>WOXC01008161.1:0-28835 GCA_011680675.1 Gymnobelideus leadbeateri | reverse complement strand
AATGTAAATAGTTCAACTTTGATAAGTTCCTTTTGATTTCTTTTCCTTGATTACCTTCTCAGGCATCTCTTGCTTCTTGTGTCTGGATGTCAAATTTTCTATTCAATTCTGGTTTTTTCCTCAAGAATGCTTGAAAGTCCTCATTCCACTGAATGACCATATTTTCCCCTGAAACAAAATACTCAGTTTTGCTGGGTAGGTGACCCTTGGGTTCATTCCCAGTTCTTTTGCCCTCTGGAACATCATATTCCATGCCCTTCGATCCCTCAGTGTAGAAGCTGCCAGGTCCTGGGCTATTCTGATTGTTTCCACAATATTGAAATTGTTTCTTCCTGGCTGCTTGTAGTATTTTCTCCTTGATCTGGGGATTCTGGAACCTGGCTATAATATTCCTGGGAGTTTTCTTTTGGGGATCTTTTTCAGGAGGTGATTTGTGGATTCTTTCAACCTCTATTTTGCCCTCTGGGTCTAAAACATCAGGGCAATTTTCCTTGAGAATTTCTTTAAGGATGATTTCTAGGTTCTTTCTTTGATCATGGCTTTCAGGTAGTCCAATAATTTTTAAATTATCTCTCCTGGATCTATTTTCCAGGTCAGTGGTTTTTCCTATGAGATATTTCACATTGCCTTCTATTCTTTCATTTGTTTGGATCTGTTTAATAGTATCTTGATTTCTCATAAAGTCACTAGCTTCCATTTGCTCCAGTCTAACTCTGAAGGAATGAATCTCCTCAGTGAGCTTTTGAGATTCTTTTTCCATCTGGCAAATTCGACTTTTTAAGGCATTCTTCTCCTCATTGCCTTTTTGAGCCTCTTTTGCCATTTGAGTTAGTCTATTTTTAAGGTGTTATTTTTCTCAGTCAGGCTGTTGACTGTCATTTCATAGTTTTCTTGCATCTTTTTCATTTGTCTTCCCAAGTTTTCCCCCACTTCTCTTATCTGCTTCTTAAGGTCCTCTATGGCCTGTAGCCAGCTTGTATTTTCATTTGGGGCTTTTGGTGCAGGAGTTCTGACCTCACAGTCCTCCTCCATGCTTTGAGCCTCTTTGCCCCTAAAATAGGAGTCCAATATTGAACTTTTCTGTTTATTTTGTTTCGTTTGCCTAGGCATATTGCTACTTAATTACTTGATTTTGGGGCTTGTTGCCACAGTAGGACTCTGCCACCAGCCAGGGGAGCTTCCACCCAAACGTGGGGTCTTCACAACTTCCGCCAGTTGTGTGGCCTCTGTAAAGCCTCCACCCACTCTGGCAAGTTGGATACCCACCCCAAACGTCCCCTCCCCAGACCACAATCCAGATCCAGGCAGTTTAAAGCAAAAGCGATTAACCCCCAGACTGATTGCTGGATCTTCCTACAGTTTGCAGACCTGGAGCTAGAGTCACTACTGACGCTGCAAAATGGCTTCTGTGCAGCTGTTTCTTCAGCAGCTTTTTGCCGCCAGGGGAGGAAGCCATGTGTTCCCCAAATACTGGTCCCAAAGTCCATAGGGCACTAACCTCTCACTTTGTCCTAGGCATATCTGTGCTGATAATTCTGGAATCACCACAATTGCTGGTGTTCTGGGGTTCCACCAGCTGGCTGAAGGCCCGGCCACCCTGGGGCTAAAACCGCGGACCTGGGCTTGGCTCTGCGTGCTGTGCTGTTGGTTCCCAGCACGCTGTGCTGCCTGTTCTCAGAGAGCTGCGCTGGCCACTCCCTGCAGGGCTGCTGGGCTGTCCTCAGCAGGAGGTTAGCTTGTCTGTGCTGTTCTGTGGGTGCTGTGGCTCCAGAAGTTGTTCGGAGCTCCCTTTCACATTGTTTGAAATTTGTGTGGGGCAGAGCACATTGGAAATGCTGTTTCAACTCCGCCATCTTGGCTCCGCTTGCTCATTTCTTATAGCACAGTAGTTTTCCATTACATTCATACACCACAACTTAGCTATTCTCCAACTGATGGGAATCCTCCCTTAATTTCCAATTCTTTGGGGCGGCTAGGTGGCGCAGTGAGTAGAGCGCCGGCCCTGGAGTCAGAAGGACCTGAGTTCGGATCTGGCCTCAGATACTTAACGCACACACAAACAAACAAACAAAAAAAAACCTAGCCGTGTGACCTTGGGCAAGTTACTTAACCCCAATTGCCCTAAAAGGGGCGGCTAGGCGGCGCAGTGAGTAAGAGCGCCGGCCTCGGAGTTGGGATGACCCGAGATCAAATCCGGCCTCAGAAAATGAGCACCCACACATAAATAATGACTAGCCGTGTAACCTTGAGCAAGTTACTTAACCCCAATTGCTTAAAAAAGAAAATCAATTTCCAATTCTTTGCCACCACGAAAAGAGCTGCTATAAATATTTTTGTATATACGGGTTCTTTTCCCACTTGTATGATCTCTTTGGGATACAGCCCTAGAAGTAGTATTGCTGGGGCAAAGGGTAAGCATATTTTTATAGCCTTTTGGGCATAGTTCCAAATTGCTCTCCAGAATGGTTGGATCATTTCACAACTTCACCAAAAATGCATTAGTGTTACAATTTTCCCACATTTTCTCTAGCATTTATAATTTTCCTGTTTGTCATGTTAGTCAGTCTGATAGGTGAGAACCTTAGAGTTGTTTTGATTTGCATTTCTCTAATCAATAGTGATTTAAAGCATTTTTTCATATGCTTATAGATATCTTTAATTTCTTCCTCGGAAAACTGCCTGTTCATATCCTTTGACCATTTATCAATTGGGGAATGACCTATATTCTTACATATTTGACTCTGTTTTCTGTATATTTTAGAAATAAGGCCTTTATCAGAGAGACACTGGTTGTAAAAAATCTTTCCCAGTTTTCTGCTTCCCTCCTAATCTTGGTCACATTAGCTTTGTTTGTACAAAAAAACTTTTCAATTTAATGCAATTAAAATTATCCATTTTGCATATTGTAATGCTCTCTATCTCGTTTGGTCATAAATTCTTCCCTTCTCCATAAATATGATAGGTAAACTATTTCTTGCTCTCCCGGATTGCTTACAGTAATCATGAACCCATTTTGAATTTATTTTGGTGTATGGTGTAACATACTGGTCTATGTCCAGTTTTCCAAGAAGTTATTGACTACTGTGTCTTGTGTATATCCATTAAAAAAAATGAAAAAAGAAAAATAATCATTGTCTTCTTATATATATTTTTTGAAACTACTTACCTCATTTCTTTCTTTGACCTCCTCTCTTTAACTTTGATAACCCTGTTCTTTCTTTGTTCTTTTCCTTTTTCTTTGACCATTGTTCTTTGTTTTATTCATTGGTTCTTTTTTTTCCCTCCAGTTGCTAAATATGGACCTTCCTTAAGGTGAAGTACTTGGGTTTCTATCTCTACTCTAGTTGCTTTGTTGATCTCTTCTGTTTCCCCAGCCTCAACTATCACATCTATGCAAATAACTCAAATCTACATTGAAACCATCCACCTCTCTCCATAGTTCCAGACCCATCTGCAATTCAATAACTCAACAACACCTCCTTGTCCGCATGTACCCAAAGCAGCTCATGACCTTCATTCCATTCTCTGCCTCCTAGGTTCCTTGTTTCTGTTAGAAACCACCATCTACCCAGGCATTTATGTAGAAACTTGGGGATCCTCTTTGATTTTTTCTGCTTTTATCTAACGCATATATATAATTACCAAGTCCTAATGATAATATATCTATAACAAATACATCTTCAGACCTACCCCATCCCTTTTCCATTCTTATTAATGTCATTCCAATTCTGGAACTCATTACCTCTCACCTAGATTATTATAATACTCTCTTACCCAGGTTTTCTACTTACAGTCTCCCTGATCTCCCAGCCTTCCTACCCTCTGTTGCTAGATTAATCTTCCCAATATACAGTTTTGATTGTGTAACTCCACTGTTAAAAAAAACGTTCAACAGCTTCCCACTGTCTACTGAATAAATTCCAGTCTCTTCAATCTGACATTCAGAGACCTTAATAATATGTTTTCAACCTAACTTTCCTTATCCTATGTTTCTAATTCACATTAGCTAGACTTTAACACCTATCATATCCCAAATACACCCTATTTTTTCCTGTCTCCATTCTCTTGTTCCTTATCATTCTTTACATATAGAATGATCTTTTCACCCCAAGTCTGCCATATCTCCTCCTGCCTAATAAAATATCACTTCCTCCATCAAATTTTGAAACCAGCTGGTCATTAAAACATCTTCCTCTTAATTCTTTTAGCACCTTATACCACCCCTTTGGACTTCACATGAATGTGTGTATATGTACACACACATATTTACTTTTTTATTTCTAGATATAGATGTCTTATCCTATTTAAGGGCTATCATCTCTCTCCTCCTCCCCCAATTTTCTCTTCTACATGTTAAAAAGTTACAGTTTCCTCAAATGATTCTCATATAAACCTAGACTAAAGTCCCTTACCATCCTGGTTGGTCTTTGCTGATGTCCTTCCTAAACTGCAATGTCCCAAACTAACACAATACTTCCAATATGGTCAGACCATTACTAAGTACCAAGAGACTATTACCTCTTTATTCTCAGCAATTGTGCTTCTTGAAATAAATCCCAATACTGCGTTGGCCTTTTGGGGCTACTTTCAAACTGTTATCCCATATCGAGCTTGCAGTCCACAAAAACTGCCATATCTTTTTTTTCCAGCCAAACTATGGTCTAATTATGCTTATCCAATACTTAAGCTTACCTCAAAGTTATGCAGTTGCTATTTTTGAACCCAAGTATAACACTACATTAATTTCTATTGTATTTCTTGTTATTAGATTTATCCCAGTACTAGTCTAGTGGTTCTCAAACTTTTTGGTCATAGGACATCTTTAGACTTGTAAAAATTATTGAGGTCCCCACAAGAATTTTATGCTAATTTTGTCTTTTTGGTATTTATCATATTAGAAATGAACATTTATCATCATCATCATCATCATCATCATCATCATCATCATCATCATCATAGTTTTGAACTTATGAACTCCCTGAAAAGGTCTCAGGAATCTAAGGGTAGATGGACCATATTTGGAGAACTGCTGCTCTAGCATCGCAATATATTTTTGGATGTTTACTCTGTCATCCAGAGTCTTAGCTCTTCACCCCGGCTTGGTGTTATTTGTAACTTTGATGAACATACCATAAGTTCTTTAATCCAGTCATTTACAAAAATGTTAAACCACACAAATAGAAATGAAGATTTCTGGGGCACTCCACTGGAGACCTCTTTTCAAGGAAACATTAAACCATCAATAATACCCTGTGAGTTTGACCATCACACCCATTCTGAATCCATCATCTGAACCCATTCTCCTAAGCATATTCTATTTTTTTTTAAACAGACATTCTTTATTCTGATTGTTCTTCTCTCTGCTGTTTTCAATACATAGGCAATAGATGCAGTAATCTTCAAGAATTTGGATTCCTAGGGAGAACAGTGCCAAATTCTTTCAACATATCTTTTTTTTTCTGCCAAAATCAGGCATCCCCACTTTTTTCCTTTTTCCTTTTAAAGAAAACTACCCTCTCCTGAACCTTTTTAGAAATGATTAGGGGGCAGAGCCAAGATGGCGGAGTAGAAACAGCTCCTCCAAGCCTCTCTGCCCCCAGATTCTCCACAAACTATGTAAAAAAGGACTCTAAAAATCTTCTGGAGCCCCAGCACCCACAGAACGACACAGAGAAGCTAACCTCCCGCTGAGGACAGCCCAGCACCCTGCAGGAAGGACCAGCGCAGTGGTCTGGGAGCCGGCAGAGCGCAGGAGCCTAGCTGAGCCCAGGTCCACTTGAGCCGAGGTTTTAGCCCCAGGGCGGCAGGGTCAGCAGCCGGCTGGAGGAACCCCAGAACACCAGGAACTGTGGAGACGCCAGAATTATCAACATAGACTTGCCTAGGACAAAGTAAGAGGTTAGTGTCCTATGGACTTTGGGACCTGTATTTGGGGAATGCGTCAGCTCCCTCCCCTGGGGGCTAGAAGCTGCTGAGGAGACACGCCATTTTGTAGTTTTCAGAGGCATTTCTGGCTCCCAGCCTACAAATCGTGGGGAGATCCAGCGATCAGTCTTGGGGGGTAATCGCTCTTGCTTTAACCTCCCTGGATCTGGATTGTGATCTAGGGTGGAAGTTGTGGGTGGGTTTATAGCTTGCCAGAAACGGAAGTTGCCCCCCACACGTTCGGGACGAAAATTCCTCTATCTGGCCTTAAAGCCATAGTGTGGCAACAAGCCCAAAAGTCAAGCAATTAAGTGGCAACATGCCAAGGCAAAGGAAACAGAAAAATGCAACCCTAGACTCCTATTTTGGGGGCATAGAGCGGGAAAAGGACTGTGAGGTCAGAAGTCCTGCTCCAAAAGCCCCAGGGGAAAACATGAGTGGGTTGCAGGCCATAGAGGACCTTAAGAAGGACTTTAAAAATCAAATAAGAAGTGGAGGAAAAATTGGAAAGAGAAATGAGAAGGATGCAGGAAAAGTATGAAATGAGGTCAACAGCCTGACTGAGGAAAACAACACCTTAAAAAATAGACTAACTCAAATGGCAAAGGAGGCCCAAAAGGGCAATGAGGAGAAGAATGCCTTAAAAAGTCGAATTTGCCAGATGGAAAAAGAATCTCAAAGTTCACTGAGGAGATTCATTCCTTCAGAGTTAGACTGGAGCAAATGGAAGCTAATGACTTTATGAGAAATCAAGATGCTGTTAAGCAGATACAAACAAAAGAAAGATTAGAAGGCAATGTGAAATATCTCATGGGAAAAACCACTGACCTGGAAAATAGATCCAGGAGAGACAATTTAAAAAATTATTGGACTACCTGAAAGCCATGATCAAAAAAAGAACCTAGAAATCACCCTTCAAGAAATTCTCAAGGAAAACTGCCCTGATGTTTTAGATCCAGAGGGCAAAATAGAGGTTGAAAGAATCCACCGATCACCTCCTGAAAAAGATCCCAAAAAGAAAACTCCCAGAAATATTATAGCCAGGTTCCAGAATCCCCAGATCAAGGAGAAAATACCACAAGCGGCCAGGAAGAAACAATTTCAATACTGTGGAAACACAATCAGAATAGCCCAGGACCTGGCAGCATCTACACTGAGGGATCGAAGGGCATGGAATATGATATTCCAGAGGGCAAAAGAACTGGGAATGAACCCAAGGGTCACCTACCCAGCAAAACTGAGTATTTTGTTTCAGGGAAAATATGGTCATTCAGTGGAATAGAGGACTTTCAAGCATTCTTGAGGAAAAAACCAGAATTGAATAGAAAATTTGACATCCAGACACAAGAAGGAAGAGATGCCTGAGAAGGTAATCAGGAAAAGAAATCAAAAGGAACTTATCAAAGTTGAACTATTTACATTCCTATATGGAAAAGCAATATCTGTGACTGATGATATCTTTCCCACTATGAAAATAATGGAAGAAGGGGGTGTGGTCATGCGAATACATATGTGAATGTGTGTGTATATGGTTACAGTTATATATGGATAGAGGGCATAGGTTGAATTTGTTAGGAAGGGAGAATACTCAAGGGATGAAATTATGAGGTGAGAGAGGAAAGTGGCAAGAGGAGATGGGGAGAGACATGGTAGGGTAAACTATCTCATGTAGGGGAAGTGGGTGCAAAGGAGGGGAGAATAAGGAAGGCTAAAAAGGCAAAACCACATTCACATTGAATTTGGTTCAGGGAGAAAATGACATACATACTAAATGGGATATCTCAACCTGCAGCAGGATAGGGGGAAGGGGGATGAGAGGAGAGATGATGGATGGGAGGACATCCTTGGGGTTAGGGGAGGTTGGAAGAACCCACTATAGAAGAGGGACAGGATCATGTAGGGAATGGACCAGGTGGGGGGTGGGATGAGTGGGAGCGAATTATAAGCAGCCTTGTACAATATATCTACTATGATAATGTTTTGCATAGCTAGACATGTACAACATATACTGAATTACTTATATCCCAAGAAGGAATGGGTGACAAGGGAGGAAGGAAATGGATCTGAAATTCAAGGTCATAACATTAAATGTTTCAAATATATATATAAATACTATTATTAATACTCTTTTGCCTATAATTAGGAGATAAGATGTGCAGGCATTGGGACACAAAGATTCATCTTCCTCTAATGGAAAAGTCGATGGGGGTATGGGAGAAGGTATGGGAGAGAGCAGATTGGAGGAAGCGATATCTTGTGGGACTGCTATTCTGGGAGGTTGGGTAAGGGAATAATGGGGGGAAAATGATTGTAACTCAAAATCTGGCGGAAATGAATGATGTAAAACAGAAGTTAATAAAGTATTTGTTTAAAGAAAAAAAAAAGAAATGATTAGATGATTAGATGAATGCCATGACTAACCAGTGCCATTATAATTTTCATTAACCATAGAATTAAGGATTGGAGTTTTGTTATATTGTACAAGAAACATATGAATCATGTCTGGAAAAATGAAGTATTTGTTCTGAATTAGGGATAGAATAATAAAAGAAGAAGAAGATGGCCTTTTCTGAGCTTGCTTTTCGGGCTACATTTCCACACTTGAATTTTCTCCTAATACCTAACTCAACATGTACCAAATTGAACTTTTCTTCCCCATGTATCTAATCTCCTTCCCTCCTCAACTTTTCTATTTCTTTTTTTTACTTTATTAAACAAATGCTTTATTAACTTCTGTTTTACATCATTCATTTCCGCCAGATTTTGAGTTACAATCACTTCCCCCCCGTTATTCCCCCACCCAACCTCCCAGAATAGCAGTCCCACAAAATATCACTTCCTCCAATCTGCTCTCTCCCATACCTTCTCCCATACCCCCTTCAACTTTTCCATTAGAGGAAGGTGAATCTTTGTGTCCCAATGCCTGCACATCTTATCTCCCAATTATAAGCAAAAGAGTATTAATAATATTATTTACATATATTTGAAACATTTAATGTTGAGACCTCGAATTTCAGATCCATATTCCTTCCTCCCTTGTCACCCATTCCCCCTGGGGAGATAAGTAATTCGGTATATGTTGTACATGTCTAGCTATGCAAAACATTATCATAGTAGATATATTGTACAAGGCTGCTTACAATTCCCTCCCACTCATCCCGCCCCCCACCTGGACCATTCCCCACATGATCGTGTCCCCTCCCCCCAGGGATGCCCTCCCATCCATCTTCCCTCCTCTCATCCCCATTCCCCCTATTCTGCTGCAGGTTGTGATATCCCATTTAGTATGTATGTCATTCTCTCCCTGAACCAAATTCAATGAGAATGTGGATTTGCCTTTTTGCTTTCCTATTCTTCCCCCCTTACAACCACTTCCCCTTGCTTCTTCTACATAAGATAGTTTACCCTACCCTGTCTCTCCCCATCTCCTCTTGCCACTTTCCCCTCTCACCTCATAATTCATCCCTTGAGTATTCTCCCTTCCCAACAAATTCAACTTATGCCCTCTATCCATATATAACTGTAACCATCTACACACACATTCACATATGTATTCATATGACCACACACCCTTCTTCCATTATTTTCATAGTGAGAAAGATATCATCATTCACAGTTACTGCTTTTCCATATAGGAATGTAAATAGTTCAACTTTGATAAGTTCCTTCTTTCTTTTCACTGATTACCTTCTCAGGCATCTCTTGCTTCTTGTGTCTGGATGTCAAATTTTCTATTCAATTCTGATTTTTTCATCAAGAATGCTTGAAAGTCCTCTATTCCACTGAATGACCATATTTTCCCCTGAAACAAAATACTCAGTTTTGCTGGGTAGGTGACCCTTGGGTTCATTCCCAGTTTTTTTTGCCCTCTGGAATATCATATTCCATGCCCTTCGATCCCTCAGTGTAGAAGCTGCCAGGCCCTGGGCTATTCTGATTGTGTTTCCACAATATTGAAATTGTTTCTTCCTGGATGCTTGTAGTATTTTCTCCTTGATCTGGGGATTCTGGAACCTGGCTATAATATTCCTGGGAGTTTTCTTTTGGGGATCTATTTCAGGAGGTGATCTGTGGATTCTTTCAACCTCTATTTTGCCCTCTGGATCTAAAACATCAGGGCAGTTTTCCTTGAGTATTTCTTGAAGGGTGATTTCTAGGTTCTTTCTTTGATCATGGCTTTCAGGTAGTCCAATAATTTTTAAATTGTCTCTCCTGGATCTATTTTCCAGGTCACTGGTTTTTCCCATGAGATATTTCGCATTGCCTTCTAATCTTTCGTTTGTTTGGATCTGCTTAACAGCATCTTGATTTCTCATAAAATCATTAGCTTCCATTTGCTCCAGTCTAACTCTGAAGGAATGAATCTCCTCAGTGAACTTTTGAGATTATTTTTCCATCTGGCAAATTTGACTTTTTAAGGCATTCTTCTCCTCATTGCCCTTTTGGGCCTCCTTTGCCATTTGAGTTAGTCTATTTTTTAAGGTGTTGTTTTCCTCAGTCAGGCTGTTGACCCTCATTTCATACTTTTCCTGCATCCTTATCATTTCTCTTTCCAATTTTTCCTCCACTTCTCTTATTTGATTTTTACAGTCCTTCTTAAGATACTCTATGGCCTGCAACTCAGTCATGTTTTCCCCTGGGGCTTTTGGAGCAGGAGTTCTGACCTCACAGTCCTTTTCCTGCTCTATGCCCCCAAAATAGGAGTCTAGGGTTGCATTTTTTCTGTTTCCTTTGCCTTGGCATGTTGCCACTTAATTGCTTGACTTTTGGGCTTGTTGCCACACTATGGCTTTAAGGCCAGATAGAGGAATTTTCGTCCCGAACGTGTGGGGGGCAACTTCCGTTTCTGGCAAGCTGTAAACCCACCCACAACTTCCACCCTAGATCACAATCCAGATCCAGGGAGGTTAAAGCAAGAGCTATTACCCCCCAAGACTGATCGCTGGATCTCCCTACGATTTGCAGGCTGGGAGCCGGAGATGCCTCTGAAAACTACCAAATGGCGTGTCTCCTCAGTGGCTTCTAGCCCCCAGGGGAGGGAGCTGACGCATTCCCCAAATACGGGTCCCAAAGTCCATAGGACACTAACCTCTTACTTTGTCCTAGGCATGTCTATGTTGATAATTCTGGAGTCACCACAGCTACTGGTGTTCTGGGGTTCCTCCAGCCGGCTGTTGGCCCTGCCGCCCTGGGGCTAAAACCTCTGCTCATGGGGACCTCAGCTCAGGCTCGGCTTCCCGCGCTCTGCGTGATGCGCGCTGCGAGCTGCCAGGTCCCAGACCGCTGCACTGGTCCTTCCTGCAGGGTGCTGGGCTGTCCTCAGCGCGAGGTTAGCTTCTCTGTGTCGTTCTGTGGGTGCTGGGGCTCCAGAAGTTGTTCAGAGTCCCCTTTTACATAGTTTGGGTGGAATCTGGGGGCAGAGTGGCTTGGATGAGCTATTTCTACTCAGCCATCTTGGCTCCGCCTCTCCTAAGCATATTCTTATCTAAACTATATCTCTCCATCTTTTCTCCAGGAATGTATGTCTTCTATGAATTTCTGGTTTTCCCAACTGTTAATCTTCATTCATGGTAACTACTCACCATGATCTCTTGCTTGGTGAGTACAACATAAGTGTTGTTTTTGTTTTCCTCCACTCCCCCCATTCTCTCATCCTTTTAAATCACAAAATACCTTTAATTAGATTTGTGAAACATTAGACAAATATTGCCAACTTTAATCAGATACATTTGAATTCCTAGGATCATAGGACTATAAATCAAGGACTGGAAGGAAACTGAGAGGTCAACAAATCCAAGCCCTTCATTTTAGAGGTGAGGAAATGGCAGCCTAGGAAAAGTAATTGGCTTGTTCAAAGTTAAACTCCATCCATGGCCTGGAGCTTCTCATGTTATAGTCCAAAAATCTAAATTCCATTCTCAGAAAATGCCTTTTTAGCCAGCTACTCACTTCAGAAATAACTTTGTTTCTTTTGAAAAGACACTTAGGCTAGTATATTCAATATTCCCCCAAAATCCTGTAATAAATTGATCTCCAGTGTTTACTATTCAATCCTTTTCCCTCTCCTTTCTAGCTACACAAACCAGACTTATCTTTTCAGACCCAACAAAATTCCTATCTCCCCACAAGGAAGACTTCCCTGACTATTCTGACCTTCATCAATCACTTCTTATTCTGCATTTCTATTATACCTATTGTTATATCACAAGACATGATAATAAAAATTAACATTCAAGTAACATAAGATTTTAAAATTGCATTCCAGTCAAGGTAGCTATTTACAAGTATTTTTTTTTTCATAGATGGGGATTCTGAGGTTCAGAAAGGTTAGTTTTTTATTCTATACTACAATTGCTTTTGTATGCTATAGTCTTGAATTCTGGATTAGATGTCATTGGTCCTCTTCAAATACAAAGTATGAATAATAACAGACTGTAAGGTTCATAAGGGCAAGAACAATATTGTTCTTCTACAGTTACCATACCTAGCATAGTGGGCATATAGTGGGTGTTCAATAAATATTTTTGATCAGATAATTGAAATCTCTACTGCAACTGGGAAGACAGCTTCACATTTGGGAACAATTCCTATACTTCAGGAATGAAATGACAAGAGAAGAAATGATGTGCTAGGAAGCAGTTTTCAGAAAACAAGGCACTCAAACCTCCACCAGATTTATGAAGGAAATTATAAAACAGATCAAATAATTTTATATGAAGCTTGCAAATAAGACAGTACACAATGTGTCAAATCATTTTCTTGCTCCCCTTCTAATGTATTTCCTCTGCAGTAGTAGAGTGGAGTCATCATTCTTTACTGCTGGGAAGAAGACCCTTTGTGTCAGAATCCTCCCATAGGTCCCCAAGTGAGGGGTTAACCTAGCCTCAACTGTTGCAGAAACCAGGAGAATGAGACTCAATTATATCCATCTGTGAAGTGCAGTATCTACAAAGGAGGACAATTTACTAGCGTGTGTTAAGCTGGGATCTGGTTAACTACAGGGAAGGTAGAAGGAACAGAGGCTTCAGATCAAAGACAACAGACATTAGTATTGATAAGCTTCCTAGCCTACTCCTACAGGAAATATGCCTTGACTTCTCCTTTACTCCCGTTTTCAAGACCCTTTCCCCAGATGACATCTTGCCCTTTCTGAATACACTTTGTATTTATTTATCTTTGTATATATAGATATCCTCCCCCTCTCTGCCAGTCTCTCCCTTACTTCCACCCCCACTTCAGTACAACTAGGAGTATTTTTTCCAATTCATTATTATTTTTGTTACATTTAAAATTTCAAACTCTCTCAGTCCCTACCTCCCCACCTCACACTAAAGAAGGCCACCATTTGACACAGATCTATGAATACATGTAAAACCATACTATGTGTACTCCTATTTATCAGTTTTTTTCTCTGGAGATGGGTAACATCTTCCTTCATAGATCCTTTATAGTTGATACAAGTATTGATATTAGTCAGAATAACTTGGGTTGTTCACAATTATTCTTTGAAAATTTTTTGCTGTTTCTGTATACAGCATTGTCTTGGTTCTGCTAATATCATTTTCTCTTATTTTTTGGAAATCTTTCCTTGTTTTTCTAAAATCAGACAGCTCATCATTTCTTATAGTGTGGTAGTATTCCATCACAATCATATAGCACAACTTGGTCAGCCATTTCTCAATTGCATGGAATCCCTTCAATTTCAAATTCTTTGGCACAAAAAATCGATCTAATAGTGGTATTGTTGAGTCAAGTGAAATACACAATTTTATAATTCTTTGGGTACAATTCCAGACTGTTTTCCAAAATGGTTGGACCAGCTCTCAGTTCTTAATTTTGTGTTTATTTTTCTTTATATTTCTCAAAAACCTAGCATTATAACAAAAGACAAATAATAGACATAATGGTTGCCAAATTAATTAATGAGTCAACATCAAAGTCCTAATCGATATAGCCATAACAACAACTAAAACTAAGAGTGGGTAGACCATAAAATCACAGAATGGTAGAATTGGACTGGACTTTACATATTTAGAAAGGGGGTTGGGGGAATTACCTTAAAATTCCAGCATAGCTATTTCGGAGTTAGGATAGAGAACTACTAATATAACTTATTTATTAGTTATAAAGTGGTAGGTTCAGGTGGTTTTCCTCCCCTGTACTTATTTTGCATTTATTCTGAATATATTTTATTTGCACATGTATATATGCATATATGGGCATATATACATACACACACATATATATTTATATGTGTGTCCATATATACATATAATTCTTATCTCCTTCACCATAATGTAAGCTCCTTGAGAAAAAGAATTATTTCTTTTTGTTTTGTATTTTTGTCTTTTTTTCCTAAACAGCCATAGTTTATTGAGAGTACGCCCTCTCCCAACTCCAGACATGGTGCCCTGCCCTCCCTGCCTCCCTCCTCATGTCCAATTACTTGGTTACTTCTGACGTTTATAGATCTTCTTTGCCATTTCCAAAAAAGATAGATGGGGGCAGGGGTGATGAATGCTTCTCAATGAGCCCCATCAGTCTACTGTAACTTTCTTCTTCAAACTTGGTGAAATGAGCAGGCAATTCAAGTTTCTCATACAGTTCCTTCACTTTGGCAACCTTCTCTGGATCTTTCTGTTCATAAGTCTTCTCTTATATCTTTCTTTGTTCAGATGATGCTAGCTGAAGGGACTTCACCACCAGCCAGCTGCATTTGTTGTCCTGGATGTCAGTACCAATCTTGCCAGTCACACTGGGTCACCAAAAAGGTCAAGGTAATCATCCTGAATCTGAAAAAATTCCCCCATCTCCAGAAGGATGTTCTTGGCATTGGCATGTTCTTTCTCCCCATCTATGCCTGCCATGAACATAGCAGCAGCAAATGGTAAGTAGAAGGAGTAGAAAGCTGTCTTGTATTTGACAATGGTCTTATATCTCTGCTCAGTGAATCTGGTAAGATCAACCTTGTCCTGAGGGGCTGTGATAAGATCAAGGGTTTGGCCAATTTCAGTCTGGTAAGTGCTCTGTAGGAAGAATTCAATGAGGTTCATGTAATAGGGCTGCCCATGGCAGTAATGCTTCAGGTGGTGGTAGATACAGGCTTCCAACAACATGGCATCATTGATGGCATCCAAGCCAATGCCAGGCTTCTTATACCAGCATGGCTGTCCCCGGCAGGTAAGAGAAGCATCCATGATGTCATCTGTTACTAGGAAGAAAGCCTGGAGCAGTTCCACACACCAAACCACTGCTAGTGCTCTCTGTAGACTGTCAGCATTCTGCTTTCGGGGTTCCACCAGCTCCCAAAATACCATGAGCACTGATAAGCCTCGGCTGTATTTTCCCCCAAGGACATTGTACTCTAGGATATCCTTGAGCCTGGATATGGCATCTCCCACCTCAGAATGCTCCATCCCATCTTCTATCAGGATCTTTAGAATCTGGGAGAAATGCTGGACAAAGTCCTGCTTCTCTTGGGCAAAATCTGATTTCTTATCTCCGTTCATTCTGGTACATGGAAGCAGCCAGTCTTCTCTGGGGGGTTGGGAGACTGTATTTTTGTCTTTATAACCCTGGCCCTTAGTACATTCCCTGGCATAGAGCACTTAATTAATACTTGAAGATTGTTTGATATTATTTCCATCCATGAACTCTAAGATGCTTACAAAGGAGATGGCCCTCTGAGCCAGAAGCATAACTTGGATTCTGATACTTGGGGAAAATTCAAAGTAAGGTTTGAGCAGAGGAAAATCCTGTAGAATACCCAGAGGCAACCTGATCGCTGGTGGATGTCCAGCATGGCCAGGTAAAATATAAGCAGCCCAAGTTGCCCTGATGGATGAGGGTGACTCTTTACAAATATCATTGCTTCAGGAAAGAGTCAGGGTGGTGACAAGAAAGGTCAAAGTTAACTACCTCTGCTCAGACCATTGGAGGGAATTCAGCATTGTTATTTGCTGCTGTGGGAGCAAAGGAAGCTTCCCTCTACCCCAAAGTATCAGTGCTTTGGGGGAAGGAAATATGACCCCTTCTGGGGGTCAACATCCTGGGGGACAATGCCCACAATCATCCCATATTAGTTCTTTCTCTTTGCATTTCATCCAGTCTTTCCCACATTTCCTGTGATTTCTTGCCATTGTGTTTTTGGCTCCTACCACTTATCATAACTAGAAAGTGTTCTTCTTCTTTTTGCCTTTGGAATTTCTACCCATTCTTTGTACCCAACTCAAGTGCTATCTCCCCTAGGAAACCTTCCCTGCTAGTATGATAAGTAATGCTCTCCCCTCTAAAACCTTTCAGAGAACTCTCTGTTGTAACTCTCTGACACTTAACATTGTATAATACTTTTGTCTAAATAGGTATATTATCTTTAGCACTATCAGACTGTAAAGTCTATGAGGGTAGGAGATTGATTCTTATCTAAACTTTATCTCTCCCTCAGGGTCTAGATTACAAGACCTAGACTACATATTTGAGGACTTAAATGTTATTTCTTGGTTTGGGTCCAATCCCTTCTCCTATGAAAGTTGAACATTAACTAGGATGGGACATTGGGACTTTGTCTAAGGGCACATAAATGTAAAATATTTATTTTAAAATATTCTGCACTTATGATATTTATAACATTTACATATCACCATCACATGCATTGCTTCAGAAGTGCAAAAAATATCTTAGAATCTGGTTTGGGGGAAAAAAGAAGCTACTGAACACATTGTTCATAACACTCATCTGTGCTACTATGGTAATTAATTCTCTCTCTGATTTGAATAAATTTCACCCAATTCCTTCTTTACTTCTGCTGAGTCTCCAATCTCTTCATGTCTAAAATGGGTTGTACTACCCAATTCACAGGTAGTGAATTTGCTGGTAGGTGGCTCAGTGGATGGAGTACTGGGATTGGAGTCAGGAAGACCTGGGCTCCAATCTGGCCTCAGACACGTACTAGCTGTGTGACTCTAGGCACGTCACTTAAGACAAATTCTCTGTTTGTCTTAATCCACCATAGAAGGAAATGGCAAACCACTTCAGTACCAAGAAATTTCCTTGAATTGTCCAGGTCTAAGGGGTCACAAAGAATCAGACAGAACTGAAGGATTGAATGACAACAACCTAATTCACAATGTTGCTATGAAACTAAAATGATACAAAACTAAAAAGAACAAGACACTGCTTATTTTTAATTCTTTATATATTTCTTTTTTGCTTTTCCTTGTACCCCTAATACTTAGTACAGTGCCTGGTACATATACATTTAATAAATGCTGGTTGACTTGACATTGCTGGTACAAAGCTTCTCCATCCTCCCCTCCTCCCCACAATGTGTAGGTATTTTAGCTCACTTAGACTCCTATGAAAAGTAGGGTCTAGCATTTGTCAGAAAGAAGAAGCTAAGAATATGTTGAGGAGGAAATTAAATAATCTCAAATGCCCCTTAATATGGTTTTAGTGGGTGCAGGGACTTTCTCCACAATACTAAGGGTGTCTCCAGTAACCTAGAGAACATTGCTTTGGGAGATGTATTTTTCAAATATTAAGGCTGAAGGGATGCCACCATGCTTATGTGACTTGGATCCTGATAGAAGAACAGTTGTAAGGCAGCAACAGAAAGAAAGAAAAGGGACTCAAAGGGAAAGGCAAAACATCTACTGAACTGAGAGTCTAATTCCTCCTGACAGCCAAGCTGAGATATTCCCCCAGCCCTGTAGTGTTGGCTCAAATCCACAATCTGCTCCCTTTCTTTCTATTGTAACTTCAAACCCTCTTTTTAATAGGATAAAAAGCAGGTTTGGGCTTTTAGTCCCTCTCTTTTCCCCTGCACCATGTTTTGGTACTTTTTTTTCATGAGTGTAGATGTGTTTTTTTTTTTCTCATTTCTGACAAAATTAGGAGTCAACAAGGCTTTGGTCAAAATACTTCTCTTTCTTCTTTGCTAGATGACTAATTTTCTCAAAAAAGAAAGGACCCTTGCTTTCTGAAAGTTTAATGAAATCAAAGAGGGTTTCAGAATGTTTCTGAAAAACTTTATCTAGGCTTTAAGAGCCCATGCAGGTTAATACAGAACAAGGGTAGTTGTCCTTGGAAGGATAGAAAGAGAGAAAAGTGCTTTATTCCACTTCGAGCCCCAGACGATTGATAAGAAGTATACCACTGTTCTTTCTTCCCTCCCTCTCTCTAGTTTATATGTCTCTACTGCCTTTATCTGTAACAGAGAAAAACTGATATATCAGGATTTAAGGGAAAAAGGAGCATGATTTTTCACACAACTTGTTTAGAAATTCTTCCTATCTGATTCATGTCTGATGTTGTTCTGCATCTCTATTCTTTGGAGACCTTTAAGGATGGGACATTAAAAATGGAACTGAGTGGCATAGGAATAGCTTCCTATGTTCCCCTATCACCAGGATAAAGGAAGAAAACCAACCAGAAAATACATTCAAAGCAGCATGCAACCAACAAATCAGCTAAGCAGTCAGCAAACATTTATTAAATACCTCTTAACTGGCAGGAAGGGAGGAAAAAACAGTTCTTGCCCTCAAGAAGCTTACATTCTAATGAGAGAGATAGCTTTCACATATAAAAATATATACAAAACAGAGTCAAAAAAAAGCTAATCTGAGAAAAGGAAGAAAGTGCTAGCAGCAGGGAGACCAGGAAAGGCCTCAAACAGAAGGTGGCACTTTAACTCAGTCTTGAAGGAACAAGGGATTCCAAGAAGTGAAAAGAGTGCTTTGCGGAACAACTAGTGCTCTGGGGAACAACAAAGTCTTAGATATGGAATATGGGATTGTCATGTGTGAGAAGCAGCAATAAGTATAGTTTGACTGGATGTAGTAGATAAATAGATGTGTCTATATTTACATCTGCATCTTTCTATCTATCTATATGTATGCATGGGTAGGTAGGGGATACATATATCATAAGACTAGAGATGTAGGATAGATTGCAATTATAAAGAATGTAAACAAGAGGAATTAAAAGTAATAATGAGCCACTGGGCTTTGTTGAGTGCATATATGGGAGGGTGTAACAGCAAGCACCCTGGTGTACCCAGGATGGTGGCTAGCACAGGTTCTTTGAGCTACTTTTCTGAAGTAAAGCAATTCAGAAAGGGTTAACAATATTATTTTAATCAAACATATAAATCATTCACTTAGTTCAGGGGAAAAAGTCAGCACCCTGACCTTCATAGATTATAAACATAATTACACGCAGACAAACAATACAAAAAAGAGAAAATACCATAGCTCAATAGACCAATAGGCAGTGCTTCTTGCTGTCTGACCATCACATACATATATGGTTAGTTACCAGACTTAGAAGCACCAACATCTGGGTTTTCAAAGCCAGGGGGCTCAACAACTACCCAGAGTCTCATCTATCCAAATCACATAACTTCCCATAAGTGAGCCCCAAAGCAAAACCTCACCTCAGAGTATATATAGCCTTCTCCAGCATCAGAGAATAGCACAACCTTCGTGACCCACTGCCTAATTACAAAGTAACAAGGTGGGGGCCTTCCTGAAAAACAAGCTTCCCCTAAGCAAACTTCTCTTGCTGGGCTCCAAGTGAGGCCCATTAAGGGAGTGGGAAAATCTTCAAATTCCCTTACCAGTACAGAGGGGTGGTGGTGTGGGGAAGCATGGCATGATAATATTGCCACTTTAGGAAAAAAAAACATCATTTGGGCAGTTGTGTGGAAGATGGCTTAAAATAAGGAGAAATGTAAGGTAGGGAGATCAATTAGGAGGCTGTTATAATAGGATAGGCAAGAGATGAGGAGGATTTAAAATATAGTGATGGCTGTGCTAGTAGAGAGGAAAGCATGGATGTGAGAGGATTTGAGTAGAGGTAAAAGTAACACGATGTAGCAGCTGAAGGAAAATGTGGGGGGATGAGGGAGAATGAGGAGTTAAGAAGGACTTTTAGGTCAATAAAGTTCAAGATTTAACCTTCAAAATAGTTTAATATTTAACCAAATAGACTACTCAATATCCACTATGTTTTCTTTCTTTCATGGTTTATGTTGTTTAGTCATTTTCAGTAATGGCCAATCCTTTGTGATTCCATTTAGGGTTTTCTTGGCAAAGATACTGGAATGGTTTGCCACTGCTTTCTCCAAATTGTTTTACAAATGAGGAAATTGAGGTAAACAGTGACATGAGTTGCCCACAGTCACACAGCTAGTAAAGATCTGAAGCTGGATTTGAAATCAGGTCGCCATGACTCCAAGCCAGGAGCTCTATGCATTGTGCCACCTAGCTGCTCTTAATGGGTTTGCTTACCCTAATTTTCCTGTGCCTGGAAATCTCCCTTAACTCTACTTCTTTTTAATTTCTACTAGTTCACAAATTCAATCCATATATCCCTTCCTCCATAAAATCTTTAACGATCTTCTACTTCTTCCTCTTCAGGCCATATATGACATTTCATTAAATGCAAAACAAAGCGAAACTAAGCTCTAAAGCATTTGAGCTACATTATGCTTTAATCATGCATGATACACTACAATTTAGTTATGTATAAATTCTCTGGTACCATTTTCTTCTGGCAGATTATAAGATCCTTGAAGGCAGGGAGCATGCTTTATCTAAACTCAGAATCTCTTCTATAGCCTAGCACAGTGTTCTGTTCAGAGCTACTGGCTTAATGAATAGTTGTTATTTTGTTTAATGTTTGTTGAAGATGAATTATTTTGTTATAAAGCCTGATTCTGCTATTTAGTGGTAGTATAACAAATTTAATGAGCATTAGCTTCCTCATTTTCAAAATAGTGTAATATCTACCTTGCTTACTTAGGATTCTTGAAAGAATCAAATAAGAAATGCAAAAGATTTGAAAACAATCTATAAAGTGCCATATAAGTATAAATATTGATATTAAGGTCTAATTACTGATATTGGTCTAATCCATGTACAAAGTCAGTAAAGGGCAAATACAAGTCAGATTGTTGCTGCCTCTCTCTCCCCATGGAAAGAAACATAAGCCATACCTATCTTTTCCTCCTTCTTATTTTCCCTCTCTACTATCACCAACTTTCCCCATTTATTCAGGGTTTTCTTGTACTGTCTAAATCAGAAAATAACATTATTTTAAGATCTTGTCCTAAGCTTCTCTCCATAAGTGTGGGGAAGATGTTTTAACTCTCTTCTAAAAACTTAAGACCTTCCTCCTCTACAAAAAAAGTTCTGAAAAGAAATGTAAATTATCAATCACCATGTGGAAAAATGCTCTAAATAATAAATAATAAGAGAAATATGAATTATCATGCCTTCTATCCAATTGATAAGGATAAAAAAAGGAAAATGACAATTTTTTAGAGGCTGTGGAAGGACAGGCACATCAATGAACTGTTGATAAAGCTGTGAATTCGTCCAGGCATTCTGCAAAGCAATTTGGAATTATATGCTCAAAGTCAATAAACTGTTCAAATCCTTTAGCCCAGCAATACAACTACTAAGCTTTACCCCCAAGAGATCAATGCAAGAGGGAAAGGATCCGTATGTTCAAAATTATTTATAACAGCATTTTTTTTTGTTTGGTAAAGAATTGGAAACAAAAGGGGAGCCCATCAACTGGGGAAAGCCAGAATAAATCATGGTATAGAATGTAATGTTATTCTGAGCAGCTAGGTGGTACAATGGATAGAGTGCCAGGCCTGGAGTCAGGAAGACTTGGGTTTAAATCTGACTTCAGACATTTATAAGCTATGTGACCCTGGGCAAATCATTTAACCCTATTTGCCTCAGTTTCCTCATCTGTAAAAAGAGCTGAAGAAAGAAATGGCAAACCACTCCAGTGTCTTTACCAAGAAAACCCCAAATGAGGTCACAAAGAGTCAGACAGTACTGGATGACCAAACAACAACAACAACAAATAGTTATTCTTTAAGAAATGTCAAAAGAGGCGAAGAAAAAGGTCTGAAAAACCTGGAAGACACATATGAACTGGTGAAGAGTGAAATAAACAGAACTTGGAAACCAATGACTATAACACTGTAATGACAAACTTAAAAATGCTTATTAAGATCACTGATTAATGCAATGACCAATTGTGACCCCAGAAGAATGAGTCGTTCTTCCCATCTCTTGACAGAGAGGTGATCAATTAGGAATATACAATAGCACATGCATTTTCCTACCTGATGGTGTGGATCTGTTTTGTTCAACTATAATTGTGTGTTACAAGGGTAGGAGGTATGAGGGTGGGGTTATGTGAGAAACTTATATGATAGGTACTAATAGTAATGTTCCTCCTCCAAAAAACGAAGAAAATCAAGAAAATTACATAAATGGAACACATTGAAAATACATAGAAGACAGTAGAAATAAGTTTAGAAAGCCATAGACACGTAAGGCAGTATTACAATTACTGTGTTTAATTTGTCAATGTACTTAGAGCAGTAAGCTATCCCAAACAGAGAATCATGCTTTCAAATGATTTTCTTTGTATAACAGAAATGATTGTGTTGGTATCTGTTGAGTTTGTAGGTTTTTTTTTTTTAATCTGCGCTAATAGACTTAATTTTGTTTATGGTTTTCTAGTGAAATGTGCAGTTCTCTGATTTTTGTCAGCACAATGTTTTCAGCCCTTTAAGCAATGGAGAGTTATGTTGCTGAGCCCCCTTTCTAGGAACATTGTGGTGACCTCACTATAAGCAGCTGCACTTGTAGCTCTGGATGGAGGGAAGAAATGGCGGTGGGTGGAAGGGATGAGGGAGATATGAAAAACATGAATCAATCCATACTTTGAAAAATGCTTGTCAACAAACGAAACCATGACTCACATTCATTTATTCAATTGAACATTCCATCACCAATATCATCAAGAAGAAAGAATTATCAAGCACATTCTGCATTGAGCAAACTTTAAGAGCAATGGGGTATTTGGAAATCTTATTGCCAGAAAATTCCTCAAGAAGAAAAGATGATATCTACTCAAACTTCTTTGGAAAACCTCTGTAAGAGGCGAGGGCTCCCAAATCATCTTCCAAAATCTAAATTTCACCACATATATTGTGATAATGATGGGGTGCTTGAGCATGCATATTGGTAATTAAGTATCCACTTAAAATTTATTATAAATGATATAACTTGGGTTTGAAATTGTGAGGCATTTAGGCACATGAGAGATAGATAGTTTGTTGTAATAGATATGGAAATAGTTTCTGCATCAGGAATATTCTTCATCAGTGTACTGGAAAACTCAAATAACAATAAACAACAACAACAATGACAATAACACTAATATAAACATGGCACTCTAATGTTTGAAAGGCATTTAACAAATATTATCTCATTTTAGCTTTACAATGACCCTGGGAGTTGGGTGTTTATTATTATCCCGATTTTGTTGATAGGGAAATTGAAGTAGACAGAAGTTAAGTGACTTTCCCAGGGATATAGCTAGTAAGCATCTAAGGTAAAATTTAATCTGAGGGCTCCCTGACTCCAGATTCAGGGTTCTATCCTTTTTGCCACCTAGCCTCCACCTAGAGTAACTCATATATAGCAAAGAAAGTGCCTCCTTGAGTTGGCAGGAGATGTCTCCTCATTTGGGGGTTCTCTATGCCAATGAAATCACAGATCCAGTCTTAATTGCTATCTATGAAACATAAACATAGGAAATAAAAGATATACCTTTTCTGGAAATATAAGGAGGACTCGTCTCTAAAGAATATCCATGAATATTGGTCATGGAAAAGTTTAGAATTCTAGATTATCTTTGTTTAGAATTTCAAGTGTATTTCTTTAGAATTTTGAGTATCTTTGTTTAGAATTTTAGAATTTGTTTGGAAGCTTAGAATTTTAAAGCATCTTTGAAATTTATTGTTTTTTTACATATACTTTTAATATACACATATAAAACAAATCTATTGAATTGTACAAATATTGTTCATATTTTGGTTGGCTTATTTGATACCAAGTCTCTGGTCAGGAACAGAACCCTAAATCTAACATTGCTTCCATGGGGAAATATTTCTGTGATAATCCACTGTGACATAGTACTTTTTGTTTGTTTTTTGCTTTTTGGAGGGCAATTAGGTTTAAGTGACTTGCTCAAGGTCACATGGCTAGTTTTTGTGTTAAGCCTCTGAGGCCGAAGTTGAACTCTGGTCCTCCTGACTCCAGGGCTGATGTTCTATTCACTGTGCCACCTAGCCACCCCATGTGATATGGTATTTTCAGAAATAAATGACAGAGATAGCAGGTCATAGTGGATGGAGAGCTGGCCTAGGAGTCAGGAGGACATGGGGCTGGCTCACAATCAGAAGCTTGTGTCACCAGCTTGTGGTTTTTTTTTTTTTTTTGTCTGTTTGTTTTTTTGTCAACTGTTAAAACATGAAGTTCTTATAACCTGCATTAGTTGAGGAATACCCAAATTGATTTTAAAACCAAAGTATTTTCCTAGTAAATGATATTGTTTATTCACTTTTCGGCAGAGTTCTGTGAATTTTTTATTCAATTAAATAGATCTCATTATTTTTGTTGCCGTTCAGACATTTCAGTTACATCCAACTCTTCATGAGCCCTCTTGAAATTTTCTTGGCAAAGATACTGGAGTGGTTTGACATTTCCTTCTCTGGCTCATTTTATAGATGAGAAAATTGAGGCAAACAGGGTTACATGACTTGCCCAGGGTCACACAGCTGTGGCTGGATTTGAATGCAGACCTTCCTGACTCCAAGTGCATGGCTTTATGCACTGTGCTACCTAGCTTCCCCAATCTCATTCTATCCAAGTTATATTTTTGTTCAATCTACATTCAAGCTGATACTGCTTTTATAACTAATAGGAATTTCTGAATCTGTGAGTGTTTGAAAATCTCTACTTCTAAAATCCCTAATTGTATGTCAGGGTCTTTTCTGAAGCTCCCTGGCCCCATAAGTATCAACTAAACAATGGGAAAATGTCCTTCTTCCTTAAAAGACTTATTCAAAATTACCAAGCTTCCAGTTTCTCAACATTTATTGAGTACATACTGTATAAAGAGACCTCCTACCTCCAAGATGTATGTAGAACTTTTCTGTAGTCCCCTATCCCTTTTATCTCCTTTTTCCTCCCCAGCCTGCCATGCTATGCACAATCCAACATAAGATGGGTCTGGCTTGGCTCCTACCCAAGGGATTTTAGTTACTAAAGTACCAGAAGATGCTCATTGTAAAACAGCCCCATTCCCCTTGACACGGGCTCCTAGGACAACATCACAGAGAAACTCCAGAGGACATGAGGCTCTTTTGTGATTAACAAACAAAGGTAAGCTAAGGCCCATTTTGTTCTTTATCCCTTCTTGCTTTTGCTCTGGCCCAATTGGTACTTTGCAAATGTCTTCAATCCAATTCAATTCAATATTTATTTATTAAATACCATAGTATCTTTCATTATGGAAGAGGTCTTCTAGGAAATCTAGTTCCACTTCTTCATTGTACAGATGGGGGACTGAGGCCCTCAGGAGACAATGACCTCCCCACACAATTAATAAATATCAGATTCCTGGTTCAAAGCCAGATCCTCTAATTCTGATCTCAGCTCATTTTCTATTGTACCATGGATACAGTGCCAGGCCTAGAATCAAGAAGACTTATTGCCCCAAATTCAAATCTGTCCTGAGACACTTAGTAGCCGTGTGAACCTGGGAAAGTCACCTAACCCTGTTTGCCTCAGTTTCTTCATCTGTAAAATGAGTTGGAGAGTGAAATGGCAAACACTCCAGTGTCTTGCCAAGAAAACCCCTCATGGGGTCACAAAGATGCAGACACAACTAAAACAGCTGAACAAATGTGATGGCAAGCACAGAAGTAGTTCACACCTTGTTTTTAGCTATTGGATTAACACCTTTTTTCAGTCTGTTAAGAAACAGAAAATGTGAACTAAACAACTTGTGAACTCCTGGGGAGAAACTAATGACTATGTAAGGAGAACCCCAGGGCTAGAGACAGCAGGAGCTGAAAAGAGAACTCTTGTGGTGGCAGAGTCAAGGGGTATACTTGTGCTCTGTATGTGTTGATGTTCATTTGTGATACTTCACACAGAAACCCTGGGACCTTACTGGAAGCCCTGAAAGAGGATTTTCTGGTTGTATGTTTACAGAAGTCCTGGAGGAGGGTTTTGGAGGTCCTGGGACTTTATTGATGATTTGTGCTGACCTCTTAGACCTTGTTTGTGGGTCAGTGTTGATTTATATGTTGATGATTTGTGTTGAGTTCTCAGACCTTGTTGATGGGTCTGAGTTGATTTCTCAGGCAGATAGTGGATTGATGATGGTGATGGCAATGTGCATGAATATTATTGTAGCTCTGTTAAGCTTTGTCTTCCCAGAAATAGGAACTGTGAAGAACTTGAAGTGGACTGGACACTGTGAGTTTCAATGTGAAATGGGAACTGGACAAAGAACTAGACAAGGAGCTGGACAAGGAACTGGTAACTTTCTGCCTTTGAATCCAGGAGATAGTTGGAACTGGGACCTTGGAAGAGGAACCATGGAAACTGAGAGCCAGCCTCTAGTCAAGCTGAAAGAAGATTTTACTTAGATGATGTGTACTGACTGAGAAGATTATGATTTACTGTGACCTAGAGGAGAATGACCTGTGTATTTTCTACTACCCCTTAAGAGGTTACTGATGACTGAGTAGAGACTGATGACTGAGTAGTGACTGATGATTGAATAGTGACTGATGACTGAATAGTGACTGATTTGTAACTTAGTGTGCCCCATGAGTGGAGAACTTTGACTATTATATTTTATGACCTAAGGATGATTGAATGATTGAGTTACTAAATGATTGTATTTTGTTGAAAACTATTGTGACCACTTTGGTGAAAACCATGTGGCCATTTTAGTGATAAGTTGTTGAGCTGTGAAATGGTAAATGCTGTATTTTGATTTTCTGTAATAAGTTGTAACATGGTGAATGCTGTACCTTTACTGCCTGTGAATGTTTTGCTCTGACTTGTTATTGAATAGAGTGTTCACTATCCTATATAATCAGAACCTTAAAAGCTGTTCACAGTAGCATTCTTCTGGAAAGCTGCTTGTGCTTGGCTTTACAACAACCATAAGAACAAAAGCTAGATGGTGCAGTAGATTAAATCACTGAGTCTGGAGTCAGGAAGATCTGAGTTTAAATCCAACTTCAGTCACTTGTTAGCAGTGTGACCTGGGAAAAGTCACTTAACTTGTTTGCCTATAAAATGAAGAAAATATGCCTACTTCCCAAGATTGTTGGGAGAATCAAATGAGATGGTTTGTGTAAAGAACTTAGCCTGTCACATAGTAGATGTTTACTAAATGCTTTGTTCCTCCTTTTAAGTTAATGTATATAACATTATCCTGTTTGTGGGTTCATAGTCTCTTTTTGGTTATGTATTCCTGAAGTCCTCTGGTAACTACTAAGAATCCCATCTCAGAAAAATTTTTAAGTATATAGAATAGGAGATAAAATTAAAAAGGAAACCAATGGTGAATTCCAAGTTCACAAATCACCTGAATTTTATCTGTGGACACTTGGAGGGAAGGGATGTTGGTGGGAGCACCCTTGGTATAGATGATGAAACTGAGTTATAGAGAAATCAACTCACTTGTCAAAGGCCACACAGCTGATTAGTGAACTTAAAATCAGTTGTTTTTTTTTTAACTTCTCATCCAAAAATAATTTTATTTTATCATATCTCCTCCCTTAGCGGTGGCATGGAGTATAACCCTGAATTAGCCTCAATGTGATATTCTCTTCGACCCAGTAGCTAAATACCCCAGACCATATCACATAGAGGTAGAAATGTAGCAATGTAGAAAACCTATTCAGAGATAGTTAGATGGTGACTAGCATTCAAACCATCAGAAAGTGAGGATTTGACCAATCTAGAGCCAGGTTACCAAATGGAAGGCCCCCTGACATTGTTCACTGTGGCCACAGAGTCTTCTCCACACCTGGAGGCAGCAGATGAGTCCTGCTCTGTGCTTTGTCAAGGGGCCAGGTGTTCTCACCATGACTCCAGAAGGAGTCCAGGCCCAGCCAGTGCACACAGTGACTCCTTTCCTTTCCTAGTTAGAGATGTTATATAATTTATTCAGTGTGGGCCCAGGATTCCTAATTGGACAGGTGTGTGGGAAAACTCCGGCTGTGCTCACAGCATGGCCTACCATCGAACTTTTCATTCGACATCCTTTCAGCACATTCTGTCAGGCTAACCTTAAACTCTGTCAGGTCACACACAGGCAAGTGGTGAGGCTGGCCAAAAATGAGAGGAACAGCGAAGTTGTGAAAAATCAAATGCTAACCTGCAGAGGCATTTTTTTCTTTTCTCAATATTGCAAAGGCCAAAAATAAAATATCTATTAAAATAACACCCTTCTCTTTTCTTTCTTTATGCCAAGTGTCTTTTCCCAGTAAGCCTAGAATTCCTACCATCCTTCAAAGCATTTTTCAGGTGCCACCTCCTACATCAGGACTTTTCTTAGGCTCTTCAGTTATTAGCACTCTCTCCATCTTCATATTACTTGGTATAAATGGTGTATTTACTTACTTGTATACTTGTATCACTTTAGCAGAATGGAAGTTCCTTGAGGGTGGAACTGTTTAATTTTTATCTTTGCATCCTCAGCACCCAGCACAGTACCTTGAACAGAGTGCAAATTAGTATTTGTTGTTGTTTGCTGTTCGGCCATTTTTTTTCAGTTAGGTATGACAATTTGTAACCCACTCTAGATTGGTCAAATCCTCTCTTTCTGATGGTTTGAATGCTAGTCACCATCTAACTGTCTCTGATAGTTTGGGGTTTTCTTGGTCAAGATATTGGAGTGGTTTGCCATTTTCTTCTTCAGTTCATTTTATAGATAAGGAAACTGAGGCAAACAGGGCTAAGTGACTCAGTGACTGAGTGCCCTTCATGCACTTAATAACTCTTCAT
>WOXC01008160.1:0-41215 GCA_011680675.1 Gymnobelideus leadbeateri | reverse complement strand
GATACTCTGATGGTGTTGGTGCTTCCCTGAAAAGGTGATGCTTTTAAGTAAATCTCTCTCTCTCTCTCTCTCTCTCTCTCTCTCTCTCTCTCTCTCTCTCTCTCTCCATACATATATATATCTCCATTATTAATAATAATTGCTCTTATTCTGCTATTTTTAAGCCTCTTACTCCGTTATCACCTGTTTCCTTCCCATTCACCTATATTCTAAATAAACTATATTGGATCATTTGAAGTGCTGCATGTTCCTTTCACAAGAATCCTCAACTTCCTTAATTGGACAGACTCCTTTTCCTTTTTTTTTTTTTAAATCTCTTTGGGATGCAGACCTGGCAGTGGCATTTTTGAATCAAAATCTGTATGCACACATTTATAGCCCTTTGCCATAGCTCCGAATCACTCTCCAGAATGGTTGGATCAGTTCACAACTCCACAAAAGATGCATTAGTGCTCCAATTATTCACATTCCTGCCATGATCTGTCATTTTCCTTTTCTGTCAGATAAGCCAATTTGATAGCTGGGAAGTGGTTCTTCAGAGCTGCTTTAAGGTGGATTTCTCTAATCAATAGTCATGTAGGGCATTCTTTGGGTACCACCATAGACAGCTTTGATTGCTCCCTCTGAGAATTGCCTATGAATCCTTTATCACTTGGGGAATGACTTGTACTCTTATGAATTTAACTCTGTTTTCTATATATTTGAGAAATGAAGCGTTTATCAAAGAAACTTTCTGTAAACATTTTTGCAGTTATAATTACTAACTCTATTTCTCTACATCCTATTTTTCCCTTGTTTATCCTTCTCTCTCTCCTTTCACCCTGGCCCTCCTCAGATATCTGCTTCTGATCACCCCCTCCCCCAGTCTGCCCTCCCTTCTCTAATGCCTTTCCTATCTTCCTTCCCTGTGTGGTAAGAAGGATTTTCATACCCAACTGAGTGTGGATATTATTCCCTCCTTGAGCCAGTTCTGATGGGAGTAAGGTTCAAGCCCAGCCCACCACCGCCAGATCCAATAAGCATCTCTTCAAAGCATCTCTTGCATCTGGCATTCAATGAGTCCACAAGCATTTATTATTTTTGCCCTGCTCTCCCTTGATGCAGACACCCCCTGGTACAGGCCCCATCACCTCACATGTAGACTGTTTTTCTTTTAATATAATGATTAATTTTTTCAAACATAGTAGCCATTGATCTTCAACCCACCCTTCCCTGTCACAAGGACCAAGCAAAAACTGCTGTGTCCTCCCAGCAAGGTGCATATTACTCAGCAAAGAGACAAAACACAGGGCTAGCTTTGTGGGGGAAGCAGAAGATAAGGGCATCCCCTGTCTGGGGTATATGTGCAGTTGCCCTAGAGACATGAGACCTGGAATGCTCTGACTCTGCAGTGAGTCATGCTTTTTGTAAATTAAATGTTGACCTTGCTGTGGTTCATGTTTTGCACAAGCAGTGTGGAGGAGAATCAGACCTTCTGTGAGATAAGCTGGCAAGGTCCCTGGGGCTCAGTGGGTCACCCCCAGAGGTGAGGGCTGGGGAGGACTACAGACTGTCCTTCAGTGACAGGATGAAGCACTCCCGTGGCCAAGAAGGCCCAGGGCCTCTTCTGGGTACACCCCGGCTGCTGCTCAGAGTCGCCTCTTTGCTTTGCCAAGGATGGAGGCCTCCCCCAGGCCCTGGGGCTCCATGGTGGGGTATACTGGGGAGACTTCTGAACTTGGAGTTAGGAAGACTCATGTCTAAATCCTGACTCAGCCCCAGATGATCTGAGTGACCCTGGGCCTCAGCTTCCTCAGCTCTGATATGATAGGCTTGGAGATAACAGTGTCTTTGGTCCCTTCTGGCTCTAAAAGGACAACCTTATAATCCATGCTCATTCTGCTGCTTTCCCCTTCCTCCTCCTTTTATCTGTGAGCCCTGAATTATGCAATGCTTGGCAAAGAGCCCTAGATAGTCCTCAGTGCTGTGTGACCTTGGCCAGGCCCTTTCCCTCTCTGAGCCTCACTTCCCTTGGACCCCACTGATCTCAACAAACCTCATCATTCTATTGCTTTAAATTCTTTTGTCCTTTTTTATTTCCTTGTTTCTTTGCCTCCTTCCCCTGACCCCAACAGCAGCCTAACTGAGTCACTCAGGAGTCTGGCCAACATAGGCCAGGGAGCCAGCCTTGGTCAGTCCCACAGAAGCTATCAGTCTTGCACAGGGCATAGAGGCTATCTTAGTTTTCCCTGAGTGTTGGGATGGGGGAGGCAGCAGGGCCCATCTCCTCTGGCTTTGTGTCCTGAGGATGCTTGGCACCTTCCTTGCTCACCAGGCTCACTTCCCTTACAGTTGGGTTTGTGGTGAGAAGGTCATTTGGACTCTGCTGTCCAGCTGGGTCAGCAGCCATCCCTCCAGGGGCTCTTAGAAAGCCCAGGCCTAACCCTCCTCACTCCTTGAGCTTGGGGTGTGGGGCCTCAGCTGTTCCCCTGGATTACTCAAAGCTGAAATGAGGGGCTTGGCTAACCACACTCTGAAACAGCCTTGGGAGAGGCCAATCCCAAAGCAGTTAAGAAGCACTTTGTTTTCCAGCCTAAAGGTGCAACAAAGCCCCTGGGAAGGAGGTGCCAAACAGGCAGGAGGAGGCTCCCAGGGGTCTCAGGGTCTCCCACCAAGGTCCTAAAAACACTTCTGTATTTTTCTCAGTCAAAGGGCCTGCAGTTGAGCCTGCCTCCCAAGGGATTGCCAAAGTTACACTGACCTGACCCAGGTCTGAACTCTACCTTCCTTTCTCAGCTGTCCCAGTCCATATTGTGGGGATATGGGAGGTTAAGCCCTGGCTCCCTGGTTCCACCAGCCCCAGGCCCATAACATGGAGCACTGACCCTCTGTCCACCATCACTTTGGGGGTCCTACTTGCTCAGAGGAGCAACCTTGGAATTTGACCTGGGCTCCTTTGCATAGTAAGCCCTTAGCCCTCTGGGCCTCAGATTCATCCCCTAGAAAGTAAGGGGGTCAGGCTGGACAGCTCTCATGTCCACTCCAGTTTCCAGTCCAGTCCTGACTTATTCCCTCTAATTCTATGCCCCTTCACCCTCCCCCATTACTCTCTATATATCTTGGTCTGTACTTTGGTAGCAAGGCCCTTGGTCTAGTTTTCACCCAGTGCCCTGGCAGTGCCCAGATCCTCCCCAAGTCCCCCCAGACACCTCAACCTGGTGCATCTTTTTCTAGTCCCTCTGTCATAGCCATCACCAGGGGAAGCAGCTCCTGGGAGGAGAGGGTTGGCCATCTGTACTAAATGTCACCAACTGTTCCCTACAGGGCCTCCAGCCAGTCTGAGGATGAGTGGGGAGGCAACATGTGCAAGGAAAGGCAAACCATAGTCACCACATTGACCACCATTCCTCCTCAGACTGGACTGGAGAATGCCAAGGACCCTTAGCACAAGAATTGTTAGAAGAGCCAGGCTTCCAGGGGAGCAGCCCCTGGGGTTGTAGAGCTTGGGGTTCTAGAGGCTGGGGCTTGCTTGGGGAGGGACCAGGCCATAGCTGCTGAAGAAAGTCCTGGTCACCAAGACCTTAGCCCTTTATAGCAGCTCAGTATCAGAAACTCAGGTGCTTTTATCAGTGGAAATGGCTTGAAAGAAGAGGCCTTTCCAGGCCTTTTGGTGCTGTCCTTCAAGGACTATGAGGCCTTTCCAGGCACTCTGGGGCTGTCCTTCGAGGACCATGAGGCTTTTCCAGGACCTTTGGGGCTATCCTTCAAGGACCATGGGGCCTTCCCCCCTGGCTTGCATTTGAGAACCTCTCTAGGTCTTCTCTCCCCTGCTACAACAAAGGCTCCCAGAGAGTAGGGCCTGACTTTTCTTTTTGTCTGTCTAGAACTGTGCCCAGAATAAGCAGGGTATCAATGCTTTCTTCATTCATTCCTTCTCTCAAAGTAAGGCCAGCTACATCCTTCCCACAGTGCTGCCCTTAGAACCCTGAGGGGGAAAAGTAGCTGGCATCATGCTGGGAAAGGGAGACTGCAGCAGGATGTATGGCCCAGGAATAAATCTGCCTCTCCTGGGAATGCCTCCATTTGGCATTTGAAGCCATAATTAAGACCTTTCTGGCTCTTCTGGTTAACAAAGCATATTTAAAACCTCCTTTTTAGGAAAACTGGAAATATTTAGAAATCCTGTTTCTGTGGCCTAAAACCCTCTTCAGACTTTCCCCTTCAATAAAATGGGAAGAACAGCATCACCTTTCTGTGATGTTAAGGGTCATGACCAAACTGAGCCAGTCTAGGGGAGATCCTTACCTTCCCTACCCCTGCTGGGAGCTACCCACTACAGGAAGGGTAGTGCCCTCATTGCTGAGAATGTGGGGTACCTTCTCACCCTCTACTCAGCTGGAATCTGATTATACTTCTTTTAGAGAGACCCAGAGAACCCCCAGTCCCTAGAGAGGAGTCATGAGAAGCTGCCCCTGTGACTTGGTCATTCAGCCAATTGGGAATGTTCACCAAGAACAGTAACCTGGCTTTTTGTGACTTTCTTCTGTGGCATTTCCTATAAATGGAATATTGTGTCAAGGCAGAAAGTTGTGCTGAAGTGGGGTGGGGCATGAGGAACTCTCTCAGTATGAACACCCTTCTCTGACAATAGATTAGTGTTAAATCCTACATTTCTGGCAGAGCTAAGCCTCAAAGGGCAGAGAACAGTATTAGAAGGAGTCTTTTCCTTGGACAGTTTAATGGAGCCTTCTGCTTGGATGTCCTACCCAATAAATCCAGTCTTGGGCCTCTACTTGTTCCCTTCCAAATTCTTCTATGGTACCTGAGAGACAGGTGAGGGATGTTTTCAACCCTCCTGGGAGGTTTTTAGCAGGGATCTGACCATTCCAGTCTTAGTGACCTCTTATGAGGTTCTGGGAATCTGACTGAAAGGCCCAGAGTGTCCAGCACAATAAGGGGTTGTACATGTCTGTTATGGGTTGTGTATTTTTTTCTAGTAAGAGCCCTTTTTTCCTGAAGTTATCTTTCTTCTTCTCCCTGGGGACCAAGCCAATTTCAGTAGTGCTAGATCACTGAGAATCCTATAGAAAGACCCAGCATCTCTCAGAGCAAGAGAGATCACAACTATCCTCCCATGCCCAGGGGTAGGAGTGCTCTCTATGCCAACCTTCAAGGTTGGGCAGCACATCCCCTGGGACCAGTGGTCCACTCCTTGAGGAGAAGCTTATAGCTCCCAGCTGCTCTGGAAATCCCACAACTCAGAGATAAGTTTTTCACATTGTGATTTTGGAAATGATTGTTCTGAAGTATTGTGGAGAGATGGGATCAAGGCAAATGGACCAGTAACAAAGAGCATTCTTTAAATATTAGTCACGAAGACTCATTCTATGTGCGCCTCAAACTCAGAGGGTGGAAGCCCTCAGCATGACAACTATGCCATGGCTTGTGTCAGCAGCAGGTTCTAAGCAGCAGTGTAAGAGCTTGAGCCATAAGCCAAGCAGAGTCGTGGGGTGGGAGCCAGGCTGGCCAGAGCAGAGCCACAGGCTTCTCTGGCCACTTAGATTCCAAGGCTGCTTCATTGGTAATACTGGGGGAGAGATCCTCTGGGACCAGAATGTGGCCATTCCATGAATCTGAGATGCTGATTTTTGGAGATGTCCAGCTGGACAGAAGAGTGCTCCTCTGCTTACTTTGTAGTGTTCAAATGTATACACTCTGGTTTGTCAAAGAGTTCATTGGCATTCAGTAAATGATCCAGCAGACTTGGGAAGTCAGAAATACTGTCAGGTGGTGTTACAGTGGCCAGAGTTCTAGGCCTGGAGTCAGAAAGACCAATGAAAAGAATATAGTGAGGACTTCACAGAGTGGTCTTGGGGACCAGAAGACTCTAGCCCAGTGCTTGCCCTGCCATGGGCTGTTCAGTGTCCAGCACTTAATCATGACTGGGGATGTGAATAAGAAATGACCAGGCCATGTGTGTAGTTCAAGGAAGAACCATGAACTCCATTTATTGATTCCCAGGACCAGGTTTTTATAGAGCAAAAGAGACAAAGGAAGAAGACTCAGGTTTTCTAATCATCACCTAGTCTGTTGTATCCTGGAAGGAGCACAGAATAGATAATTTGATGAGGATTTCTTATCTAGGAGACTAAAGTCTTAGGGGAAGCCCTTTGATCTAGGCCTCAGGTACCTGCTCATGCAGCCCCAGTCATAAACGGATACAATTGAGAGCAAACTTCAAAGCCAAAGCTGCCATCCTCAAAAGACATCATGTTTAGAGCTGGCCTCCCAAAGATCCCTGAGCGCTGAATCAAATAAAAAATCAAATAAAAAATATTTTAGCTAGTAATAAGTAAAATCTTGGGGCAGAGCCTATTGATCTCGGAGCTCAAGTAACATCCTTGTAAGTGTAACCCATAACAAAGAACTCAGGAGCTAGAGACAATATAAAGTCACATCTCAAAGAGATTCTTGTTTTAAAAGCCCCTATTGGGATTGAGTATCTCTGTCCTGAAACAGGCCTCTTTGGCTCCCCACACTTGCCCATAGCAGAAGCACTCAAGAAGCAGTCGAGAAAGTCTTGTTTCGTTCCTCTCGACGGAACCTTTGAAATCCCCACCATACTGCAGTGGCCTCTGCAGATCATCTTGTCTTTCTCTTTGTCAAACTTGTACCACTAGGAAACTGGTTTCAGAAGACTAAGCCATTAAATGGGAAACTGAGGCCAGAAGCAGGCTTTGACTGTTGGTCTTTGTGGACTACATGAAGCTGGGGCAGAGGGGCCCTAGGACAGTGGACAGGCCACATGGCTGGGGAGCTGGGCACTGTCTTAACCAGGCCCTGCCACATTCTACCCTCAGGCCGAGGAGTGGTGACTTAGTCTTATTTTCTCATAGCTTCTGTTACCCTATGCAATTATTGCTCCACTCCAAGGCTAGTTTTGTCTAAAACGGATCCTTACCTTATTGTCAAGTGAGGTCATATTTGTAATGTCCTTAGCTTAATGTCTAGAACACAGTAGGAGCTTAATAAACATCTATGAGGTGATTTGCCAATGCTTGATCCTATTTCTTCCAAGGCTTGTTCCATCGCTCATCCATGTGTCAGTCAGTCAAGAAGAATCTGTTAAATGTTCAATATGTGCCCAGCATTGAGTTAAGCTCTGGGGATAGAAGTAAAATTAAAAAAAATTAAACATAATCCCTGTCATGAAGAAGCTTAAATTCTAATAGAGGCAGAAAATACATACAGGAGTTGAAGGACGCGTTGGGCTGGGGAAGAGAAGCTTGGATGGACCAGGGTGGTTTATTCTAGAGAATACCGTCCTCAAAACAAAAGGTCCAGGAAGAGCTCATCAGGGGGAGAAGGGCCTGGAGGAATAGAGTTGGGGGGGTAGTGCTGAAAATTGAGGATGCCTGGTATGATGTACATAGGAGAGAAAATAAAAAAAGTGAAACTTCCTCAGACTTAGACTTGCAATTAGGAAACCTGGAAGCCAAGTTTTGTCACTTTATGTTTTGTCATTTGATTTTACATTTGTTTGTATATAACCCATACATTCCCAGACCCAGGCTGAGGATTCCAGACAACTGAGATCTTTTTCCTAAAACATTGTTGGTTGGTTCACTGATATCTCCCTCTGTGTGGATAGGAATTTGCCACTGGCTATAAGTATGAGATGATGAGTCCCTAGTTTCCCTAGGAAATGAATGCACCATTTTTTGGGATGTTGGAATTAAAGATTCTTGACAATTGACTGGCTAGGAGTGCTTATGGAGGAGATATCAAGGAAGAAGGGCAGCCTTGGTCAGCTCCCTCCTGGTGGCCCCTTCCCAGGATTCTCTCCCTTGTGCTCTCTCAGGGCACATTAGCTTTATCAGGGAAGGAAGCTTGCAAAATGAGATGATTGCAAGGAAGGTGGAATAGAAATTAGAAAATTTGGATGGAAGGGGTGGGGTTAGTGGGGAGGTTTCAAGCCCCAGTGGTTATCACCCTACCCTTCTTCAAGGAGAGTTAGTGGGTAGTTTGGGAAATGCTGAGTTTGAAGTGTTTTCCTGCAGACCTTCTATGCTGGTTTTGATGTCTTCGAGGTCAGGCCCAAGCTGGCTGCTTGGCGTGGGCGGGTGGAGGCCACCTTGGGGGAGAAGCTATGCCAAGAGACCCGGGAAGCCATCTGTAAACTTTGTGCAGACCCCAAGTCTTTAAAGGACATCCCCTTGGCCATGCAGGAGAGGATGAAGTTACGTCTTTCAAAGATCCCCTAATACAAGGTGAGATGGAGGGCTGTGGGATGAGGGAACCAGGGCCAAGTGAGGGGAAAGTCATCTGGATGTGAAGAAAAGAGGAAGAGAAGGAAGGGTTTCTGGCACCTTGCCTGTTCCCTAGAAATGTAATCTGTGTCTTCAGTGACAGCCTCAAAAGCCTGGCTCAGGAAACACCCAGGTTCTCTGACTGCTTCTTGGTTCAGGGCCTGAGTTTGGCTTCCCCTCCTCTCACATCCCATTCTCCTGCCCATTGAGAACCAGCCAGCTCCTCTGCAGTCCTCACCCTCCAGGTATTCCCAGCCTGTAGCACCTGGGAAGCTTCAAGGACAGAGCCTACAGCTCCTACTTCCTTAGACAGCCTCAGACCTTCCCAGAAGCTGATGGGCAGAGGGAAGAACAAGGGCCCAGCCCCTCCCCAGTTTTTCAAAATGCTTTAAATCCATTAAGTTATTTTGTAAGGCTGGTACTATTATTGTTCCTGGTTTGTTTTTTGTTTTCTTTGGAAGGAGGAAACTGAGACTGATAAAGGTTAAATGGCTTGTCCAAGGCCACAAAACTAGTAGGGCAGAAGTTGAACTCAGTTCTTCCATGTAATTCAAGACCAATACTTTATCCACTGTACCACCTAGCTGCCCAGAATTGATTAAATTCTGAGAGACTGAGTGATTTAATAGAGAGAAATGTTTGTTACTACAATCGGAAAAGGTGACATTCTCTAGTTCAATTCTTAATATTTAATGAAGTGGATTGAAAACTCTTTGCTTAGTTCATTAAAAATATGTTTGTGCAAATTGCATTAATTAATGGGAGATTAACAAACATGACCTCTGGGTGTGATTTTCCTTCCTTCTCAAAGAGGACAATGACACCAGGAAGATGATGCCATGATTGCAAAGGAATTGGAGTATAGTGAGGCAGGGCTATGCAAAGGCACCAGCCTCACTTTCTCCTCCAGAGCCATCTGGCCAGTGAGGGGCCACATATAGATCAGGACTCCACTTCCAGGCTGCACCCCAGAAGACTCTGTATGTGGAAGTATGAAGAGGAAAGATGAGACTGAATCAAGCAGCAGGCTCTAGAGGCCAGCCAGTGTCCAGGGCAGCCCTCAGGCTCCTGCTGCACCCTCTCATGGGTCCTCTTAGATAATGAAGGAGGAACACCAAGGCAGCAGCACTTCCTCTTCCAGTCCACTTTTCTCCCTACAGTTTGTCAGTCAATCCTTTAGCTTCCTGGTCCTCCCCTCACTGTCTTTCCCCTACTAGGTTAGCCAGATTGGAGAGTTTTGGTTTTTCCCACTTAATCCAGTTATCTTCAGATTACTCAACTGCTTATTTTCAAAAGCACAACTTGGCCAAGAAAGGCAAGATATCTAATGTGGTCATGGCATTTAAGGGTGTCAAAATGGAATAAGGGTTGTTTCCCTTGCAGAGATGGAAGGCTATATTATCTATTGCTTAGAGAAACTGGGTAAGGAAGAAAAAAAGGAAGAGAGGGGGAGAAAAGGGCAGGAAAGAGGGAGAGAGGGGGAGGCAGGAGAGGAAGGGGAAGGTGCAGGGAGAAAAGGAGGAGAGAAAGAAGAGAGAAACAGAGAGTAAAGGGGATGGAGACAGGGAGTCAAAGAGGAGGAGAGTTAATTTCCATAAGTTTTACGGGAAAAAAAAAACTATTACCAAAAGAGACAGATGAGGAAAGCAAAGCCAGTAGAATGACTATTTCCCTGGGGATGTCTGAGGGTAAAACCTTAAGGATGGGGGCTGAGGAAGGACTTGCACCTTTGTCACTGTTTTGAGCTGGAGGTTTCTAGTTGATCTCAGCACTAGAACTGGGAGCCAGTTGACCTTGTGGCTAAAGGACTTGGAGCCAGGAGACTCTGGACTCAAGGAGTCCTCAGACACATAGTGGCTGCATTGTCCCATTGAAGTTCCAGAACCTCTTTGCAAGTCCTTGGGCAATGCTTCAAGACTGAGCATCAGAGGTAGTGGCAGGAGATGCTTCATGGGCTTTACTAAGTCAAGTCAGCACCTACTAAGTGCCAGCCTCTCCAGGAAGCCTGAGGATACAGCTTCAGAGCCATTTGTTTGTTTTTCTTTTTGGTTGGGGTGATTTGTATCTGTTTTATTTCATGTTTTAATCCATCCTCTCTACCTGGGGAAAGCCCATTCTCACAGCACCCAGGAGGTTGCCCAGGTGGCTGCCTTTGGCCTCAGGCCAGCTAAGAAGAGGCCCACAGTGTGCAAGAGGACGACTGAGTCAGACACAATTCAGCCAGCCCATGCTCTGAAGTCCGGCCTGGGCTTCTAGAGGTGAAAATCGAGGAGAAGAGGGGAATAGGGGAAGAGGACAAGAATGCCACCAGTGAGAAAGGAAGGAGAAAGCAAGGTCTGTGCCTGAGGAAAGGGAAAGTAGGAGGAAGGGAGGGAGAAAGCAGGTGGCTCCCCTTCCTCTTGCCCCCCAGAAAATCGTGAGCAGCCTTCTTTATAGAGAAGAGTCTGCCCTGCTAAACCCACCTCCCTCTTCACCTGCTATCCTTCCCTCTCTTCCTTATCTCGGTCATCACATGGCATCAAGGAGGTCACACAGTGACTGGTGGGGCAGCAGTCTCTCTCTCCTCCAAACCCCGGCTTAGAGGTCCCCAAATGCTGGGGAGCTGAAGGAGGAAGCGCCACAGCCTCTGGGGCTCTTGCCTCAGCTCCCATTTTGGTCCCCGCCCCCGGCCCAAGTACTGCAATAGACTCAGGGCAGGAGGAGCTGCCTTCTTTTCCCTAAGGAGCCCGGGGCCCTTCTGCACCATGCCCCCACCCCACTGGTCCATCTTCCCTACCCCCACTTTCAGTCTGAAGGGGGAAGGGGCCAAGGGTATCCAAAGGATTAAGTCTGACTTGGATGGCCCTCCTGACTGGACATGTTGGTAGAGCCCTCTGCTGAGCTGAAGCCCATCCCTATTCCCAAGTGCCTTGACTGTAATGAGTCTGGTTTCTCCCTCTCCTTGTATATGCTTTCCTCCAATCAATCTGCATCATCTGTCCCAACTCTCCTGGGTAGTCCTCTGTCCTTGACACTTTTCCCCAACAAAATATCTTCTCTTGTTCTCTAACTCTTTGTCATTCTCACCCAGAAGCCTGACTTTCCCCTTCATCTCTTCTATTCTCCTCATTCCCCCTTGCACTGGAGACACCATAATCCCTGCTGAATGAGACCTTGAAGAAGAACCAATTTAGTTGATACTCATTACCATTTGGATGGCTTACATATTTATGTCTGATGTCCCATAAATGAGCAATGCACTGCTTAATCATTCTCATAACTTTTAGCACCATCCCTTGGTCCCACACTATGAACAATCTGTTTACAGGGAAACATACTGGTGTTGTACCAGCACTGGAACCTGTGATACTCCCCAGGGACAAACTTAATCCAGCAAATCAATTTAAGCTAAAGGTAACACCAAACTTTTCTCTTTTGGGGACTTGTGTTCTGTTGTAAAACCTAATCCATAATTTAACTTAAACTTAACCCTAAATTCCCTTCTCCTGGCGGAAAGCCTAACCCTTAACTGGACTTCAATTTAACCCTAAACTTCTCTCTTGGGGAAAAGCTAAACTTGAACCTAAACCTACAGATTTCCTCAGTTTGGAAGAAATGGGGATTAGGAGATGGAGTCTGATTGGGGCAGACAGTCTTCTGTGAAAATGTCCTTTCGGTAAAGATTCTGGGAAGATGGTGGAGTAGGTCAGAAAATTTCAAGCTATTCAGATTTTCCCCACAAACAAGATAATAGCACCTCAGGGTGAACATAGAGTGGTAAAAATAAATACGAATAGTGTCAGAAACAGGGTCCTCCTGGGAAAATCAGAGACGATCTGATGGAAATTCCCTGGAGAGGTTTGGTCCTTGTGACAACAAACACCTCCAGGCTAGGTCCTAGGTCCTTAGCCCTAGCCACAGGAACTTTCACCTCTGGAGAGTAATCGGAGTTGGATTTTTGAGGCATGGAAGATTTAAAGAACTTCTGCTGACCACGAAGGCCAGATCCAGCAGTGCTGAAGAGATGCAGCTGAGACCAGAGGAGTGAGTGTGCACCCAGTGAGTGCAGAAGAAGTGGCATGGTAATACACCAGGTTGGGTGTATCGGGGCACTTACAGGAGACTGGATCCAGGGCAGAGGGCAAAACTGAAGGATGATCTGAAGCCAGAGCCAGCATCCCTCATACTCTTGGATTAAAGGTAATTACAAAAACATAAGCTACTACAAATTAAAAAAAAATGCAATGACAAAGGAGAAAGAATTCAACCATAGAGAATTACTATGGTAATGGAAAAGATTGGGGTTCCTCTCTGGAGGAGGATACTGAAGCAAGAAGCACTTTTTTACCCCAAAGATTAATTTCAAGTGGTCACCTGGCCAAAAGAAGTCATAGAAGAACTTTAAAAAGATTTTAAAAAATCAAATGAGAAACACTGAGGAAAAACTAAAACAAATAAGAACAATCCAAGAAAAACAAGATCATGAAAAGAAAGTCCACCAAGTAGAAAAGGAGTTTCAGAATCTTAAGGAAGAAAATGACCCTTTGAATACTGGGCAAGGAGAAGCCAGCCAAGTTATGACATCAAGAAATAATAAAGCAAAATATGAAGAATGAAAAAAGGGGAAGAGAATTTGAAACATCTCTTAAGAAAACAACTGATCTGGAGAACAGATCAAGAAGAGAAAACACAAGAATAATTGTACTACCTGACAACTATGATCAAAAATGAATCTTGATAGGAAAATACAAGATATAATTAAAAAAAATTTTTTCTGAAGCAATAAAAGAAGAGGGGAAAGTAGAAATAGAAAAAGAAAAGTTCACTGATCACCACCTGAAAAAGATCCTATAAGGAAATTATTCTATATTCTATATATATATGTATATAATATATATCTATATTATAGTCAAATTCAGGACCACTGAGCTCAAGGACAAAATATTATGAATAACAAGAACAACAACAATTTAAGAAACACAGGAGACCTAACATCGGTGACACTAAAAGACTGCAGATCTTGGAACACTATATATCAAAGAACAAAAGACCAGGACTTTCAGCCAAAAATGTCATACCCAGGAAAGCTAAACATGATCCTGAATGAAAAAATAAAGATGGGCATTTAATGAATTGTCACTTTCAGGACTTTGTTTAAAAAAAAACAACAAAAATAGACACAAAAAACCAAAAACAACTGAACTTGGTAGAACATTTTCTATATAAGACCCAAGAGAAATATAAGATCCATATGAAAGACTAATCAGCAGGGATTGACTAAGGACGGCTCGTTTACTTTTCAGGATGTAAAGTGTAAGTTGTGTGGCTGAGATTATTAGTGTTTGAGTAGTTCATAAGAAAGACTGGGGTAGATCTGAGTACACTGTGATTTTATTTTTTAATTATTAGCTTTATTTATTTTACTTTTATTTATTTTATTTTATGTTTAAAATTTAAATTTTATTTTACTTATTTTACTTTATTTTTAAGACTACTATGTGCCAGATACAGTGCTAAGCATTGGGGATTTTTTTTTCTTTTTGGAAGGGGAAAGGCAGGGCAATTAGGGTTAAGTGACTTGCCCAAGGTCACAGGACTAGTGAGTGTTAAGTGTCTGAGGCCACATTTGAACTCAGGTCCTCCTGACTCCAGGGACAATCCTCTATTCACTGCACCACCTAGCCACCCCTATACTATGACTTTAAAAGGAAAAGAAAATTAGGAATTGTAAAAAAAGCAATTATCTTATGCAAATGAGGTACAAGAGGAAGACCTGACAGAGAAATTAACTGGGGGAGGAGAGCTGTTACTCCTGGAAACCTATGTTCATTGTGAATGGGTTCAAGAGGGAACAGTCCACATGTATCCAAAATAGTATAGAATTGTTCTAAATTCAGAAAGAAATAAAAAGTTAAGGGGCTATGGAGGTGGGGAGAGGTTTCTTTAGAGGGCAGGGTGAGGGAATAGGTCACACAGGGGTATAGAAAGGTGTTTAAATTTATGGGAATGGGAGAATAAGGGAGTGTTCTGGGGAGACCTGGAGGTGGGGTCAAGTAGTAGGATGGCAAGGTAGAAGATAGAAACAAAGCAGTAGAGTCAGGAGGGATGGGAAATAAGAAATACACACAAAACCATAAAAACAAGGATCAGGAGTATAACTTATTAGGGATATTAAATGTCTCCCTATGTGTATGTATGTGCATATGAATGTATGTGTATGTACATATCTATATCCAAATCTACCTGCACTCTGTTGCAGCCTTCTTGGGGGAGGGATGGAGGAGGGGGGATAAAACAAAGTAAAAAGTGCACAGCACAAGGAGAAAACTTAAATGGCAGCAAGGAAAGGGAAGGCAGCTCTCAACCCCAAGTGTTGTATGTATTACACGGGCTTATTTATTACTGTATATTTTGGGTCCTCTCTCGTTCTGTTGTATACATGACATGCTTTATTTTTACTTTTCTTATTTTGTATTTCTTTAAATATTCAAGCTTATAACATGTTACTTTTTCTTTTCTTATTGTGTTCTTAAGTTAATAATGTAAAGGCAAGCATGAGCAGCTTTCCAGAGGACTGCTGCTGTGAACAGCTTTTAAGATTCTTATTACACAGTATATTGAACTCTCTATTTATTCAATAACAAATCAGAACAAAACATTCACAGAATAAAAATACAGCATTCACAATGACATCACTAAAATGGCCACATAGTTTTCACCAAAGTGATAGAAAGAAAGAAAGGAAGAAAGAAAGAAAGAAAGAAAGAAAGAAAGAAAGAAAGAAAGAAAGAGAGAAAGAAAGAAAGAAGTGAGGAAGGAAGGAAAGAAGGAGGGAAGGGAGGGAGAGAGGAGCCCCTTGGTGAAGGTTAGCCTGAGTACTCTATGGAGATTTTCCATAAGACTGATGTCAGGGGTCAGAGTCCTAACTGGAAACTATGGCAGGTGAAAGATTAAATGACTGAAGGAACAAAGGTCTAAGCTTCCTGTTAGTATTAGTTTGTTAAGCTATGCATGCTAATTGCTTAACAAATCAAGACCTGTCCCTTTCCTTAACTTTGGCACTGAACTACAGATATAGGGGTGGAGGGCACAGGGAAAACACTTAGCCAGGATCCAAAGTGAGGTAATCTGGTTTCTAATGGGGGGAAGATTTGGAACTTTCCAAGTAGGAAGGGGGAGAGCAAACAGGTGCCACTCCCTGAGATCAGGAAAGCAGGTGTCCCACTAATCCCAACGTCAATATCCCACCATAGTATCATAGAAGCAATAACTTAGCAGTGTGAGATGGATAATTGGGGGAAATTCCTAAATCCACCTTTGGATTTGACTGGGTTTCTGGTCAGCACAACCTCAGGATTTAGGTCACAGTCTCTGAGCAGCTGCCCTGCCACTCAGCCATAGGTTTGAACAACACAATAGAATTTCACTCAGTTCCCACCATTGAATAAACTTTTCTCAAAAGACAGAAAATGTACTGGACCCAAACTGAATGGAAAGGGAGCTGAGCTAGTGCCAGAATGGAGTCACAAGATGGAGTCAGTGGTGTTCATCCAAGTCCCACAGTTTCCCCAGGTGGGAAGGCCATTGAGGGCCAGATTCACCCAAATACTCACTTCTGCCCTATTTTCCACTTGCACCATCAAAGAGCCAAGGCTCCTTACTCTGGCCTCTCTGCCCAGAGGCTACTGGTCTGGGGATCCAGAGGAGAAGCCCAGGTTCAAGGCCAGGTCTGAGGCCAGATCCTCGGTAGACTGAGGGGGCTGGCAGATCAAGAGCTTGGATGGAAGGGTCTGTGTTTGAGCAATGAGGAAGTTATCATGAAAAGAGTAGGTGGGAGATGGAGACCATGCAGCTCCCTGAAGACTCTGCAGGGGCCCAGCAGTGAAAGGGAGATAAGGAGAGAGGCTGAAGGCCCAGGGAAGGTAGAGGACAGAGAGTGCCTCACATCCTCATCTCTTTCAATAGATCTAAGACTGGGTATTAGCATCAAGTGACTGATAGGAACAATCAGTCTCACACTCAGCTTGGACCCCAGAAATAGTTAAAGTGGCTACTGTAGTCTTGCTGGAGCCAGAGAACCGGTCACACAACCACTCTACTCAGAAGTTGTCCTTATAAAAGAGTAGCACACGAGTCTAGCCTTATTTCTGCTGGTCTCAGTGAGAATACTCCTTAGTAGGCACATCCTCTGTATAGGTGAGGATGGCTCATGTCACAGATATGGAGGGAGCCTGAGCCCGCACATAAGAGGCCAAAGAACTTGTAAGGAAAGGAGAAAAGACCTTGTCCTGGGGCTCAGCAGCTTGGCACTGAGTCATTTCTAGTACACTCTGATCATGAGATGATATCCACTAACCTTCCATTACTTTTCAAAATTTTCTTTTTTAAATTAATAATTTATTTTTAGTTTTCAAAATTCACTTTTACAAGATTTAGAGTCCTAAAATTTCCTCCTCCCTCCCCTCTCTCCTGTCCAGGATGGTATGCAATCCAATATGGGCTATACATGTACAATAATATTAAACACATCTCTACTTTAGTCATGCTGTGAAAGAAGAATCAGAACAAAAGGGAAGAGCCATGAGAAAGAAAAAATAAAATAAACAAAAAGAGTAAATAGTCTGCTTTGATCTGCATTCAGATTCCGTCATTCTCTCTCTGGATGTGGATGGCATTTTCCATCATGAGTCTTGGAATTGTCTTTGATCATTGCATTGCTGAGAAGAGTTAAGTCTATCAAAGTTAATCATCACACAATGTTGCCATTACTGTGTACGATATTCTCTTGGTTCTGCTCACTTCACTCAGCATCTGTTCATGGAAATCTTTCCAGGTTTTTCTGAAGTCCAACTGCTTATCATTTCTTACAGAACAATAGCATCCTATTACATTCATACACCACAACTTGTTCAACCACTCCCCAATAGATGGGCATCCTCTCAATTTCCAATTCTTTGCCACTGCAAAAAAGCTACTAGAAATATGTTTGTGTATGTGAGTCCTTTCCACTTTTTAATGCTGTATTTGGAATATAAACCTAGTAGTGGTATTGCCGTATCAAAGGGTATGAATAGATTTATAGCCCATTGGGCATAGTTCCAAATTGCTCTCCAGAATGACTGAATCAGTTCACAACTCCACCAACAGTGCATTAGTGTTCAGATTTTCCTACATCTCTAACATTTATTCTTGTCTCAGTAATCAGTCAGAGAGAGAAAGAGAGATAGATAGATAGATAGATAGATAGATAGATAGATAGATAGAGTTCATCTATTTGAAAATTTCTATGCACACTCAGTTCTAGCTAGCTCAGCAGCAATTTAAAGTCTTTGCCTCACCATGAAGCCAGCTGATGGAAAACACTCAGAGGACAGTTGTCCTCTTTTTTCTGAAGTGGAGAAGGAAGGTGCTACTTTGTCACTCACTTTTGGAAGTTGATTCTCCAGCTCTCACGAGGATTGGCACAGTCACTTGATACTGCACAGGTTCTAAGGCCTGGGCTGCCATTGACCAATGCTTCCTCTCACCCACAGATCCGACCTTTTTCCTCCTTTACTTAAATGAAGGCCACAGTCTATAATTTCCCTACATGATGTCTTCATTCATGTCTTCTATTTTTGCCATTCCAATGGAAGTTCTTCCCATCCTTTAAAGACTAACACAAAATAATCACCCCCTGTAGGAGGCCTTCCTTCACTTCTGCCAGTCATGGGCCTTTACTATTCCTTTGTTTACCCCTCCTTAAGCTTGCATGTAAGATGACATATCACTGCTATTTTTACGTGAATCATCTCCTTATCTGACTTGGAAATCTACTGGGAAATATTTGAATCTATTCTAAATATTGTTTCTGAGTCTCCTAAGAGCTCTACATATTGGTCTTTCCTCACATAAAGTACCCAAAATGTGCATTGAAGTGAACTGAGTTGACCAGGATAAATCCTGTGAATCTTTGACTCTTCAACAAATCTGACCAGTAAAGGAGGGACGGTATAACTTCATCTCTGTTTAAAGTATTAGGTGGTTCTCCTTCCCAATGATAACTCAATGCTTTGATCCTACCTTTGTCTATTTTTTTTCCAGGACTTGTTCCATCACTCATTAATGTGTCAGTCAGTCAAGAAGAATTTATTAAATGTTTAATATGTGCCCAGCATTGAGTTAAATACACAGACACAGACACAGACACACACACACACACACACACACACACAAACTGACTGTGTGACCTTGGGCAAGTCACTTAACCCCAATTGCCCTACCTTCCCCTCTCCAAAAAAAAGCAAAAAACAAATTCTGTGGATACAAATAAAAGCAAAAAAATCACAGTTCCTGTTATGAAGGAGCTTGAATTCTAAAAGAGAAAGATAATACATACAGCAGTTGAAAAATATATCAGGGTGGGGAAGAGAAATGTGGGAGGGCCATGGGAGCTGATTCTAGAGAATACCTTCCCCAGAATAGAATTCCCAGGAAGAGCTCATCAGTGGGAGAAGGGGCCTGGAGGAGCAGAGTCGGGGCATCTGAGGGTGTAGTACCAAAATTTTGGGATGACTGGTATGATGTAGGTAAGTGGAAGAAACAAAGTGAAAGTCCTCCAGACTTGAAGTTGGGTGAGGATATCCAAATTCCAAACCCAGGCTTGGACACTCAATTGTTACATCTTCTTGGGTAATTTCCTTTCCCTTCCTGGGCCTTAATTCCCCCCTTTATACAATAGGGGCTGACAGACTCTCGTCCAGCTCTGCCTCTGTGATGTAGATCCTTGGGTGATCTCTAACGTTTCCTCTGTCTCTGGTGTTCTCTGGTTGTCTTCTTTTTCTTTCCTGTGTATCAGTAATTCCCTCCATCCTGGCCCTTCCCCATTGTGGGCCCATGTTCAAACACTGTGAGACTATGCTGACTCAGTGACTCCTGGATACGTTTATTCCTTCCAAGAGTAACAATTTCAGCTTCCCTGTGATTCCCCAGATGTGATTCTTTTTTTTTTTTAAACAAATACTTTATTAACTTCTGTTTTACATCATTCATTTCCGCCAGATTTTGAGTTACAATCATTTTCCCCCCATTATTCCCCTACCCACCCTCCCAGAATAGCAGTCCCACAAGATATTGCTTCCTCCAATCTGCTCTCTCCCATACCTTCTCCCATACCCCCTTCGACTTTTCCATTGGAGGAAGATGAATCTTGTGTCCCAATGCCTGTACATCTTATCTCCCTATTACAAGCAAAAGAGTATTAATAATAGTATTTATATATATTTGAAACATTTAATGTTATGACCTCACATTTCAGATCCATTTCCTTCCTCCCTTGTCACCCATTCCTTCTTGGGAGATAAGTAATTCAGTATATGTTGTACATGTCTAGCTATGCAAACATTATCATAGTAGATATATTGTACAAGGCTGCTTATAATTCCCTCCCACTCATCCCACTCCCCACCTGGTCCATTCCCTACATGATCCTGTCCCTCTTCTATAGTGGGTACTTCCAACCTCCCCTCACCCCAAGGATGCCCTCCCATCCATCATCCCTCCTCTCATCCCCCTTCCCCCTATCCTGCTGCAGGTTGAGGTATCCCATTTAGTATGTATGTCATTTTCTCCCTGAACCAAATTCAATGTGAATGTGGTTTTGCCTTTTTAGCCTTCCCTATTCTCCCCCTCCTTTGCAATCACTTCCCCTTGCTTCATCTACATGGGATAGTTTACCCTACCCTATCTCTCCCCATCTCCTCTTGCTACTTCCCTCTCTCACCTCATAATTTCATCCCTTGAGTATTCTCCCTTCCCAACAAATTCAACCTATGCCCTCTATCCATATATAACTGTAACCATATACACACACATTCACATATGTATTCATGTGACCACACCCCTTCTTCCATTATTTTCATAGTGAGAAAAGATATCATCAGTCACAGTTATTGCTTTTCCATATAGGAATGTAAATAGTTCAACTTTGATAAGTTCCTTTTGATTTCTTTTCCCTGATTACCTTCTCAGGCATCTCTTGCTTCTTGTGCCTGGATGTCAAATTTTCTATTCAATTCTGGTTTTTTCCTCAAGAATGCTTGAAAGTCCTCTATTCCACTGAAAGACCATATTTTCCCCTGAAACAAAATACTCCGTTTTGCTGGGTAGGTGACCCTTGGGTTCAGTCCCAGCTCTTTTGACCTCTGGAATATCATATTCCATGCCCTTCAGTCCCTCAGTGTAGAAGCTGCCAGGTCCTGGGCTATTCTGATTGTGTTTCCACAATATTGAAATTGTTTCTTCCTGGCTGCTTGGAGTATTTTCTCCTTGATCTGGGGATTCTGGAACCTGGCTATAATATTCCTGGGAGTTTTCTTTTGGGATCTTTTTCAGGAGGTGATCGGTGGATTCTTTCAACCTCTATTTTGCCCTCTGGATCTAAAACATCGGGGCAATTTTCCTTGAGAATTTCTTGAAGGGTGATTTCTAGGTTCTTTCTTTGATCATGGCTTTCAGGTAGTCCAATAATTTTTTAAATTGTCTCTCCTGGATCTATTTTCCAGGTCAGTGGTTTTTCCCATGAGATATTTCATATTGCCTTCTAATCTTTCATTTGTTTGGATCTGCTTAACAGCATCTTGATTTCTCATAAAGTCACTAGCTTCCATTTGCTCCAGTCTAACTCTGAAGGAATGAATCTCCTCAGTGAACTTTTGAGATTCTTTTCCATCTGGCAAATTCGACTTTTTAAGGCATTCTTCTCCTCATTGCCCTTTTGGGCCTCCTTTGCCATTTGAGTTAGTCTATTTTAAGGTGTTGTTTTCCTCAGTCAGGCTGTTGACCCTCATTTCATACTTTTCCTGCATCCTTCTCATTTCTCTTTCCAATTTTTCCTCCACTTCTCTTATTTGATTTTTAAAGTCCTTCTTAAGGTCCTCTATGGCCTGCAACCCGTTCATGTTTTCCCCTGGGGCTTTTGGAGCAGGACTTCTGACCTCACAGTCCTTTTCCCGCTCTATGCCCCCAAAATAGGAGTCTAGGTTGCATTTTTCTGTTTCCTTTGCCTTGGCATGTTGCCACTTAATTGCTTAACTTTTGGGCTTGTTGCCACACTATGGCTTTAAGGCCAGCTAGAGGAATTTTCGTCCCGAACGTGTGGGGGCAACTTCCGTTTCTGGCAAGCTGTAAACCCACCCACAACTTCCACCCTAGATCACAATCCAGATCCAGGGAGGTTAAAGCAAGAGCGATTACCCCCAAGACTGATCGCTGGATCTCCCCCTGATTTGTAGGCTGGGAGCCAGATCTGCCTCTGAAAACTACAAAATGGCATGTCTCCTCAGCGGCTTCTAGCCCCCAGGGGAGGGAGCTGACGCATTCCCCAAATACAGGTCCCAAAGTCCATAGGACACTAACCTCTTACTTTGTCCTAGGCAAGTCTATGTTGATAATTTTGGAGTCTCCACAGTTCCTGGTGTTCTGGGGTTCCTCCAGCCGGCTGCTGGCCCTGCCGCCCTGGGGCTAAAACCTCGGCTCACGTGGACCTGGGCTCGGCTCGGCTCCTGCGCTCTGCGCTCTGCCGGCTCCCAGACCACTGCGCTGGTCCTTCCTGCAGGGCTGCTGGGCTGTCCCCAGCGGGAGGTTAGCTTCTCTGTGTCGTTCTGTGGGTGCTGGGGCTCCAGAAGTTGTTCACAGTCCTTTTTTACATAGTTTGTGGGGAATCTGGGGGCAGAGAGGCTTGGAAGAGCTGTTTCTACTCCGCCATCTTGGCTCCGCCCCCCAGATGTGATTCTTGTATTTACTTCTGCCCTAAGTTCCCCAAATGGGACTTTCTTCCCTGTATGTACGATGCCTTTCTCTCAATTTCCTGGACGTGTGCAATTCTTTCAGGGGTAAAGATTGCAGCCTTTCCTTGTCTTATCATGCTGTAATTCTGGTCCATGGCACCTCTCTAAATCCTCCACAGCAGCCCCCTCAGTATGTATGTGTGCATATGGACTTCTGCCAGATCTCTTGGTCCTCCTTGTCTACCACTGTGGCACCTGCCCTGTCCACTTTTTGGCTTAAGGCTATTCTGCTGAAAGAGAGCACTGGTCTTGAGGGGAATTCTGGCAAGGGCCTTTGAAAAGCTACAGTTCTTATTTGATAACAAACTAGAATCTTGTTGTTAGGCATTTCTGGAAGACAAGGGGGTGCAGGTTTCATTCTGGAAAACTAGAGGGCTTAGCTATAGAAAGGCAGAGGTGAGAGGAGCTGACCAGTGAGATGAAAGATTGCTCAGGTCATTTCAAGCTCTTAGGGACCATAGTGACTGCAGATATCATCAGTCTCGTAATTGGCAGAGGCAGTGCTGGCATTGACCATAGGGGCAGGGAGGCATAAAAGATAACACCGCCCCCCGCCCTCAGCTGGAACAACTTCATGGTTGCTGAACTTGCCTGTTGGATGGCAATATGTTTGGTCTATATTAGACTTTACTTCAGGAAGGGGAAGTTATTCTTGGCTGTCACTTGTTGCAAGATGTGACCATGATCCCACTCTCTGACCTTCTTCACACCATGGAGAATTTGGACTCTGTTTCTGGTTCCAAATGGATATGGCAGAAGAACCTTTTCCATTTTCTGGGTAGTATCACAAATGGAAAATCTGAGACATAATTTCTGATTAATGAACAATCAATTTATTAATTATGGCTATCAAATAATTAATAAAATGTGGTCAGTGACTGTCTATGGTAAATCATAGATACCCCCTGAAGAAAATTTAATGCTTTAAGAGACTTTGGAAATGGGGATGTGCCTGAGGAGGAAATCAGTTCTGATGGGCTCACTGTCAGTGATGGGGTGGATATATTAATGAGGAGATGAGCCAAAAGTCTTCAGCTTCTCTTGCTGTGAATGTGACCCAATCATAAGGTTCCACCACCTCCAACAATCTGGACAGAAGAATGCACTTCTCCCCTTACTACTCTGACTTGTTTTCCCTTTTTCAGCTGCGTAACCCCAAATTCTAATGGAAGGTCTGAAGGGTAAAGGTTTATTTCCAAAGGGCAAGATCTTACCTAGACTGGAGACAGTTTGTAAGGTTTTCTTTCTGGATGGGATTTCTTCTAAGGTCAAAAAGCATGTACTTCAAGGAAAGCAATATCACTCAGAGGCTGAGGGAATAACTTACAGGGACTGGCTTCCAAATGAGGAAATGGGATGGCAAAACCTTAATCTTAATAATTGCTTATTAGCAAAAGAGAAAAATCATCCTTTCTCTCAACAGGAATCAGGCCTCGATTCTACTTCCTACTGTCCCCTCCACTCCTTTCTGTATGTGTTATATCCCCCTTTTAATTTAAGCTCTTTGAAGACAAAGACTGTCTTCTTTGCATGTATTTGTTTCCCTAGGCCTTAGCACAGAGCTTGGCACATAGAGGCAACTTAATAAATGTTCTTTCTTTTTACCTATCTACCTATTGGCCAACTTCTTTAACCATCTCTCTGTGATCTTTCTATATATGACTATGCCTGGTGTGATTTGCAGTGAAAGAAATCATTTTACTGCCTACAAACCTTGGGATAGCCAGAAGTCACTATTTAGGAGCAGGCTATCTCAATATAATCATGCATCATGGGCATCCTTCTCCTCCTCTGTTAAATTTAACCCCATTTTCCAGAATGCTCAGTTACAGTTCTGATATCTTTTGGTTAATGACCTCTGAAGTAATTTGTAATTCTGGCGATCCCTGAAGGTAAAATACTGTAACAGGGATTCATAGACAGGGGCAGGACCAGTTGCCTTCTGAGTGGATGAGCCCATTATTACTTCTCTTGGGAGTAGTAATGTGTGGTAGAGAATGTTAGTTTTCAACTTTCAAAACCAGAATTAAATCCACAGATAGTGTAAATGCAGGCATCTGCATAGTTTTCCTGGGCATCAGTTTCCTCATTTGTAAAATAAAGTTGTAAAATGAGATTACCTCCAGAGTCTCTACAAGCTCTAAACTATTTACTTCCATCATCAAAATAGCAAAATGTATATCTGTATGTCCTGTCATACTCTGCCTTACTCAGGTAGGGAATAGAAGCCTGCCATGTGTCTTTAGTCACATGTAGAAAGGCCACAGGGTGGAGACATTGATTCAAGTATACAAGTTACTCTGTGTAAGGAGCATATTCTGATTGTGGATTTCCTTGAGAATGGTCAGGTGGAGTTTTAGTCTTTAGTCTTTTCACTGGACAGTAGAATTCTGTCATAAACCTGTTGGATTGTAGTTGTGTGTGGTCTGTCCTTCATTTTGGAAGACATCAAGGAGATAGGACGTGACTTGCAATTGACTGTGATTTGAGAGATGGAGGACTGTGCAAGGTCACCAGCCTCACTTTCTTCTCCAGAGCCATCTGGGTCCATCGGTGAGATATTAATTAGGATGACTAGAGATAGCCCAGGATTCAGTGGGAGACCTTGGCCTTTGTAAGCTAAGGTCTTTTCAGGTTCTCACTCTGAGTGAAGCAACATCCATTCAGTGAATTTGCCTCTTTAAGAAGTGAGCCAAGGGATGGCCGCTTTATTTAAAAAAAAATCAAACTGGGATGGAAATACCCTCAGAGTTGCTGACCAGAGGAGAAATAGTTATTATTTACATTCACTCTGAACCAAGAGGGCCCAAGAAATAGCCATTAAGGGGTGCTTGGGCAGGGACCTATTGTCCAATCCATGAGATCCAGAGGGAATTAGGTTTAAGGCTTGGTCTTTGAGAAAGAAATCTAGCTTTAGGGTTAGGATTAGTGTTAGAGCCCAGGGGGCCACTTTTATCTCTGAGACTGTGATGGAATGATCCTGCCTAAAGAATGAGGGGGAAACAGGGAGGGAATTTGTGATCAGGGAACATACTATAATAGTTCTTCAAAATGGTTACACTGATTTCTGAGCTTGAAACCTGACTGACATTTAATCAGGGGCAGGAAAGTGGACAGATGGCCCTTTGTGGGTCTAGTAGCTAACAGGCCCCAGGGGTGGGGCCTCACTACTGGTCAGTATCGGGGGCAAGGCCTAGCTTGTTGGTCATTCCTGGGGATGGTACCTTGTTCACCTGCACTGACTACTCCCTTGCCTAGGGGGCTACTGGCTTGTAGGAGGGTGTGGCCTAGATGGTAAATTGCCCCAAATTTACAGGCTTACTGTAGGCCCCCTGTAGTGAGGTTGGCTACTCCTGCTGCTTCTCTCTGACCTTGCTCCGCTCCCATCTCAGTGAGATAGACCTTTCCTGCTGTGCTGAAAAGATGCTTCCCTACTCCTAGATCAGTTCTCAGGTGGTTTTCTAGTTGTTAGAAGCGGCACTTGGAAGTTCCTTCCTCACTCTGTTATCTTGGCACTGGTAGTCCTCCCACTTACATTTAAAAAAACTTACAATTCATCTTTTAAAACTTTGAGCCCCAAATTCCCTCCCACACTCTCCACCTTGCACAACTCACCTATTAATCAGACAATGTGATGTAAATTATTAATATGGTCATGCAAAACATTTCCATATTAGCCCTGCCAAGAAAAGCCCCTACACAAGCAAAATGTGAATAAAATAAAGGAAATAAAAAGAACGTGCTTCCCCCTGTACCCAGAGGCCTCCAGTTCTCTCTCTGGAGGGGGTAGCACTGTGAATCACAGATCCTGTGGTGACAAGGACCTTGCCCTTTGGTTCATTGATATGATCATAGCAGCTAAGTCTTTCATGTTTGGTTATTCTTACAATAATGCTGTCGCTGGGTAGAACCTGCTCCTAGTTCTGCTTATGTCATTTTCCATGCAGTCATGTAAGACTTTTTAGGTTTTCTGGAAACAATTTGACTACTATATGCCCTTGGATGGAAAGGTCTGGGTTTGAGCAATGAGGAAGCTATCGTGAAAGGAGAAGCTGGGGAGTGGAGACTATGCAGCTCCCTGAAGACTCTGCCTGGGCCCAGCACTGAAAGGGAGATGAGAAGAGAGGCTGAAGGCCCAGGGAAGGTAGAGGACAGAAGGTGTGCCTCACTTCCTCATCTCTTTCAATAGCTCTAAGACTGGGTATTAGCAACAAGTGACTGACAGGAGCAATCAGCCTCCTCCTGGGCCTGACCCTCAGACATAACAGTGATTACTGTGTTCCTGCTGGAGCCAGAGAGTTGGTCAGAGACCCCTCTGGTCACTTCTTGTCGTTATAAATCACTAGAATAAGAGCCTGCCCCCCTTGCTTCTGGTCTCAATGAGCATGTTCCTTATCCAGTTGATCCCCTGCACAGGTGAAGGTGGCTGTCTGCCCCAGGGTCACAGACATGGAGGGAGCCTGGGTCAGCACATAGGAGGCCAGAAAATCTAGAAGGTAAGGAGAAGAGACCTTGTCCTGGGGCTCAGCAGCTTGGCATGGGGTGGAGGGGAGAGATTCCCACTGCAGGAGCCCCTGGGTGAGCTCAAGGTCAGAGTCAGGGCCAGCCCAGGGCCCTGCAGGGGCTGAGTTCCAGGGAAAGGCACTGGACACCCACCTGTATAGACAGTTAGGAATGGCAGGAAGAGGGGAAGCCAGGCCATGGTGGAGACACTCCAAGAACTGGGCTTCCTTGGGCCCCACAGCTGAGTCTGTCTCATTCCCTTTCTAGGGCCAGGGTGGGACTATCATAGAAATCACTTTTCCTCTCCTTCCTTCATGTCCCAGGCCCTTTGTTCTGCCCATGCTCAGAATTGTCCCAGGACTGAGTGGGGTTTCTGGCTGAGCAGCCCTTAGTCTGCCCCATACAAGGGTTAGGAAGGAAACATCTGCTCATGTTTCACCTGAACCAGAGAGCCCTGGCAGGGGCCTGGGAGGGAGAGCCCAGCTGAGTTACCACCCTCAGGCCAACAGCTCCCTCTGGTCCCTAGGCCCAGTAGCTACTCTTGGCAGCAGGTCACAGGCTGACTTTGGTGGGGGGACTCTGCAGGTGCAGCTGGGCCAGGCCCTTCCTCACTTGCTCCCCAAGGAGCCACACCACCCCGCCAGTCCCCAATCAGCCATTGGTGTGTGGCTACCAGTGTACAAGAGTGAAGTCTGTACATGTGCTCCAGCCCAACGGGACTCCCAGCTCTTCTCCTGGAGTGGAAATGGGCAGCGTGCTGCCAGTGGATAGAGTGGTGGGCCGGCACTTGGGAAGACGTGAGTTCACTTAGGAGCTGAGTGGTCCTGGGTGAATCCCTTAACCTCTGTCAGCCCACCGCCCAGAACTGCTGTGAGGCCCAACACTCAGGGTGTGCCAGGCTCCCTGCTAAGCGAGTCACAACAACCCTTCGAGGCAGGTGTCATCACTGTCCCCACTTTACACAGGAGGACATTGAAGCAAAAAAAAAAAAGAGAGATTAAATGGCTTGCCTAGAGTTACACAGCCATTAAGTGTATGAGGCTGGATTTGAACTCACACCTTCTTGACTTCCTGCCTCCAAGACCAGCACTGGAGCCATTAAGCCACCTGTCTGTAAGAAGTGGTAGGCACCTTGAAGGGACAGCTTTCAACATCACACACAGGATTTACTACTTAAGCTTTCTGGAAATGGAAAGTTATTGCTATCTATTGTGAATATTCTCCTATGTCCTGCTCTGCACATGGCATGTTTTTTTTTCTTTCCTCATTTTATATTTAAGTTTAGGTTTCTTTTTCTTTTCTTTTTATGTAAGTTTTAATATTTGTGTAAAATTTAAAAAACTAAAAGCATTTGGAAAAAATGGCATACTTGAGTGTGGAAATCAACTCTGATTGGTTAACATTCAATGGTGGGGGAACATATTAATGAAGAGGTAGGCCAAACGTCTTCAGTTTCTCCTGCTGAAAATGTGACCCAATCATGAGACTCAACCACCTCCAACAATCTGGACAGAAGAATGCGTTTCTAACCAGACTACTATGGCTAGTTTTCCCCTTCACAAGCTAGATCAGCCTAAATTCTAATGGAAAGTCTCAAGAGCAGGGCCTTACTTCCTAAGGGCCAGATTTCAGCTAGACAGGATTCTGTTGGCAAGGTCCAAGACCGGCAGGCATGTGCCCAGAGGATTTGTGCAATCTCACATATCAGCAATGTCCTTCAGTGGCTGGCTGAATAACCTAGAGCAGTTGGCTTCTGACTGAGGAAACCTTCATCATAATTAATAATCGGTTGTTAATATAAGAGAAAAACACTAATTTCAAATGAAATCAGGCTTCAATGCCAAAATCTCCCCCACTCTTTTTTATGTGTTACATTCGCCCATTATAAAGCTCTTCGACTACAGAGACTGTTTTGTTTGATTGATAGTATTTGTATTCCCAGGCCTTAGCACAGAGCCTGGCACATGGGAACAACTTAATAAGACTTCATTCTGTTGTGGTGTAGGGGTGCTGGGAACCCCCAAATACAGGGAGGGTACAGGCCACAGATCTACCTCTAAAGAATACGACCTTATTTCTGTCCAAGTAACAAAGTTTGTTGTATCACCAATAGAAATAGAACATTTGTGACACCAATACAAGGGGGTCAAATTTCAAGAATCTCAGTAATTTAATGGGAAAAAGATGAAGACTTTTATAGGGAAAGTCTGTGGGAAGATCTTGATGGGATTTAGGAGTGGTAAGTAGTCTGGTGTGGGGCCAGGTGCAGACAATAAGGGTCACAATGAAAGGGTAGTTAAAGGGATTATTGACTTGGGTGGGTGATGCTTCAGGTGAACTCCAGAGACTTGGTTCATGGGCTTTGGGGTCTAGGTCCCAAAGACATGGTCTTTTCCATTTAGGCATGCAGTGTGAATCCCATCTCCATCAGTTCCTTCCTTCTCTCTCTCTCTCTCTCTCTCTCTCTCTCTCTCTCTCTCTCTCTCTCTCTCTCTCTCTCTCTCTTCCTCCCTCTCTCCTTCCTTCCTTCCTTCCTTCCTTCCTTCCTTTCTTTCTTTCTTTCTTTCTTTCTTTCTTTCTTTCTTTCTTTCTTTCTTTCTTTCTTTCTTTCTTTCTTTCTTTCTTTCTTTCTTTCTTCTCTTTCTTCTCTCTACCAACCTATGTTGCCAATGGTTGGCACTCATTCTCCTTTAGTCCTTAAAAGAATCTCCAACCCAGCAAATCACACCAGGTACAGTCATATGTAGAAAGGCCACAGGGTGGAGACATTGATTCAAGCATACAAGTTTCCTCTGTGTAAGGAGCATATTCTGATTGTGGATTTCCTTGAGAATGATCAGGTGGAGTTTTAGGCTTCTCTCTTATTCAGGCTAAACTGCATTTGACCAGAAAAAAAAACTGTCTGCTTCTAGGGTGGCTAGGTCACACAGTGAGTAGAGCACCTGCCCTGGAGTCAGAAGGACCTGAGTTCGGATCCAGCCTCAGACACTAAACACACACACAAATAAAACATAGCCATGTGACCTTGGGCAAATTACTTAACCCCATTGCCCTCAAAGAGAGAGAGAGAGAGAGAGAGAGAGAGAGAGAGAGAGAGAGAGAGAGAGAGAGAGAGAGAGAGAGCTGTCTGCTTCACTGACTGGTACCCTCAGAAACCAAATGCCAGAGGATATAGCCATTTCACACTCTAAACCCCTTCCCACACACACACTGCAGACCCACTCTCCTGAATGGAGATGGGCTTGTACACCTGCTGTGTTTAGGCTCACTACCAGCCATGCTGCACTTTACTGCTCTTGTTCAACTCACTTTCCAGTTCTTAAAATTCAATCAAATAAATTCTGTCATTATTTCTGTCTCCTGTGTCTCCACTGGCCAGCCCTTTAACTTTTTATGCCAAATTACACTTCCCTGGTCACCCCCACCCCACCCCATATGTGATGTCTCCTTCTGTTAGAAAGGAAAGTTCTCAAGAGCAAGAACTGTCTTTTCTTTGGCATTTATGTCTCCAGTGTGTGACACTTAGCTATACAATCCATTTTCATACATTCATTAATCTATGCAATCATTCATTCATACCCACTCAACAATATGTGATTGCTCCTTCTTGCCCACAGCCACAGTCAGGTGCTCTTCCAGGCAGTGCACAGGGCATCTGTCCACCCCAGATGAAGGCTCTGCAATGTTCCCTTGATCAGATGTCTTACTCCCACTCCATTCATGGAGCAGAAGTTCCTGAAGTTCAGGCTTCCACCAGGGCTTGTTGTTTGTTGATTAGGAATAGTATGTGTCCAAAGGCGTGTGCACATAATTCTGACCAGGCCACCACATTGGGGTTTCAAACCTTTCCTAATGTCTTCCCAAGTTGGCTTACCTTGCACAACTGCCTTATACATTTTTTATCTATTTCCATTGTTATTTTAAATTAGTTGTGGGGGAATTTAAGGAAGCAGGGTCATTCCCTGTCTTGTTCCACCACCTTCCCTGAAGCCTTCTTGACTTTAAATACTTAAAGGGTTGTCAACAGCTTTCAACTTGAGTTTGCCCATCTGTATCCAGCAGAACTTGTAACAGTCAATGTAATGAGAAAAATCCAATTTCAGTTTGATGTAAGGAATAACTTCCTGCCTGCCAGAACCATCTGAAATATCCTGAGGCAGCCTCAGAAGGCCATAGGACCTTGATTACCGAAGATATTTTAGAAGTAATGTGGTGAACTCTGATTCATCACATTGTTAGGGGGATTCCTACTCAGCGTGTTCCTTGGATCCATGAGAATGTTGGGCTGACCTGAGCATTGCCCCATGGCTTCCACATCTGTGGGGCATATGATTCATCCCCAGGCCCCTGCCCCATCATGGCCTTTCCCCTCTATATCCTGCATCTTTTGCTCTACTGACCCTGGACCAAGCCATGTTTAGAGACCCTTCAACATCACACGCCTTTCTTGGGGTCTGGATTTCCTCTCCTTTCCTCCAGTACAATAATAGTTCTACTGATAATAACAATGATAGCTTGCATTTGTATAGTGTGTTATCACCTTTCAGTATCACAATAACCCTATAAGGGAGGTGGTATTCTTATCTCCCTTCTACAGAACAGGAAAGTGAGAGATAAACTTAAGTGACTTGCCCAGGGTAACATAGCATAAAGTTCCTGAAGTAGGATTTGGACTCAGTTCTGCCTGATGTCAAGGCCAGTGCTCTATGCACTACACCACTCCATTGGCTCCAAACAAGGGCAGACAGCCTGTATCATGCTAATGGGATGGGGAAGTCATGCCATCTGGGATTCCTAGAAGAAGCACCTAGAGTGGCACCCCTGGAGTCCCATCTAGTCACCTCAGAGTGCACAAGCATCACTCTCTTCCCTCATTTCTCAATTGAAATTTTTCCAGGTGTTGGAATTATTAGTTAAGGCTCCAATGATTGCTTGATGATATCTGAGGCCCCTTCCAGATCATGACTTGAATAATCCAGTGTTTCTTTTTTTTAAATATTTATTTACTTATTCATTCATTCATTCATCTATCTATCTATCTATCTATCTATCTATCTATCTATCTATCCATCTATCCATTCATTCATTTACTTATTTATTATTTTTTAATTTTCAACATTCATTTCCACAAGATTTTGAGTTAACAAAATTTCTCCCCATCTCTCCCCTACCCCCACTCTAAGATGGCAAGCATACTGAATACCCCTTCCCACAATCTGCCCTCTCTTATATCATCCCCATTCCTCCCCTTACTTTCTTGTACGGCAATATGGATTTCGATACCCCAGTGCTTTTATATCTTATTTCCTTGTTCCATGTAAAAACAATTTTTAACATTTGTGTTTAAAACTTTGAGTTCCAGATTCTCTCCCTTCTTGCCTCCTCACCCACCCCCACTAGGAAGACAAGTAATTCAATATAGGTTGTACATGTGTAACTATTCAAAACATTTCCATAGTATTTATGTTGTGACACATGAATTATATTTCCCTCCGTCCTAGCCTGCATTCCATTTATTCTATTTTCTCCTTTGACCCTGTCCATTTTCAAAAGTCTTTGCTTCTAATTACCCTCACCCCAATCTTGCCTCCCTTCTATCATCACCCCCCTCTTATCCCCTTCTCCCTTACTTTCCTGTAGGGTAAGATACCCAATTGAATGGGCATGTTATTCCCTCCTTAAGCCAAATCCAGTGAAAGTAAGATTGACTCATTCCCTTTCATTTTTCTCCTCTTCCCCTCCATTGTAACAACTTTCTCTTGCCTCTTTTATGTGAGATAATTTACCCTATTCTATCTCTCCCTTTCTCCTTCTCCTGATACATTCCTCTCTCATCTCTTAATTTTATTTTTAGATATCATCCCTTCATATTCAACTCATCCTGTGCCCTCTGTCTCTGTATACATGTACACATATATGTACAGACACACACACACACACACATATATATATATATGTATATATACACACACCTATACATGCATATATATACACCCTTTAATTATCCTCATACTGAGGAAAGTAATGGGTTGAGAAGTCTGGAAACCACCACTGCTGCCAGCATTTCACTCTCCTGAAGTCTGTTCTGGCTGGTCTGTGCCACTGGTCTGTGCTGATGTGACTCACATGGGACTGTGCTCCATTCCCAGCCTGATGTGATAGGCCCTTATTGTCAGCCTGCCAGGCTGCCTTCAGTTGGAGATTTGTTTCTCTCTGTCACTTTGTGGGTTCTGTAGCACTGAGATTTGTTTAGAGTCATATTTTATAGGTATTGGAGGTGATTGGAGCGGGAACTCAAGCTGCTCCCTGCTTTCACTCCGCCATCTTGACTCTGCCCCTATATATGGGTCTTTAGCCAACACCTCATGAAGATTTCCTCAAATCTATCACACCCTGATAATTCTCAAATGGTTCCATACCTGCATACAAACATTTAGAAGGTGTCTGCTATGTGCTGAGCTCTGCACTGGCAGGCTAGAATGGTTCCCTGGGTAAGGCATGCATCTCAGTTTGGCTGCTGGATCCTCACCTCAGTCTTCCAGGTCTGTACTTTACATGCCCTTTGTTGTCCTCACTGGCATCCAAAGCCTGCAGATTGCCATGGTGCCCCACAGGGGCTTCTGCCACAACCTGATGTTCTTCTGTTTGTCAGCTCCTAGGAAGAGTGGAGATCTTCTGATACCTGAATAGATACAGCAGCTGCTACAGGAGAGGCCCACAACTCATCCAAGTTAACATATCAGCACTTTGAGGTCCTTTCTACACAAGAACTGAATCATAGAAACCTGCTGAGCTCAGGATAAGTCCCATGGAAATGCTTCCTGTCATTTAGAGAACTAGAAACAGAGAAAAGAGGACAGATGGTCTGAATCTCTGGAATGTCAGGTTATCCAAAATCAATCCTGGGCCAGTCTTCCCTGAGAAAGCTCTCAGAATCCTTGCCCAGCTTTCTGTAGGTGAATGAAGGGTGCCACAGTGAGTCTTGACCAGAGAGCCCCTAAGGACTTCCCCCTTAACCTTCAGCCCAGGCACCCTGAAACCTCTTTGGATTCTCTGCCCTCCTGCAGCCTCTCCCAGTCCCTTGTGGCCCCAAAGCCTCAGGCCCTAACTCCAGTTCCCTGCCAGGACTCAGGGGAGAACAGCCTTTGGGGCATTCCAGGCACCTGGATCCGGGCAGGGAAACTCATCAAGTTCCTTGCATGCCCTCCTGTGTCTATGGGAAGGGGTATTTGTAAAGCCATGCACAAACAGCTTTCCAGAGGACAGCTGCTGTGAACAGCTTTCAAAGTTCTGATTGCACAGTATAGTGAACTTTCTATTTATTCAATAACAAATCAGAGCAAAATATTCACAGAAAACAAAGTATATTCATTCACAATGTTCACAACTTAACAACTAATCACTAAAATGGCCCCATAGTTTTCACCAGAGTGGTCACATAGTTTTAAGAAATGCACATTAACTTAGTCAATCACAAAATCCTTAATTCAATCACAAAGTACAAAAGTCAAAGTTCTCCACCCCTAGGTCCCAGTATATCATAGTCTCAGTCAGTACACAGTGTCCAAGTAAAGACTTCTTTCATTTTAACTTGAGTCTGGCTCTCAGCTTCCATCGTTCCTCTTCCATGGTCACAGCTCCTATATGAACCCATCCAACTTTCACCTAGGTTCAAAGGCTGGCAGCTCCCAGTTCCTTTTCCAGCTCCTTGTCCAGTTCTTCATCCAGTTACTTGTCTAGTTCCCATTCCATATTGAAGGTCACAGTGTCTAGTCCATCTCAAATCCTTCACAGCCTCTGCTCCTGGGAAGACAAGGCTTAACAAAGCTGCAATAATATTCATGCACATTACCGGCACCGTCATCAATTCACTATCTGCTTGTGAAATCACCTCGGACCCACCAACAAGATCTTAGAATTCAACACAAATCATCAACATAGAAATCAACACAGACCCATGAACAATGTCCAAGAGGTCAGCACAAATCATCAGTAAAGTCCCAGGACCTCCAAAACCCTACTCCAGGACTTCTGTAAACATACAACCAGAAAATCCTCTTTCAGGGCTTCCAGTGAGGTCCCAGGCTTCTGTACAAAGTATCACAAACAAACATCAATGCAGACAGAGCAGGGAAGCAGAGAGACGGGATGCCACAAATATTCTCCTTCTTGACTCTGCCACCACAAGAGTCCTCTTCTCAGTTCTGCTTTCTCTAGCCTAGAGGCCTCTCCTTATATTTGGTCATTAGCTCCTCCTCTTCCTGTTGCAGGAGTTCTGAGTTCTAGGGTTCACAAGTTGTGGACTTCATACCTTCTGATTCTTAACAGACTTGTTACAAATCTCAAAAGAAAGGAACTGAAACAAGGTGTTAATTTAATAGCTGAAACAAGGGTTGAACTACTTCTGTGCTTGCCATTACAGCATCCCCCCTTCTAAATTGCCAGTCTCTTCTCACAGTGGCTCAGCCAAGTCTGTCAACTCTCACTGTGTGAGCAACAGTAAATATTCTCCTCCAGAAGCAAATGGACCCTCCCCTCTGAGCCTAGCTCCTCTGGGGCTGAAGCAGAGAGACCAGAGGCCTGGTTTTTCTGTTGAGATGAGTCTGAGATCCCTCAGAACCAGACAACTTTGTCTAGCCTGCAGTCTGGCCTCTCCCTCTGCTTTCATTTGCTAGACAGTTGGACCAAAATGAGTTCCTTTCCATAGGTCCCTTGAAATTCTATCTAGTTCTCCACAATTCTCCTGGTGAGTCTTTTGGTTTTCACATGAAACAATTTTCCTCTCTTGTTTGAGCCATAGCATATTTCTCAAGCTTGGTAGAGAGGAATATCCACCTACTTACAGGTCTGACACATTACAAAGAAACAAAGAGACACACTGATGCCCCAGTAGTTCATTCTCAGATCCAGCCATTGAAGAGGAATCTGAACTGATTAGTCCCAGCCTAGATAAAGCAAAGGAACAAAGGGGACACAGTAGAGGGTAGTGGGAAAGAAGGAACTAGATAAATGGACTGGAGATGGAAGAATGAACTCTCATAAAAATTCAATTTTAAACTATTTTCAATTATGAATTCTTTTTTGTCTAGCCCTCCTCACCCCACTAGGAATTCAAGAAAAACCAAAACCATTACAAAAATGTATTGTCAAGTGAAAGGAATTCCTGCTTTGGCCATGCCCCAAAACAAACATAGAAAATAAAACCTAGGCCTCACTCTGCACCCTGAGTTCATTTTCATAGTTTTCTTAATTTTCTTACATTATCTTATTTTTTCCTAATTTTTCTTGATCTCTCATTGATTTTTAAACGCCTTTTTAACCCCTTGCAAGGACTCTTTTTTGGACCTCTTTACATTTTTCTTCGAAGTAGAAGCAGTTGTTTTCCTTCTTTGTCTTCTTATGAGTTTCAATCCAAACCTTCTGTCATGATAGCAGTTATCAGTGGTGGGGACCTCAATCTTACAAGAAGCTTGGTTCCTGGCCATTAACTTTATGTTGCAGTTGGCGTAATGTATCAAGCTTCAGGTTTTTGTGCTGTTGTTTTCTGGGTTCTGTCTGGGTGCTTGACCCCAAGATTTTATCTCTACTCCTGAGATATGACCAGGGCCAGCAGAAATGTTCTCACAAAAAAGGTCTCTAGACTTTTTGATCCCTGTTGTTGTTGCAAAATTCAGTTCACTCTTCTATCTTGGAACCAAAACTAAGGACTCCACTTTTTTGGGAGTGACCATAGCAAGCAGGGTCCTTTCCTCTCTGTATCCCCACTCAGTAGCATGTGATTGCTTCTTCTTGCCCACAACCACAGTCAAGGACTCTGTCCAGGCAGTGCATAGGGTGTCTGTCCACCACATGTGAGGGTTCTGCAATCTTCCCTTGATCGGCTGTCTGACTCCAACACCATTGATAGGGCATAAGTTCCTGAAGCTAAGGCTTCTACCAAGGCTTGTTGCTTGTTGTTTAGGAATGGTATGTTACTGAAAGTGTGTGAACATAAATCTGGTCAGGCCACCACCTTGGGATTTCAGATCTTTCCCCTCTTCCCAAGTTGTCCTACATTAAACAACTGCCTTATACTGACTTTTATTATTTTAAATTAGTTGTGGGGAATTTAAAAAAAGCAGGATAATTTCCTGTCTTGCTCCACCATCTTCCCTGAAACCTTCCTGACTTTAAACATTTAAAGGGTTGACAGATGTCAACTCATTTACCTTGATTTTGCTTCTTCCTATACAACAGAACTTGTAACAGTTAATGAAATGAGAAAAACAATCAATTTCAGCTTGATGTAAGGAATGACTTCTTGACTGTCAGAACCAAGGAGGCCATGATCTCTTCATTACTAAAGGTATTTTGTAAGTGACTGTTTGCATACTTATCCAGAACATCATGTGAGGGAATCCTATTCAATATGTTTCATGTAGCTATATAATGTTGGGCTGACCTGAGCTTTGCCCCATGGTTTCCACATGTGTGGGGGATAGGACTCACCCCCATACCCCGGTGCCCTTATGACCCTTCTCCTCAATATCCTTCATCTTCTGTGCCACCTGAACCTGGACCTTTCAGAGCCCCTTCAACATCACGAACCTATTTTGAAGTCTAGATTTTCTCTCCTTTGCTCCAGTATAATAATAATCCTACTGATAATAATAATGATAGTTGGTTCTATCTATTTATAGATATATAAATATATATTATTATTATATAATTATATGATATTATTATATATTATTATTATTAAATTATATATAAATATAACTATTTATGTTATCAGCTTTGAATCTCACAATAAACCTACAAGGGAGGTACTATTCTTGTCTCCCTTCTACAGATCCTTTAAGTGAGGGATAAAGTTAAGTGACTTGCCCAAGGTAACATAGCAAATAAGTGCCTGAAGTAGGATTTGGACTTAGTTCTACCTGACCTCAAGGCCAACTCTGTGCACTACCCCACTTCATTGCCATCATACAGGGCAGACAACCTGTATCATGTCAATGGGGTTAGGAGCCCATGCCATCTGGGGTTCTCAGGATCAGCAGCTAGAGTGGCATCCCCTGGAGTCCCATCTAGTCACCTCAGAATGAACCAGCATCCTGCTCTCCCCTCTTTTCTCAACTGAATTCCTCCCAGGTGTTAAAATTCCTAGTTAAGACTCCAGTGATTGCCTGATGACCTCTGAAGAGCCTTCCAGGTCCTGGCTTGTATAATCCAAAGGTTCTTGAAGTCAACTCTCCTGACATGGAGGGTTAGAAATGGATGTAGCTCCTGAGGGGAAAATTGTCACTAGAAGGGATATGCTTGTGTACTTCCACTCCAAGGGGAGGGAACACTGAGCTTGGGATCAGATGCCTTGAATTTGAATCTTCTGTTTCTTACTATGTAAAGTTAGACAAGGCAATTTTGTCTATTGGCCTCAGTCTCCTTCACTTTAAAATGAGCGTCAGCATATTAAGCCGCCTTTAAGTTCCTCTCAGCTCTGAATTCTAAGAGTCTATGGTATTGGGAGGGAAAAAAACCCCAGAATCTATGAGTGTGGCTCTACCAAGGCAGGAAACTTGAGGCACTGATGGGTCTTCATTATTTTTCTGTGAAGAAGGGATTTATGTTTGGTACAGGCTGAATTAGGAAAACTCTCTTCAAGGCTTCATGATCCTGAGCACGGTGAGCAATGAGATTTACAAGCACATCAAAGGACGGGATTGAGGAAGCGATTACTCTATTTTGGGCACATGAATCCTGATAATATGACCTCTGACTCAGTGAACATTGTAGACACTCTAGTCAGGAATGGTCAGTTTTTAACTCAGCTGTCTGAACTGAAAGTTTTTGTTCTTTTCTGTTCCTCCTTTAACATTATATGAAACAGGTAGGTCCAATATCTCTTCCCAGAATATCCTCATTTAAATTGCAACCTGTGTCAGCCACAGAGTCCCTGTAGCCTTGTGCAGACATAGGAATGCACAAGCAACTCTAGTTGAAAAGGAGTCACTGAGACTCCAAAGTTTCAGCCATCTGGTAAGCTCTCCTGGGAACAGTGGGGAGACGCCAAAACATGTTATTTGATTTCTATTTTTCCTTTGCATACAGAGACATAGAAGGAAATGCTCCAGGCAAGGACAGTCCTTAAATCTCCCAATGGACCCAGATGTCTCTTTGAAAATTGGAGTTCAAAGGGAGGGGCACCTCCCAGTAACTAACATGAGGCTACTTAGAGACAGTTCTGTTAAACAGGGAGAGAAGCCTTATAAATTTAGTCCTTGGTCTGACATCATTGTTCTTGTCCTAGACAAGGGCCTGGATCATGTTCCTTTTGTTTTCTCAGATATAAATGGAGGACTCAAGAAAGGACTTCAGCAACATTTCTGATGCTGGACAGTTCCCCATCAGTCAGTGACTCAAGCAGTTGACTTTGTTCTGGTGCAGGCAGCTCCTTGGCTCCTCCCAGGTTTGGCTCTTTGGCTGACATTTAGGGAGATGGTACTTCACATTCAGAAGGACACTTTCTGGCTGCTTCCTACCCTGCTCCTGACACTGCTCCTGCAGCTTTCTGCTTCTGTGTGCAGAACAGAGGAACCCACCTGCATCCACAAAATCAGCCCCAGCCTCAGCAGAGATGGGGACCTGGTGATTGGAAGCTTTCTGCCTCTGTATGCAGTGAAAGTCAGTGATGTCACAGGAGCAGCTCTTTTTACAAGTCAACCTAACAAAGACTGTAGGAATTATCAGTAAGTGCTTATCGGTATGAAAGAGTTAATTTTCACTGAGTGGACTGTAAAAAGCATTTTCTTTTTAAGAAAATGGCAAACAGGGGAGTCTCAGCCACTGAACCCCCACCTTCCTCCTCCAATTTCTTGATAGTCTTACAAAGCTAAAGAGGAAATGTTCTTTCTTTCTGTTTACATCTCTGTGTCTGTATCTGCCTCTCTCTGTCTCTTTGTCTCTGTATCTCTATGTTTCTCTGTCTCTGTTTTTTCCATTTTATTTCACATCTGCCTCAGGTTTTGTCTTTATTAGTAACCTCCTGGCCTTACCAGTAAAATGACTAAACTACTCAGAATCTATGTCTCTTGACCCTTTTTAAACATCATGATTATAGCTAACCTCAGAGGGACCAGGGTCTTTCGCTGTATATTCTTAGGAGAGAAAGCTCACCTCACTTGGGCCCATGAGGAGAGTTTCTCCACAAGGAGAGTTCTCTGTTAGGACTCTGGCTGTGATCTGACTCTTCCTTTTACTAGTAAGTAAATTTTATCTGGGTAAACATATAATGTGTCTGTATGTCTGTTTTGAGTGTTTGTGCTACAACTTTTTTCTAATTTTCACTCTCCCAGGCAGGTAGATCATCAAGGCAGATGCATCTACTTGAAAAAGATCCTCTGAAGTAACTTATATGGGGATGAGGGAGAGAAAAACCTATGTGCACAGGGAGGGCCACCTGGGAAATTCGGGGTCTTCCGGATATTCAGCTTATGAAACCAATTGCTAGTAAACCGTAAAGTACTAGCAATATAGTACCTTTTTTTTTTTTTTTTGCAGGAGTAGGGTTTCAAATAGTGAAATCTGGGCCAATTCTTTGTGAGAGATTCTCTAAAGATACATTCCTTGCTTGCAAGTTTTGGGGTTGCATATAAATTAAGCTCTGTGTGTGTGTGTGTGTGTGTGTGTGTGTATGTGTGTGAAAGTATTCTTTTTTTTTTTTTTTTTTTTGCTTTTTGGAGGGCAATTGGGATTAAGTAACTTGCCCAAGGTCACAGGGCTAGGTTTTTTGTTTGTGTGCATTAAGTGTCTGAGGCCGGATCCGAACTCAGGTCCTTCTAACTCCAGGGCCGACACTCTACTCACTGCGCCACCTAGCCGCCCCGTGAAAGTATTCTTAAAGCAAACTTGCCCAGGTGTATAAGCCTGCCCTAAAAGGTCTTTAAAGGACCTTAGCCTTTTTGGGTAGAGTTTTGTTGAAAGGAGTCATGCTGCCAGAGAAAGGGTGTAAACTAAGGGAGATATTAAAGCAAGTAAAGAAAATAGTTTTAATCTCAGCTTTTCACTTTCTGGGTCACTAAGGCTCTGTTCTATTTGTTTCTGTGTCCATTGGTGTGAGGTTTTCTAAGATTAATTTGTTAAGTAAGAGAACTGAAAAAGGGGAGTGAGACTGCCAGGAGTTAGGCTGGGATGTGGAGTCAGAGAAGGCATCTTCCTCTCTAAGGAAAATGCCAAGTTTTTTTTTTTCCTTTTTTTCCCCATTGGTGGGGCTTTCACTTGCAGCTCCAAGCTGATAACATCTCAACCCAGCAGCTTGGCTGATGACTGCCACAGCTGATTTGTAGGAACAAACCCAGTATCTCAAGTTAACTAATGATCCCCTTAACATCACACCAGGATCTTTAAATTAAATCTAGAGAACTGTTAAACTTGAGGTTAATGTGTTTAAAACTGCAAAAATGCATTTTTTGTCTTGTGAGATAATGCTCAGGGCTTTTATATCATCATCTTAAATGCAATCAGGATTTCAGTAATTTTTTAAGACGTATATTAACATTGTGAAAGTTATTTTTTAAAATAGATAATGTTGGCAAAGGGTATGAGAGAAATCCAGATCTCTGATCTGTAAATTATTGAGTATTA
>WOXC01008159.1:600000-877483 GCA_011680675.1 Gymnobelideus leadbeateri | reverse complement strand
TAGCTCAGGAGTTATAGTGGAAAGTCAAGAGTATATTCTTCCACACCAGGGTTACCCCTCATTCCCCAAGAATGAGGATCCAGACTTGATGTGTAAGTGACATTGAAGGAGGTTGTGCCAGCTCCAAAAGAGAGAAGGATGTAGGTGCTGTGGTAGGTGCCATACCCATGGGCCATACTGGTAAGATGATTAGATTATTGCCTGCCCATGCTGTACCTGTTGTGTTCCCTCCCTCCCCCATACCTTTGCTTTCTCTATGCCTTTTCTTTATCCCTAGAATGTCTTCCCTTATCCTTTTTCCCTGTTGAATTCTTTCCCATCCTGTAAAGTTCAATTCAAAGCCACTTTGTCTATGAAGCTTTCCCTGCTTCCCTCAGGTGGTAATGGCCTTTCTTTTTGGACTCCACATAGCCCTGTCTCCCCTTTTTTGTACTATTCTAATACAGTTAAGGGCCATTACATATTTATGTCTCATTCCCCTACTAGTCCCATGGGGGCAGGGACCACATCTCAGTTAAATTAGTAATTTCCTTTAGCACCCACCACAAGCTCACAATAGACATTTAGGAAAAAGTGTGATGAGTGAATAAATGAATGAATGAATCTAGTTTTCTATATGGCAGCATAACTGGGCACAAACACCATGAGTTGTCAACTCCTCTTCTAGACTGTGGAGAATCAAGGAGCCACAGCTCCTCAATTCACCTACGACATCACCACTTCCTTTTCATCCCCAACTTGGATGCCTGAAGATTCACTATGTAATAATAACAGGTGACATTTATATAATGCAGAGAGTAGTCCACGGGGCATAGAGAGGGGAAGCAGTAACAACAACTAACATTGACACAGTTCTTACTGTGTGCCAGGCATTGTGCTAAGTGCCTTATGGTTCTTATCTCATTTGACCCTCAGAATAGCTCTGGGAGGCAGATGCTATTATTACCCCCAATTTTACAGAAGTAAAACTTGAAGGAGATAGTTTCTGGACAAACCAAAATATTACTTTTCACAGTAGGTGACTAATAAGGATTTCAGTACCCACCAAGTTGATAGGAGCTGAAAATATAAATTGATTCCAAACAGGTTCAGATAAGGACCCACAGGACAAGGTCATTGTAGATAATCAGAGAAAACAAGGCAGGCTCTAAGATGAAGGGTGAAGATGTCAAGACAAAAATGCCATTCTCTCAGTACCAGACCTGATGCGCTCATCCCACCTGGGCTCAGAAACTCAGAACTTGGCAACTTGACATAACTCTCAGTCTGTGACTGAACTGGGAAGGAACTCATTAGAGCTGACACTCTGTCAGTTAGGAAATGAACCCATCCTGGAGAGATCCAGGTCTGTGGTTTGTGGTTGTGAATGAACATGAACATGAGGATTTCAGTACCCAAGCTGACCACAGTTCCTGAGCACACCTTTCCAAGCAGAAAAGCTGCAAACAGTCAATAGGAATAATAAAGCCTTGGCTTTATTAGCAATTTAGAAATTCCTGAAATTTTTCTAACTTGTCCCTTTTCTCCTTAAGGACATAAGAAATTGACCAGAGAAAAAAAGTCTAACCTCCTTAATAGCTATCTCATATTTATTTTGTGTATGTACATATATATGTATATTATGACTACATATACACACACATACACATATCTATTACATATGCATATCCATATACACTTATACACATGTATATGTATATATAAAACTATATATAAATATATATAATCTCTCCCTTTGGAATGTAAACTCCATGAGGTCAGGCACTGTTTCACTTTTTGTCATAGCACAGTATCTGGCCCATACTAAAGGATGGGTATCATTGACCCTCCCTGTGGGAGGCAGTTGGAGTGGCATCCATATCTCACCACTGTCTTTTTATCTACATTGCACTTTCATCATTCCTTTCATCTTTTTCCTTCTCTTCTAAGGTCTGCCAATGATATCCGAAAATACTACTCTGAGGCCTAACCTACCAAGAGTATTGAAGGTTGAAAAGTCTGCTATGTCTGTTTTAACTAAGCCTTCTGTAGAAGGATTTTATCTTCCTTGTACTTGTTCTGTTTTTCATTTTTAATTATTTTCATTAGCTGATATTTCAGCTCCCAGGAGTGACAGATTTCCTGGGACCATTCATAAAAGATACTGACTCATAAGATGTAATTTGACAAATTAAATCCATTATTATCTGTCAGAGCAGATTTACCACCCAATCACCCAAGAGAGAGGTGGAACAGCATTAGGAAACAACTGTGAAGGAAAGAGGCACCACATTGGAAACTGACCAACATCCTCTCAAATCCAACTTTGTTCACCTACACAGCCTCTCAGGAATTTCCATGGAAGCTACTCTCAAGATTTCTGACTCTACACTGTGCTAAAACCAAAGGACAGGAGCTGGGCCAATATATATGCCCCAGATAGGATCCTGAGTTTAAGAAAAGTTCAGGGAAAAGTTGGGAGATGATTTTCTGTTTGGAACTAAAAGAACCATAGTCCAGTTAAGTGGTTGTTGATAACAGTTTGTAAGAAATATACTTAATAAAACCATGTGTTATATTTCTTTAAATCTTGTTCCAATCGAGGGTTAATTGTTTTTATATCTTTCTCAAGATGTATCACTATGGCATAAAAATTACTTTAAGGCCTCAATAGTTGTACCAGACAAACAGCCTGTGGCCAGTATTCCCAATTTGGGAAAAAAAAAAACAAACTCCGAGTAAAGTCCCAGTTAAAATCTCTTTGTTTATCCTGAGTACAAATCTAGCTAAATTTGAAGGAGGCTCATCATGAAATGCTTGCCACAATAACTCATGAAACCATCAGCTGAGGTAAAAAGGAGTTTCAAGCAATGTCAGCGGCAGGAGTACCCAATCTGTTGAAATTATGTTTTGTAAATATTGAATGCACCTTATTTCATTTTGAAGACTTATGGTTTCACATTAGGAAAAAAAACCTTTTAGTTGAATGGCAAAGACTATGATAATTCCCTTCTCTCATTTGTTCTCATCCATGAGAAATCTAGTCTGTTAAATTATGAGGACATAATAAAGACAAAACCATTCACTTAGTAGCAGCTAATATGAAATACAAGCAGAGAAGCTAAGAGAGAATAAATGGCCCCCTGAAGTCTGACCTTGCAAACCCAGACTTATAAAGTGAGAGCCAGAGGCACACTAACACTGACTTACCCTTACCTGTTATTTCTATGTAGAGAATCTTTTATATTAAGACCGTAAAAGCCTGGATTTCAATTAAATAAGCCAATCCAATTTAATTCAGTATTTGCTGTGTACTTTTTATGGTCCCAGTGCAAGGATGTGCACCAACTTGAATTAGTCATTATTCTCCTCACATCTGTCCTGTCTGCTGTCCTCCCCTGAGCCACCACCCCTGGTCTAGTCCCTCATTATCTCCTACCTAAATCATTACCTGAGCCTCCTCAAGGCCTCCCTGCCTCTCTCCTCAGTCCCTCAGTTCCAATCTACCACACCAAGGATTAATCATCCTAAAACACTCTTATTACAGATTCACAAAATGTTAGAAATGTAAGGGACCCTTAGAAACCATCTAGTCCAATCCCCTCACTTTACAGACGAGGAGACAGGCTCAGAAAGATGAAGTAATTTGCTCATGGACACACACAGTGAGTAAAGAACAGTAAGGGAATATTCACTCACTTATGGCAGGACCATGCAGAGCTACAAATGATTCCTTGTTCGGATAATACTCATTTGAGATACCTGTGGAACTCCCCAAATGCTTTATAAAGTATGAAGTGTTTTGTAAACTATAAAGAATCCAGAATTTGAGAGTTGGAGGGCACTTCTAACCCAAAAAAATGCAATCCCTACTACAAATGGTTACTGAGCCTTGAAGACATCCACAGAGAAGGAACCTTTTGAAGCAGCCAAATCCACTCTCAGCTCAAATTGTTAGGAAGCATTTTCCCCCTCAGATATCAAGCCTAACTTGGTCTCTTTCTAACTTTCCACTGTTGTAGATGATGGCCTCCCAGGACAAATTAAGTTACTCTAATTCCTCTTCCATGTGACAGTCCTTCTAATACATAAAGACTGCTATCATGGCACCCCTGAGCTTCTCTTCTCCAGGCAAAACATTCCCTGTTCTTTTAACCAATTTTTCTTTGATATGTACTCAATGCCCTTCACCATTTTGTTGCCCTCGTCTACATGTAAGACATGTGTGAGAGATTAATTTGCTCCTATTGGAAATGAAGGGTAGAATGCTTTCAGGAAAACCTGGACTTGCATAAATTGATACAAAGTGAAGGGAACAGAACCAGGAAAATATTGTACACACTAACAGCAATATTGTATGATGATCAACTGTGAATGACTTAGCTTTTCTCAGCAATACAATGATTCGAGATAATTCTGAAAGACTTATGATAAAAAATGCTATCTGCCTCCAGAGAAAGAACTAATGGAATCTGAAAGTAGATTGAAGCATCCTTTTTTTAAAACTTTATTTTTCTTGGGACTTTTTGGTATATTTTCTTTCATAACATGATTAATATGGAAATATATTTTGCATGACTGCACATATATAACCTATATCAAATTGCCTGCTGCTCAGGGAAAAAGGAGGGGGAGGAAGGAGGGAGAGAGAGAATTTGGGACTCAAAGTTTTTAAAAATGAACATTAAATTATTGTTTTTACATGCAGTTGGGGGAAAAAATGAAATACTAAATAAATGTAAAGTATCATTCTGGTTTACATGTAAGACTTCTTCCACTAATTTAATGTTCAGATCTTTCTCAAGCCTGAATAATTCCGGGTAAAATACATAAGGAATGAAAACTAGATCCAAGTCATTTCATGAATAGAATCACTTGGAGATTGGCAATGTGTCCTCACCTGTTCATTACCTACTCCCCACCCTCATTAGAATAAAATCCTCTTTCAAAAGAGACTATTTTGGCTCTTAAATATATACACCCTTCCCCCTAAGAATCTTCCCTTTCACTCTTTTCTAGCTCTGAATATTCTTCCTAGGAAAGCAAGGATTCAATGATCTCAAACTAAGATTCCACTCCTCATTGATTATCAAAACTGAAAGATCTAGGCAGGTGGGACTAGGAAGCTGGGAGAGGTACAGGGGTAAGAGGTCAAGCAGAATAAGAGGAAGATGCCAAAAGAACAAGTGTGAAGCCCTACTTCACAACTGGGTCTATAGGAAAGCAACTCTTTGGTGATCTTCAAAAACTAAAACGCCTTAAGCTGAGTCTCTTTTTATGAAGATGCAAACTCAATCCAAAACAGTCGTTATTTTCTCTCCTAAACCCACTCCTCTGAATTTCCCAATATCTGTTGAGGGTACCATCATCCTTCTAGGTTTCCAAACTCAGCATGTCTTCCACTCTTTTCTCTCTCTCATTTCCCACATTCAATTAGTTTCCAAGTTTTGTCAATTCTACTTTGACAGCATCTCTAGCATTTTTCTCTTTTTCATTGCAATAGCCTTCTAATTGATCTCCTGTTCTTCCATCTCTCCCATCTTCAATCCATCCTCCATCCAACTACCAAAATAATCTTCTTAAGAATATTATTCCATATCATTCCTCTGCGCAAAGAATCTTTAGTGGCTCCCTATGGTCTCTAGGATAAAATAGAACTTTTAATCTCAATATTTAAAACCTTCAACAATCTGGTTCCAGTCTACCTTTCCAGACTTATTTCACACCATTCTATCTCACATCCCTGCCAAACTGTTCTTCTTACTATATGTTACCCCATCCCCCAACTCAGTACTCAAACTCCTGGCTACATGCCTTTATACCTGCTTGTCCCCTGTGCCTGAGATACATTCCCTCATCACTGTAACCTCTTAGAATCTGAGAGAAATGATTATGAAATAACCAATTATTGGGGAGATCCAATCCCTTCTTATCTCCTCATTCTCCTCAAGTCAGCATCTAAAAGACATTGCTAATAATGAGGATGGATTAACTTTCTCCTCAATCATCTTCAGATCTCAACCAAGCGGGGAAGCCCATTATGTTCTATTTAGGCTTAGGTGAAGGGTAGATCCTTAAAGGAAAGACAACTTTTAAAGGGGTCAAGAATCTATTTTAATTACATTCACTATTTCAGGGGAAAGGTCAGCACCCTGAACATGGAGAAAATACAAACAGAGAAATTAGTACAAAGACCAACAGACAGGGCTCCAACTGTCTGAGTAAAGCAATATTGCTATATACTTTACATACATCACTTGAACAAGGGAACACAGACATCTAAGCAGTGAGGGGGCTCTGAACATACAGTTACTCAGAGTCTCAACAAGGAAATCAATAATCCTTCTTATGAGCAAGCCCCCAAAGCAAAATGCCAACCTCCCAGATTATATAACAAAGACTCAGCCCCTGATTGGCTCAGAGCCAGAAGGTATAAAACCTACTTGACTCGGCACAACTGTGAATTATCAGGGTTCAAAGGTGATCAGTTCTTCAGATGGTCACAATTTAGCCTGAGTCTGGTTAACTGAGCTCCAACAAGAAGAAGAAAAAAAAAAAAAACAAAAATCCCACCTTGCTAGTGCTTATACTCTCTCAGTTCCTTATTAGAATAGGTCCATCTCTCATAATATTCATTCTTCTCACTGTTAACTGATCAGGGTTGATTGCCACCCTCAGGAACACCCACTCTTCCAAGGACAGCAGACAGGACAGATGTGACGGGAATAAAGAAGGAAGACTTCAAGGTTTTAGAAAATGTTAGGGGTTACCTTGGTAAGCCTGGAGGTATGGAAGGTTCCTTGAGAAATCAGTGTCTTGAATAAGCCTTCCAGGAAGGATGGTGAAACTAAACTCAGCACGGCAATGAGGGGCTTGTGTTTCTACATGACTAACTCAGGTTGGTGCACATCTTTGACATGGAGTAAGTTCCATGAGGGGTCTTTGGCATTCGAGAAAGCCACTGACCCCTTTTATTAATTATCCACTAGCATGATTAATTACCCAGAAACTATGTCTCTCAAACATTGTATACATCACAAACCCTTCACTTTCTTCACTTAGGTCATAGGAAGTCTTATTGAACCCCCCTATACCAAAGGTTTAACCTTTTTGGTGTCATGTATCCCTTTGGCAGTCTGGTGAAACCTATAGACACCTTCTCATAAGTGTTTTAAATGTATAAAATAATATAGAGAAGATTACAAAGGAAACCAAACTGAAATAAAGTCATCAAAGTATTTTTTTAAACATGTTCATGGACCCCAGTTTAAAAGTTTAAGCCTAGTCCTCAGTACTTTTTTCCCTTGCATTGATTTATTTCTTTGCAGACTGCCTTGCCCAGGATTGTTGAAGGGCTGACTTTGTTCGTTTTAGTCCCTGAAGCTTTGGAGCAAAGCATAGCACCTCCAATGGAGCAGTTACTTTAAAAATGCTTGTTGAATTGAATTGAAATGCATATATGTCCCTGGACCACCCACACAGCTACCCTCCTATTTCAGGCCTTCCTCATCTCTTGCCTGAACTATTTTCATGGTCTCCTAATTGGTGCAGATTTGTTTCATATCACACCCCTTTCCATATTCTCTATTCCATCATTCCCTTAGTGAAGTATTTAATCTCCCATCTCTGTGAAAAGCCACACTGCTATATATCTGTGTCCATGTTTCACATACACCTGCTGGTTTTTCACATTAAAGTTTTCCCCTTGGTTTCTGGTTTTTTGGTTTGGTTTGTTTTTTGGGGGGAGGTATGGTCTCTGATGACAAGGATTCTTTGTCCCCTTTTTGGTTTGGTATCTAATATCAAGTATATATAGTATCAAGTGTTTAATCAATGGTTATCAAATTGAATGAATCAAAAAGAACTGAGTTAAGAAGAAGCATGATGAGGGCAGAGTCAACCCCATTTTCCACTCCCCCATTCCTGAACAGAATGCCAGAACTTCCTGGGTAACATAATCAGCACACAGGGGAACTGCACGTCTACATTGGGTATATCCCTGAGAAATTGTAGGGGGAAAAATCTAATTTTTGTAAGTTGAATTCTATTTTAATGTGTGAAAGGCAATTAGAAGAACTCCCTCCCTTGAAATGCAAAACCTCCCCCTCAGTTTATCTGTTTTCCAAGTTTAGATTTTCATAGATTGAGTTTTCTTAAAGCCAGGCAAGCCTGCGTGTTGACGTGTTGATCTCAGGTAAGAGAAGAGGAGAGAGACAAAGAGAGACACAGAGAGAGAGAGAGAGAGAGAGAGAGAGAGAGAGAGAGAGAGAGAGAGAGAGAGAGAGAGAGAGAGAGAGAGACTGCTGACTCAGGAGTCTTCTGCAAGAAACCTTTCCCACATTTCCCTGCCCCCCCCCCCCCACCAATTACCAGTGCCTTCTCTCTGAGATTGCATCCCATTTACACTGGATCTGTCTTCTAGGAACATGGTTGTTTGGAGGTTGTTGTACCCATTAGAATGTGAACCCCTTGAGGAAAGGGACTATGGCTTTTGCTTTTCTTTGTCTCCCTAGAACTTTAATACAGTGCCTAGTTCATAGTGAGTATTTAATAAATGTTTGTTGATTGACCTATTTCTTCCCTAATCTATTCCTTGGATCATAGCCCTTGATAGGTTTCAAAAAGTCCTGGCCATCTTCTTTCTCACTAATAAAGAAACTGTTTCCCTCATGTGGCCTGGAGTCCATCCCTGCCATGTGGGGTGGAGGGCTCTGAAATACCCAGAATGAGAGGCTGGTGTTAGGGGTATCAAGGATCCCAGAACTCACAGAAGGCAGATATATGTGATTTGGGGGATGATAAGGAGGGCTTCCACTCTGCCCCATCCCATCTTTGCTGGCAGATACATGAATATCTTAAGAGCTCCAAAAGAGGAAGGGAGGCTTAATATGCCTCCACACACACACACACACACACACACACACACACACACACTGATGGGGAGGGCACACAGTGACTCAGTGAAACACATTAATTCACACTAAAGAGTGAGGATCAGGAGGAGAGATTATTTGAGGAGCATTTTGCAGCAGAGGAGCAGAAAGAATGAAATCCAGAAGACCTCAAGAAAGAGAAGGGTGATAATTCTGTCATACCATAACCTTATCAACCAGATGGCCTGTTCCCAAGACTGCCAAAACTGGGCCCAAAGAACTCCAGCAGGCAGGTCCCCAGGGCACACCAACCCCCTGGTTAGTATCTTTTACCAAGAGCCCAAAGCCCACCAGGAGGGAATAGGGTGGAGTGAAGGGACCCACTCACTTGGAACAACTGTGGTCTCTCCAGGGGCAGTCAGGGTTACTGGGATGCGTATGGTGAGGGTCTCCAGGGATGGCTGGGTCATGCGGTGCACATTCTTCTGGTTATCTGCATCTTCTGGTTGCTCACTCACCCTCTGCAGACAGGTGCTGGGCAGCGTATGAATAGGGATGGCCACCATCCCACCACTGGCCTCCGCCTCACATTGATTCTCCCTGTAACCCAAGAGCAGATGTCAGATCGCTGGTGGCCAGTGCTCATCCACCAGGCAGAATGAAAAGACTTGCCACACACCTGCCCCACAGCCCAGACCCTTCACATACTACACTCCCAGTAAATACTTGTCAGTAGGAATGACGTGATGACTTCTGCATCCTGTGGCTCTAAGATATTTGATATGCCCTGCAACAGGGCAGGAGAGTCAGTGGGATACATTTGAAGGAGGACTGGCTTTGGAGCCAGAGGACATGAGTTCAAATCCCACCCTACTCATTTACTATCTGCTTCTTCATATGTCTCTTTGCCTCTGCTCTGGCGCTGCTGGTGCCATTCTTCTTTATTGGCAATGCCCATCTCCCCATTTTCCTCCCTGACACCTTTTACCTTGTATAAGTCATTTACTGTGCCCCTGTGTCTTCGTCTCTAAAAACCAGGGTTGAAACTAGAAGGCTTCAAAGATCCCTTCTGCCTCTAAATCTGCAATCCTTTGACCACAGGGGAGAATACCTCCCTGATCTACTCTCCTTAGTCACCAGGAGTTAATAGCTTAGACACAGTGCAGGGATTGTAGAAAGGAGGGTATGTGATAGTGAACAGGCAGGAAAGTGTCTGGAGCTGAAGAGCCATTAGGTAATGCTTGATGGAAAATCCCATAAATGGTCCAATTTCTATCTCAGCCTAGCAAGACTTAAATTTTCCTCAAGGTCCAGCTGAAAAACTGACCTTCTCCAAAAAGCCTTCCTAACTTACCCTGGGCCACAATGACCTTCCTCTTATCCTGTGCCCATTAGGATATAAGATCCCTGAAGGCAGGAACTGTCTTTTACCTCTTTTTGTATCCCTAGCACTTAGCACAGTGACTGGCACATAGTAGGCACTTAAAAATATTTACTAATTGAGTCACTGATTGTAGGAATGTACCCAGAGCCATAGAACCACAGACTATCATACCTGGAAAGGAGCATTAGAGGTCATGGAGTTCAACCCCCTCATTTATAAATAAGGAAACTAAGGCTGGGGGAGAGGGGGTGAAAGTGACTTGCTCAAAGCAACAGTGACAGGGAAGTTGGGTTGTACCAAAACCCAAACTTTTGAGCTCTCTGTTTCATCTAAATGGAGAGAGTTGTGAACTAGAAGTTCCAGGTCCAGATCTGCCACTTACTGTCTATGTGCCCTTGGACAAGTTACTTCCACTCTTCAGGCCTCAGTTTCCTCTTCTGTTAACTGAGAGAGTTGGATTAGATGACTCTAGAGGCCCCTTCTGGCTCTAAAATTCTACCATTGTCCAAAGGTCTCTCTCCAGTGAGACTGGAAATCTATTGGGCTTGCAAAAAAAAAATGCTAAGAACAACAAATAGGCCTTTTATAGGTATGAAATGAAGCAAGAAAAAGAACAAGGTAGAAGAGACCCAACGCTTGGGGCAAACAGCTCAATGCTAATGGACTCAAAGAATGTCTGAAGTCAGACTGAGAAAAATCAGAGCTACTCAACCCTCCTGATTTGCTTCAGCCTAGTTTTATCAAGAGGCAAGAAATCTAAGGTGGCCTTAGGCTGCAAGAATGGAAGCAGAGGGTCCAGAAGGATGATACCAGTGCCACTGTGCTGGGCCCTGGTCTGACCCTGTCTACCACATCTGAAGGATCTCAGTTCTGGACCCCAGATTTTAAGAGGGGCACTGGTGAACTGGAACACATTTAAAGGTGATCGATCAGGAAGGTGTGTGGGCTCTCAGTCAAGCTTCAAAGGCCCGCTGAAGGACTCTGAGACCAGGTTCCTCAGGAGGGATTAGAGTTACTCTGGGTCACCCCCAGAGAACAGACCTGGAGACAAAGTAAAGATGATAAAAGGAGACAGAATTCTACTCAGTCTAAGGAAGATTTGCCTAGCAATCAGAGCTATCCAAAGAATGGAAGAGACTTTCTTCTGAAGGAATGAGACCCCCAGAGCTTCAACAGAGGTTAGATAACTATTTGTCAGGGCTAAGGCAGACTATGTGGGGAGGCATGGAAGAAGGCTGGCTAAAAATGACTTCTCAGGTCCCACCCAACTGAGATTCTAGTAGATTGATAAACATATAGATGTGTATATGTATATATGTGTATTGTGCATATGTACACATATGATCAATTGCCAACTCTTGCCTTTTCTACCTCCCATCTCTAGGTACTGACTCCTCCCTTGAAGCCAATGTGCTTGCTCACTCAGGTTCATGGACCTCTATCTCTCCTCCATCTTGGTCCAGCTATATCCTTTTTTCATCAGATCCTTTCCCATCACCCAAACCATGCACTGAGGTCTGCTATTCTCTGACCCCACCTTCCTCAGCTAATACCCAGGGCAGCTAGGTGGCACCTTAGTGCAGAGTGCTGAACCTGGAGTCAGGAGGACCTGAGTTCAAATATAACCTCAGACGGGTACTAGCTGTGTGATCTTGGGCAAGTTGCTTGACTTCTCTTTGCCTCAGTATCCTCATCTGTAAAATGGGATATAATAATAATAATATAATAAAATGGGATATAATAATGGGATATAATCCTTCCTCCCAGGATTGTCATGAGGATCAAATGAGAGAAAGCTCTTAGCACAGTGCCTGGCACATAGTTAAGGGCTATATAAATGTTTGCTGCTATTATTACTATTATTATTATGGAGTGCAAAGTTATGGGGGTTATGCTTGGGGCAAACACTCCCCCTCTCCATGCCCAGTGGACCATTCTCTGTCTCTCCTCACTGGTCCCAGGGAAATTGAAATTTCTAAGCATTAGCCATGGAAAAGAAGAGCATCGTGGGACCACACACACTGCAGGTGCTCAGCAAACACCTGAGAAAGCAAGCTGGGAAATTAAGTGCCAGTCAGCATCTTCCATCTTAAGTCTAGTCAGGTGTGCTCTGCCGGAGCGCAGCTGCCCGCCCCCAGACCCCGCCGGCCTCAGCTGCCACACACTCACTTGGGCTGATGATTGCGCAGCTCTTTCTCCACGGGCTCCCCCTCCTTCTCTCCGGGCTCCTTTTCCACCGAGTCATACATGGACAGGGCTTTGTGCCTGGTCTTATGCCTCCTCGGAGGCTCCTCTCCATTCTCTCCCTTGGGTCCAGGCTCTCCTTCCCGGGTCCCGGAGCGGGAGCCCCCGCGATGCCGTGCCCGACGCTCGGGCTTGGCCCCACTAACGGTGCCATTGCCTTCTTTGCCTGGAGGCTCTGCTGAGTGCCGGTGGGCACGGTGCCGCCGGTGCTCCTTCTCAGTAGTGACATCCTCCACAGAGCCCCGGCGGTGGTGCCTCCGGCCGCCTTCCTGGCCCCGGGAGCGCTCGCATTTCCCTTCTTTGTTGCCCCCTGTCTCTTTGCTTCTGCTCCGGCGCTGCCGGTGCCGTTCTTCTTTATTGGCAACGCCCGTCTCCCCATTTTCCTCCCTGACACCTTCTACCTTCTCCTGCTCCCCAGCCCCTGTCTTTTCTTTTTCTTTTTCCTTTTCCTTCTCCCTGTGCCGGTGGTGCTTGCGGGGCATCTCAGGGCCCTCACCAGCCGCGCTGGGGGACACCTTGGTCGGCTCTGCGGCCTCCGGCCCCTCCCCAGCTCCTGCTTTGCCCCCTGGAGCCCGGACCCCTTCTTCTCTGCGGGGTTCCACCACCAGGGGTCGATCCAGGTGAGTCTTCATGTCAGGACGGATGTGGCGGGTGGTGGTATAGCGGAGGCGCTCCTCGGGGTCCATCTCACTATACAGGGCTTCACAGCTGGCCTGGAAATTGTGTAGACGTATCTGACTTGTGCGCTGCTCCCAAACAGACCTGGCCTTGGCTGAGTTCTGCTGCTTGCTGCAGAAAGAAAGGCAGACAAATGGGTGAATATCTTCCTGTCTTCACATGCCCACCCACTCCCCCTTTTCCTTTCTTCCTTTTCTTTTTAAACTAGTTTTATCTTAAAAGGTCTAAATTTTTTATTCTGAAGGGGAAATCACATAAGGGAAAGCCAAGGTGTGCACACAGAGATGGAAAGAAATGGCTAGTGGAGGTAGAATTATGGGTGAAGGAAGCTCCTAAATTGTCTATGGTGGTAACAGGCCTGCAATGGTCGGGGAGAGGGGAGGAGAAGGAAGGGAATGGTACTTCATGGAGTCCCAGTGCAAGATAAGAGATTCAGAGCTGAAAGGGACATTAGAGTCCAGTGAGTCCAACCTCCTTATTTTACAAATGAGGAAAAACTGACACTCAGAGAGGTTAGATGACTTGCCCAGTGTCTGAGGCAGGATTTGAACTCAGGTCTTCCTGACTCCAATTCCAGTGCCCTAGCCACTGTGTCAGGATGGCTCTTTGGGTCTTTCTGGGCTCTGACTCCCATAACTTTGCACTCCACCTTCACTCCTCCCTACCCCCCAATCTATGGCCCTCACTTCTCACTGCAACCTACTGGGTTTCCCTGTAGGGGAATTTCCTTCCATCTCACCTGCCTCAAGGTCAAAATGCACAGCTGACCTTAAGTGGTCCAATTGGAGAATTGGACCAGATGGTCACATACATAGAGGGAAGGAGAAACTTTATGCTCTCAGATCCTCATTCATGGCTCTGAGGAGAACCTTGTTACCTGGGCCTCTCCCTGAGTGGGTAGATCTCCTTGTGAGAACTTTTGGGGAAAGAGACAAAGCTGATGTCCTAGTTAGGCTCAGATTGCTCCCAGTAACACTATTTTACCCTCTCAGAATGCTGAGAGATCCCCAAGGCATCCTTCCTAGGTCGCTCATCCTTGCCAATCTCTTGGGGGGAAATGGGCAGGACTAAGGAGAAGAAGATAGCTGGAGAGTGGGGTAATACTTGTATATGACTAAGGATGGGGAGTTTGGATGGACAGGTGACTGGAACTAGTGGAAGGAGAAATCCTGAGTGTGGTCCTACAAGTTCACAGCTGTGTCCTGGAGCAAAAGAAACACCCAAAGAGGTCGGGCATATGGAATGATATTATGGGAGTTCTCCTGGAAAATATCCAAGGCTGTAGCCTTATCAAAGTTCTAAAAAGATGAGGAAAGTCTTCAGGAACACCCACTTTCTCAGACAGCTGGCCCAACAAATCAGGAACTCTAAGCAGGGACTGAGGTAAGCAACATTAGCCTTATCCCCATTTCTTCCTGCTTAAAGAGCTTTGTCTCTCCTTCCTATCACTTTTCTTTTCTTCCCTTCCCTCCCACCCTCTTTTGATTCTACCCTCCCTCCCCCACTCTCTCTCTCTCACTCTCTCTCTCTCTCTCTCACACACACACACACACACACACACACACACACACACACACCCCATGGCCAGAGCCATTGGGTTACTTTGGGATTGAGAGCGCAGGGGAAAGGAAGAAACTGGCATGAATGTTAATTAGACTTCACTGGAAAACTGGTTTCTGCTCCCACTCACCCCCAGGCACTGGGAATGGGCTTTGCTAAGGAAAAGCTGGTTAGATCCAGGGGATGTCTGGGAGCCCACAACTGAATTCTCTGTCAAGGGGACAGAAAGATGGCAATTTCCCCAGACTGCCCTGTAACTATGGGAGCCATATCAGACTTTACACAGCCTGCAAGGCTAGACTCTAACCCCCATGCACATATGCACACTCACACATGTATGTACAACACACACGCACGCACGCCCCTCGGCCGTGAGCTACTAATTTCAGTTGCCAGCTGGATATGGGTTAGTTTGTGAAGGAGTCAGGAGAGATGAAGAGATTATTTCATGAAGAGAAATGGGGGGAGGGGAGAACAATCATGAGAAATTAGGCCATCATTGGTAAGACGAAGTGCTACCCAGATTTTCTCCAAGAGCTCGGCGACCAAGGATTCTACACAATCCCCTTCCCCCACCCTCTTCACCTTCACTGAAACTCCTCAGAGAAAGAAGGGCAGCCTCTCTCCCAGGGGTCTCTGGCCTCAGAAGGACCATCTCCCCTCCTGTGCAGACCAACCACATTTTAGGATAATTATTTTGCAACTGTCCAAATAAATGAGGGCTATTCCTTCGTTTCTCCACAGTAAGAGAAACTTGAGATACTTCAGTTATTCCCTTCTGTCCTGACACTTGGAAACATATCTCTAAGCCTTCTTACACTCCCCTCACCCTACCCCACATGCACCAAAACTTGCTGGCAATCTTTCGAGAGCCTTGGTATTTAATTCAGTGTGCCTCAGTCTGCGTACCTTTGTCAATGACACATCACTGAAATACTACCCCAAGCCTGTGTCCCTGTGGATAAGCTCCATTTTAAAGGTACTGAGAGTTCTGAGGAGCTGGGACTGGATGCCCTTGGCTTCCTCAGTCACCGTCCTCCCTGGTAGAGATTTTGCCTGATGTGCCTCTGCTAAAGAGAATCCTATACTCACCCCCAATTTGTGTGACTCTGGTCACCTCACCATCACCCCATTAGCATCAGTGTCAAGGCATGCACACAACGGTATCATAACTACTGAACTGTATATAATGCCCCCTTGTTACCAAGCACTTCCCATCTATATCCTCTCATCTGGTCCTGTCACCTTTGGGACCAATGGCAGGTCAATGGACCCTGATCTCCAGATGGGTGTGGGAATAAAATCATCATACTTTATAGTCAAATGGCAGATGTGCTGTCTCAACCCAGATTCACTGGAGCAGAGATCTAGAGGTGGTCTAGTCCAAGCCCACCTTCCTGAAAACCCAGAAAGCTTGAGTGACTTGCCTGCCCTTAATCACAGGATTTGTACCCAAATTGTCACCTATTGCTCCTTCCATTGTACCACTCTGGCCATGGTCAACCCAGGACTGATCTCATAACCTCATTATACCAGTGTTCTAACTACTGCACTGACCAGCCCAAGTTCAGGTATAAAGTTCCTTTTCCCTAAGTCATTTGCTTAAACTTGCTCATAAAACTCGCTGTCAAGTAAGATCCTTGGGTGACTTTCATACACCCTCTCAACTGACCCAGCATAGATGGCAATGTCTTAGCTTCCAAGGCCTGGCCTATGGACAGGGATGGGGAATGGATGAAACTGGGTAGATGGCAGCATTAAGACAGAAAGGCACCTGAGAAAGCAATGCATTCATGTTTGTGGATGGAGATGGGCCAGACATGCTACATGGAGACCCGCTGGGCCCAGACATTTCCCCTGGGGTGGAGGACAAGCAAAGCTGCTATGTTTGGATCATCTCCACTAACCTCTGCTTAGGGTCAATGGTGCTCATGCAAACCCCACAAGTGGTCTTAAGAGACTGAGCCAAAAATATCTGTCTCTGCTTCTGTCAGAAAATCTGGCTTGACTGACCTTTTCTCCCATCCAGCTCAGCTTAAAGCTTCAGCTCTATGGGCCAAGAACCTAGGCCCTCCTGCCCATCTCTCTTGTGAATCCCCTGCTCTCATCCCCCTCCCCCCACAAGAAGGTTTCCAAGAAGTACTACTAGAATCAGGCCTTACAACAGCTAGCATAAAGGGAAAGAAAATGGTGAAACATAATTTTCTTCCCATTCATACCCATCCTCCTGCCTTCCCAACATGGAAATTCAGTTGATTATTTCAGGGACCTCATTCACAGGTATCACACTCCAGAGTGTGATCCTTGGGATGGGCTGAGGTATGTCTCTGTATATGTAGATGGGGTGGAGAGGGGATCCTCTGGGGTCTTCTTCCTTTTCTTCTTTTTGTACCTAAATGTCCTCATGAAGAGAGATCTGCTGTCTTACCAATGGCCTTTACTGAAGGGCTGTTGTACATATGGGGCCTTACTGAAGGTGATAGAAATTGCATAAATATACCCTGTGGATTTGCCACCAACCAAAGCCTTAGAAAGAAACCCACCAGCTTTACCCCAAGCTCAGACTTAAATAAACAAAATGCTTAAAAGATGTGAGTCCATCTGTGGTGATTTCAAATTATTTGCTTCCTGGGCTTTCTGGGGAAAGACGGTGGGAGGGGAATGTCCAGATACATGATTTCATCACTGTGTGGGAACTCTCTTCATGATATGTATTGGCAACTCACCTGTAACTTAGAATCTTTGTTGTCTGGGATGCTGAGAATTTAGATAGGTTGCTCACCATAGTTAGGCCTAAACCTGGGTCTTTCTAACTCCAAAGTCAGCCCTTCATCCAATACAGGATGCTGCTTCATTCTCTCTTCTTTCCCCAGACCTGTGATTTCGTATGTGTAGAGAACTATCAAAGTGGAAATAGCTCTAGAATTTATAATCCTAAGAGAACATTGACTTGTTTCTAGTCACACAGCTGGTTATGTGTCAAAGGGAAGACTTAAATTCAGGGCTCCCTTATTCCAAACCCAGATCTTGGATTGAAATATATTCCTTCTCTCCATATTAAATTCAGATAATTACTATTATTGGCCTGTTCTGGCCAATGAACAGCAAGGATCTCCCAGAGAGTGCTGAAGTTGTTCAACGATGGCTTCAGACCCATCTTTCCTTCCCAACACTTAGCAGAATGTTTGAGGCTACCTCCATTGTTGCAGTGTGTCAGAGGGGATCTATGGGACTGTAACACTGTAGGATTTCTTCACTGCCACCTCTAATCAACCCACAGAAAAGTGAGTAGAGGTCCCACCATTATGTACTTGTAGGACAGCTGATTTTCCCAGTATGAAATATTGACAGAAATATAAACTGAAGAATAAATTATTCCTGGCAGAGGACCTGGACACCTTTAAAGGTTGGTCATTTAGACTGGTTATTCATAGTGGGTGTAAATTCTCCTGGGTATCCCTCAGTAAGTTCCAGCCATAGTAGCTACCGCTTCTACAAGCCATACCCCTTGCTCTGAGGAGAGGATTTAGGACTTCGATCCTTATTCACTGAGTTCCCTAGTCAGGGGCCTGTCAGGGAGAATCATGATATCATTTCAGTTAGCCCATAGGAGTGCATTGAAAGTGGGGGAGGGCAGCTCCTACACTAGCACATTTGGAAGACCTCAGGAGGTGCCCTGCTTTCAGTTCTCACAGCCAGGGGAAATCAGCCACTGAGCAGCCCCAGGAGGGAAGGATTTTCTGCCAGGATAGGAGTGAAACACCAAAAAAAATAAATAAATAAAAAAAAGGAAAGAAAGAAAAGAAAAAAGAAATATCCCTTCCTTGAAGAAAAGGACAATGTAGAAAGAGCACACAAGGAGCCCACATCTTCCCTATGACTCAAGTTCCTACCCTGTATTTGGGGGTGATAAAGTCTGACTCAGCTTATTAGCAGCATCTCCAGTAACAAAGATGTAGGCTTGGTTTCCAGGCTAGGTCAGCTCTCTGCCACTCACGGACCAACCTGAGTGGGACCCTCATTCATGTACCCAGTAAGATAAGAATGAAGACTGGGGAAAATGCTACATTAGCACCAAAATAGACCCCATCCTGATGAGCCTTTATACGAAAGAGTTAGGAAACGGGCTTTAAGGGCTTCTCAAAATGAACAGCTTAAATTCAGACAAATGAGAGTGGCACCATTTAGGGAGCACAGCGGGCCCTTGAGTCAGGTGGCTGAGCACTGAGGCTGGCTGATCTATCGCTGAGCCTTGTTCCAGTGCCAGCTGCCCTAAGGCTGAGTTTGCCTCTCAGATCCTGTCTCCAGGACTCTCCTCCAGCTCTGTTCTCAGATGACTCAGCTAGAAAATTGGCTCCGGGTTCTCTATTTTTGCTTAGGGAATAAATGAACAAGTGACTTTTGAAGTCCCTGCCTGGAGTCTCCCCCCAGCCTCACAGGTGGGTGGTTGTGGAAGCCTGTGGAGTGGGTGGTCTCCCAGTTTCATTTACATGATCCACGGCCAAGCAATGCTAGAGGATGCCTGAAACAGGGATGAGCAGGTCAAGAGCTGCCCAGCCCTATAACTGGACTCATGGCCCCCTTCCCCCAAGCCCAAGACCAAACATAGGACCACAAAAATCACCACAAACATAGCACAATATCCAAAATGAAAAGAAATGGAGACAGAGAACTCAGGCATGTTAGAGACAGGGACAGTAGATAGACAAACAGGACAGACAGGTATACTGACAGAGACAAAGAAAGAGAAGGGAGGGGTGGGAGCAGTACCAAACTACATTTAGGATGTCAAAACATTCCCTATACAGAACACCAGGCAGCTCCCGCTGAGGGTGGAGATGGCTGACTCGCCCCATCCAGGCCTAGGAGGTGTTTGATCCAATGATGTGAATGGCTTTTAGGAGGGAATAGGAGTTAAGCAGGCGAGGAAATGAGCCACATGGGTGCAAATATCAGAGAGCCATTTATGGAATATCGTAACAGAGAGCAACTCACGGTGAATTTACGCTGGAGGCGGATGAGCTGCGAGATACAGTGCCTCGATTTTGCTTTACAAAACTGCACATGCAAAAAACAGAACAGAGCCAAAGGTGAGAAAAAATAAGATAAAATTCTAACACACAGGGAAAAGACTCGGACAGCTGTGAGCTGGCCTGGCCCGGCCCGACCTGTCAGGAGAAGCACTGCAGCCACATCTTGGAAGGAGCCCAGGGAGGCCTTCAGAAAGTACACCAGCTACAAAAGAAAACCATCTCCTCAAGGAAGGGAAAGTGGGGGCAGGGAGGTGGGAAGAAATGCCACTAGAGCTGACTCCCACCCCTTCCCCAAAATATCCCCAGAGAAACCAAAGCTCAGAAGAGTATGAGAAGCAGTTACCCTCAGCCCCTGCCCTCCAACCATGTTAAGAACCTGTCTGAGGCTCTGGGGCTTTCTCATGCCCAGCCAGCCAGAAGATGGACTGAGACCTTACTCAGACTATGTCACATCCCCTCACGACTAGGGAAGTTAAAGTAGGATGGCTGTATTAGCCACTTACACCCAGGCATTGCCTTTTGGTGTGGATCAAGGGGAGCACCTTGGTCTAAAGATCACTGTTCTACTTGTCCCACATAGGTTAGGGCTACCCATAAAAAACAAACAAACAAACAAACAAAAATCTTCTACTGATTTTTCTAGTCTCTCAAAGCCAGCCCAGGCGGCTTCTGTTTGTGGTGAGAGAATTTCCCTTCTTCCTGAATCTGGACTTAGCCTAGAAGGTTCCTGCATCACTTTGGTACTTGACTTTATAGACTATCTAGGGGTGATTTCAATCTAGTCTATTAAAACATCAATATTAACAGCAAGAAGAATGATCACCATTCACATAGTGCTTTAAGGTTTGAAAAACCACTTATTTCGTCTGATCCTCACAACAACCTGTGATGTAGGAGCTAATTACCTCCATTTTACAGATCAGAAGTCTGAGAATGGAAAAGATTAAGTGATTTAAGCAAGGTCACACAGTTACTGTCTAAGACGGGATTTGAACTCATCTTCCTGACTCCAAGTACAGGACTCTATCCTCTATGCCACCTTGCTGCCTAAATTTTTATTGTAAATTCAAAACCATGGAATTTCCTGAACACTTGATACATTTTTTAAATACTGGAATCAGGTATGGTCTAGAGCCAGATTGTACCAGCTCAGGCAATTATTACATTTTCATGTGAACATTTAAACCTTTAAAATCAGCAAATGTTACAAAAATCAGGGCTTGATTTATTATTTAGTTGATTGTCTAGACTTAAGAAAGTGATGGAGAAAATGTGAATAGTTACAGATTAAACTTGTGTTGAGTACAATCCCCCCTTGCCACCCAGAGCTGGTTGTTAAACATTTACCAGCACACCCCTGTCTGGACTCACACACTCAAATAATTTCTGAGCTAGAAAGGATCTTGAAGATTATCAATTCTAAATTTTATTACAGATAAGGAAAGTCATTCCAGAAAAAAGAAAATTACTTGTCTGTGGTGAAATGATAAATAGTAGAGTATGACGGAAATGCAGTTCTCCTGACTTCTCCTTAAAGGGTGCGCCACCCAAAAACCCAAATGCCTCTGTGGAATTTAAATATTGAATTTAATTTACATCACTGTTACCCCCAAGACAGTTAAACTGCCCAGAGATGGACCAATGGGCTTCTTTTTCCTCTGCAGCTCCTCAAAAAGAAGGCACCCCAATCACGGTCTTTTCCCATTTGTTCCCATTCCTTAATGACTTCTGTTCTGGGCAGTGAAGTAAGACCAAGCTTCTTCTTTCCCAGGCTTAGGTTCTCAAGAAGTCAGATTCCTTCTGAGTCCAAAATCATAAAGAAATCAGGTTGTGGGTCAGCCTGGGGATGACTGCACATGGCTCCTGAGGAGGTCAAAGACTGGCCTCTCCTTTCCATTCCTTGTCTCAGCTCCTCTCCAGGGTCTAGAAGTGGGGGAATTACCTCAGACACCTGGTATAGGCTGAGACTGGGTCCTCTGCCTGAAGGCCAGCACTAAGCAGGACTCCTGGGCCAGGGTGTGGGGGGGGGGTTTGGAAGCTTCCTGGTGAGGCTGCCTCCATCTTGTGAGAAAGCTGACAAAACCCTGGACTTTCCAGTTCTCTAATGTTCTCAAAGAGACCAGCAGCAAACATGTGGACCATGTCCCTTGGCCAGCTTGCATGTCTGTTTAGGGTTGAATGCCAGAACCAGGAAGGAGCTGAGGCTGAGGGAGAAGGGGCAATGTGGGACCTAGAAATACTGAAGCCCTTCTGAGTCACAGTCCAAATCTAGACAACTTGAATTGCTAAAAGTTCATGAGTGGGAAGTGAGTCTAATCATAGTAGGATTCCAAAAGGAACTAGTCTCTTTACACCATCAGCTGCCCATTAAACCAGGAAAAGATATGAGTAGAGGACTCACAGACCTAGCACAGAGTGTGTCATGGGACGTCATCCACCATCCCATTGGTCAAGGAGAAGGATGGATATCTGGAGCCACTGTAATATTCAGAATCAGTCAATAGTCAAGGGTAAGTCTCCAAAACAGTGATATATAGGTATTTTGCCTTCCTTTTCCTGATAAATGACTTTTCCTCTGCCCCAAAGGAATACATTAAATTAAAACCCTTTGGGTCACTCACCAAGCTCACAATGCCCTGGCTTTGGTTTGCAATCTGGAGGCCTGGGAAACCAGACCTCTGCATTGCTTTACCCTTCAGATATGCAGGGACCATCTTTCCATCCTACTTCTCAGACCCCTGAACAGACAAATCCTGAAGGGTTGGTCTCCTCTCCATTTGACATCACTTTCCCAATTCCATGACACTCATGGAATTCCACACCACATCTGGAAGACCAAAACCAGCACTAAGAAGCACTCCCACTCCCTACCCCCACAGGTTATCATCATTCCATTCCATTACTTACCATGACTGTGCAGAAAGGGGAATAGAAAAAGGAAGAGATAGAGAAACACAAAGACACACAGACAGATGGACGGACAGACAGACAGGTAGACATCTGCCTCACTGGGCATCATGGCTTTCTATTGGATGGCTGCACCACAACAAAGGCAAAAAAAAGCAAACACTGGGAAATCCACGTTCATATTCTCTCTTCCCCTATTCCCCTCTTTCCCTAACCTCAAACAAACACACATAGACAATCAGAGATACACACAGACACACAGACACACACACACACACACAGAGGCATATAGACAGGTGCGCACACACACATACACACACACACACACAGAGGAAGAAACAAATCTGGAAACACTGAGGAAGGAGAGGCGCATTGGAGGCTGAAGGGGAGGAACGAAGAGCCCACCAGATACCAAGAACATCTCCATTCATTTCAGATTTGCTGGTGATTCACGAAGTTTTTTGCAGAGGTCTTTGGTTTAGGTTTCATGACTGACAGCCATGCCCAGTGATAGTTTATAAAAGACACAACCACAGAATCCAAAAGCCTTAATGATAGTCAGAGCCTGCAGAAGATATAGGCCCATACTCCCAACCCTGCTCCCCAATATATGTACAAAAGGGACAAAGAGGGAGAAAGAGGAGAAGCAGTACCCCCCAGGGGTGAGAGTCCTAGGGGGTTTTCTTCACTCAGAATCACCCTGTATATGGGGCAATTATGAAACATGTTCCCCTGAGGCTCTCACAGAGGGAGTCCATCCCTCTGAGGGGAGGAGGATCTTCTTGCCCATCACAGCTCTACAAAGAAACAATTCAGGGGGCCCAGGTCAAAATTTTGTTCCCTTTGGCGTCCCTCTCCCTTTACTCAGAAGCCTCCCTGAAGAGCAGTTCTGTCTATAAATGCCTAGGGACCCCACTACCAAAAGTGACTATAAAACACAAGCCGAAGTGGGGGAAGGCCATCAGTGTGTGTTGTGCACACTTACTGCACTGAGGATTTCTACCCTGCCCCCTGCCTGGGATACTCCCTGGTACTGTGCCACCTCACAGACTACTCTGGAAACATGAAAGCCAAAGGGCTAGAAAGTGGCTTGATATTCAAGTCCTGAGGCCAGGAGGATTTCTGAGGGGTTTATCCCCAGGACGGGTGATATCTCAGTATCCCAGGGGCAGGTGAGAAAAGAAGATGCTGATATAGATTAACCCTTTTGTACACAGCATTGGTGCAATCCTAAGTGGAGAGAAGGAGGCAAGGAGGAGGAAACACCAAGGACAAAGGGAACTTAGGAAGCTAAGAATTTCCAAATTTCCTTCCTGTTCAAGGATGAGCCAATTCATACTTCCAAGGAGCAGGGAAGGGAATGGGGCAGGGTTTTCCTCCTGTCTCTGCTTCTCGCAACATCTGTGCACCAATGAACGCCTCCCTGACAGCCCACCCAACTGCCCTCCCCTCCATCTGATACAGGAGCTCAGGTCCAGGGTGGGAGCAGGCTCACTGCTGTACACAACAGAGGGCTTCAGAGGGAACAGGGGACAAACTGAACAAACTCACTCACCTCTAGAAACAATAAAGCATGGAAAATGCTAAACAGAAAAAAACCACAAAGCCCGAGTGAAACCATGAGCTGAAACGGAGCAGTCAGAACATTAGAGAGTCAACTTGTCTTGATTCATTATTACTTTCAAACACATATTTCCAAAGCATTGTTGCCCCTCCCTCCCTCCCTCCCTGCCCCCAGCCCTTTGTCCCCAGCATTAACCTGTCACGGTTAGCTGGGAGATGTGTCTCCCCAACAGAGTTCACCAGGTGAAAAGGTTAAAAAAAATTGAAATCAATCCCATGACATTTCTCTTCTATAAAAAGAGGAATCCTATCCCTGAGGGCCACAGAATGAGATAGGGGGTGAGAGTTTCAGCAATCCAAACGAGGAAAGATTTCATGTTTGTGGGTTTTGCCAGAACCTTGGAATCACCCTTTACATGTGGCGTGACCACTCTCATCAATGACTGTGACCATGCATTACCTTTCCACAGGTCTGTTCCCTGAGCTCTCACCCAACTATCAAATTGAATTCTCAGCCCAGAGGTTGATGTGGGAAAATTTTGTCCAACAAAACTGCAGAGTAATAAATGAAATATGAGCAGCCAGAGAAGTAACAAAGTGATAGCTTTTCAAAACTATTAAGTCCCATTCTCCAGGACTTCCCTGGGTAGAACCAAACAAACCAGACCAAGACAAATGAAAACTAACAACAGGCTGAAGATTTGCTGGCTGGTGGTCCATTAATCACTCACATGGCGAGGAAAATGCCAAAACCCCCAGCAGGAGGGACTCACACAAAGACAGCCTTCAACCAAAGACAGCATTTTTGCATTTTTCTATCCTGGGAAAACTGAGGCCGAGAGAGAAGACACACAAGGGCTAAAAGCAGCAGATTCAACATTTGAACAAAGGCCCTTTAGCACCAAATCAGACTCTTTTCTAAACCCTTTGATTTTTAGCTGATCTGACCTCTTTTCAAAGCCTAGGAAAGCATTAACTTTCAAGGCTATAGGGCACTTAGCACCAGGCATCTGTAGATTTATAAAAAGAGTCATTGGTGGAAAGCTGAGTATAAGGTAGAATTTCATGTATTATTTCCCTACCCACTGTCTTACAATATTAAATCAGAGATGTATCTCTACAAGGAAAAACAAAGAAAGAAGCACAATCTGAATTTAAAAGGTGATTTTGTTTGGATTAGGTTAAAAGGAGACCCAGCCCCCTAAGATCAAAACAACATCTTTCTTCTGATGGCCTGGACAAGGTAGAACTAGGCAGGAAACAGTAATTTATCAAGCTTCTACAATGTACCAGGCATCACACTAAGTGCTTTACAAATATTATCTCATTTAATCCTTAAAATAACCCGGGAAGTAGGTACTATTCCTATCCCCATTTTATAGCTGAGGAAACTGAGGCAGACAAAAGTTGTGACTTTCCCAGGCTCACACTGCTAGAAAGTGTCCTGAGGCTGAATTTGAACCCAAGTCTTCCTGACTCCAGGCCCAGCACTCTACCCACTGTACCACATACTTCCTCTATCATTCTCTGTGTCTCTTTCTAAAGGCTTCTGTAATGGTAGACCTCCAACTCTGGCTCAGACATTCCTATGGATCGTCCATACAGCCTAAGGTGTCATAACAGAACAGGGTAAGCCCCCAACACCCCTCCATCTCCACCCCATCAGCCAAAGGCAGGCCTCTTCCTCTTTTCCATTTCAGAGTAACAGTGAGGTTTCACCTGGTGAACTCTTTTCAGAGGCTGGTGAGGAGAGGAGAGGGAAAGAGCCCCAGCCTCTGCCTTTCTTCCAGGCCTGGCCTCGAGGAAGCCAGAACACAGTAGACAGTGAACCACAGAAGCTGCACCCCAGCCCCTGCTTTACAAAGCAGACCCCCATTCTAGGCGCCCCCCCCCAAGCAGAAAACCACTCTTACGCTGCTATGGAGATGTTGGCAGCAGACAGGGGGCTGACTTCAGCAACCTCCTTGGCCTTCTGCAAAGCAAGCTTCTGATTGGCTGCTTCCTCCAATTCTTCCTCATCCTGTTTGGAAAGTCAGAAAGTTACAAAGTTACAGGCCTCTTTTATTTCACCAAAGAGGAAACTGGCATCCAGAGAAGTTTTGTGATGTGCCCAAGGTTATACAGCTTGCTAAAAGCAGGTCCCTTCAAAGGCTTGGGTTTGGATACTTGAAAGCACAAAGAATGACCATTGTGGCGAAGATGTGAACTTAGGAAGGTCTGATAAAGGCGGCTTTTCTTTGTACAGCCTGGAATCAGATTCCAAAATCAAACCCATAGAATAAAAACATTTTTAAATAAAAAAAGACTAAAAAGGCAAAAGAATCTGGAACGACCAGTTAATCAGTGAACAATACGCTTAATAAGCCAAGCCTGTGTTTGCACTATAAAGAAGGGAATGTGGGACAGTTTCAGGGTTTCATTAAAGAGATTTTTTGGCTTATAAGTGATTCTGTTCTTTCCTAGGTAACCACAGAGAACAATGCGGTGCCTAAATCAAGAAGGCTCCAATCCAGAAGCCCATTTGTCTATGATGTAGGACAAGGGAAGAAGAACTGGAAATTTTATATAATCATTTGAAAGAGTCAGTGCTGCCTCACAATCTAATTTAGGAGATTTGGAATGAGTCCAGAGTTCCAGTTTAATTAACCTAATGAAAGCAATTAAAACTATTTCTAAAGTTATAGCATGCTCCACACACTAATACAGCTGGGACTCTGGGGGTGGGGGTGGAGTAGAGAAATTCCTAGCCTGGGGGCTTGTGACACCTGTGGAACAGGCTTTTAAAAGCGCTTCCTCCCCTCTCAACAGCCCCCCACCTTTCTTCCCCTCATCTTGCAAATAGCCACAATTAGTACTTAAATTATAGTAGATTACAGTTCATTTTGTCTCTGAAATTGGGGAATTTGGAAACATTCCAGAGTCAACCACCCAGCACCCGTGCATCTATCTATCCCTCCTCCCACACGGGCATACCGGACAACACATTGATTCTGACCAGCAGCAGCCCACAGGCTCTACCACAGCATCCGGAGGAAAAGAAAGGAACAAGCATTTATTAAGCACCTACTGTGTGCCTGGGTCTTTATATATATCTTCTCATTTGATCCTCACAACAACCCTGGGAGGTAGGTGCTACAATCATACTTATTTTACAGTTAAGGAAACTGAGGCACACAGAGGTTGATGCTGGATTTGAATCCAGGTCTTCCTGACTGAGAAGCCACACATTCTGTCCACTGTCTCCCTGTGAGACATCTTTAGACATCCTTCCTTCCACATGAACATGCAGGACAGCACATTGATTCTGGAGGCACTGTTTTAAGTGGTATGGTGGAAAGAGTTTGAATCTTGGCTCTGCTATTTGCCAGCTGTGACCTTGGACAAGTCACTTAACCTCTGTGGGTCTCAGTTTCCTCATCTGTAAAATGAGCACATTGGATGAGAAGGTATCTAAGGTCCCCCCCAGCTCTATGAGGTTAGGCTCCTGGCTGTCAGTATATACGCCAACCAGAGCAGGGCTAGTCTCACTGTGGTGAGAGGAGGGGTGTCAAATACTCCCTCTAGTTCTCTGATCCCCTCATTCTCTTTGTATGTCCACTCACTTTGCCAAACACAATGTTTCTCACTTTCTAGCTAAATTTCCAGCTTTCTCACTGTGTTTGTAGACTCCTGACTATATTTGTCCCTTCTGGCTAGAGTTCCAGCTTTCTAGGTGGTTTGATTTTCTTTTTTGCTATATTTGTCACTTTCTAGATGTCTTGGCAGCAGCCTAATCATCTCCTCCCTGGGGATCTGGGGACCTGGCCAGTGGATGGAGGCAGACTACGGAGGTAGGCACAAGGGTTGCTAGGGGGGAAAAGAACTTTTCAACTCCTGGCTAGCAGAAAGGGTCTCAGTTCTTCTAGAATATGTGAATTCCTCCATGCCATTTCCAGAAGCCATTTCAAATACCCTAGAATCAGCTTTCCCAGTATTTATCCAACTTGGGTATGCATTGCCCAGAACTCTAAGCTTTGTGATGTCTGTGGGTTTCTATAAGAATAAAAATAATACTAATAATAGCTCACATATATAAGGCACTTCACTGTTTGCAAAGTGCCTTACATCTATTACATCATGTGATCTTCACAGTGACCCTGTGAGGTGGCTCTATCATCATCTCCATTATATAGATAAGAAAACTCAGACGCAGAGGGATTAAGTGGCTTTCCCAGGATCACAAGACGATTAAGTACCTAAGGGGAACTGGTTATCCAAATGTCAAATCCGAAACTCTATCTACTATACCAGGGCTTCTTAATCTAAAGTCCACAGTGGATAGATTTCAAGAAGTCCATGAATTTGGATATTTTTACTAACTTCTGACTGAAATTTAGCATTTCCTTCAATTATTTAAAAACATCATTTGAGAAAGGTTCTGTAGACTTCATCAGACTGTTAAAGGGGTCCAACACACACACACACACACACAGACACAGACACACACATGTTAAGAAGTCACATACAATATCATACTGCCTCTCTGCCTCAGACCAACAAGCTGCATTGCTTCCTCCCAAGCATTCTTATGGATGCTATAGCCTAACAATTAAGCCTTCTTCAGTCATCCATACTGTGTCTGCCTGAGAGAATAAGTCAGACCCAGACTGGCTGGTGCCTGAAATAGGCACTATTAGCCTGTTCATATATTGGAATAAGCAGCTGCAAGAAGTTGGAAGCCTACCTCCCCTCCATAGCACTTCTCCAAAGAGCTCAGGTGTGGATCCAGAGAAAAAGTAACCTCAGTCTGGCCAGAGCAAATGATTCATATGTGGGTTTCTGGGATTGGTGGGTGGGGGAGATTAGGGAAGAGGATGTGAAGGATCTTTCAGGGCTGTGAGGCTGGCTAGCGCACTGCTTGTGGCCTGGTCTCAGAATCACCCTTGAGTCCCAGATATGCTAGAAGGACTAGACAGGGGAAATACCTTACTTTTTTAGGAAAATAGCACCCACTTCTGGGGTTACCTTTCTAAGACACTTCTAGAGTTGGAGTGGGGTACACTGGCTCACACTTTGGGCAAATGTCACAGAAGGCAATTCATAGTTTTTTCCTTCTATGGTCAGGTCCTTCTGGAGAGAACTGTTTCAGGTTAAACCCTGTGACCAAAAAAAAAAAAGAAGGAGGAAAAGAAAGTGGTTCCCACCTATAGATCAAGGAATGTTCTATTCAGTGGTTAGCTTACTGCTAGGACTGCTAGACAGAGCTCCAGAATTTGACCCTGGAGTGAAACAGTGTCCTCAGCTCAGACCACTGGTCTATGCCCTTGATTCATACACACACACACACACACACACACACACACACACACACACGTGTGCTGAAGAGTCTAGAGTCACTCTGTACCTTCGGCAAGCAGCACAATCCCATAGAAAAAGCCAAGCAAACAGGGATTCAGGGAGATGATCTCCATGCCTAGATACAATTTCCTTTTCCAGCCCTGTTCCTATTTGGTAGTCAAGGCCATTCACAGGATAGACAGCCCCCAGCCTATCCCTTAACTCTTGGAGAAGGAGGCCTGACACAGGTCAGAGGGGCGTTTGCTTCTAGTCACATGCCCTGGTCAAGGGCCTGAGAAATCCTCACCGACTGCCCCTTACCTCTACAGTCTACCAACTCCCAGCTCACCTTGGTCAATTCCTGAGCATTGGCAAGATTGTCCACAGCAATAGCCAGGAAGACATTCAGAAGGGTGTCTGGTCAGGTTCCAGCTAAGGAAGGAACATCCAGATAAAGTCCCCACCTTCTCCTCTATTGGCAGTACTGACACTAAGAACATGCTTTGTGATGATATGAATCCCCACATACCAACCCTTCCTATCTATTCCTCCTTCTCCTGAATGAACGGAGCTCCATCAGAAACTCCCCATCATCCCTTTACATCAAAGCCTGATGGTTTCTCCAAAGAGAGAAACTCCCTTTGTCTCACTCCCCAGCACTGCTTCTTCCAGAAAGGAGTAAGTCAGTTAGGGGTCACTCTCCTCTTCCCCATGGCAGGAGAAAGTCAGTTATCAAGTAATAATAACCATAATAACTCCCACTTATATAGCACATTAACGTTTAGAGTCTCCTAGTTCCCATTTCCATGGCAACAAGGAAGAGGCTCTGAGACTCTGAGAGGGGTCAGTGCCATAGTGTGAGCCACTGTCTGGCATGTGTAGTTGGCTGTGTTTTAAGATGGCGGCTAGGTCGGTATATGCCTGTGAAACAATGGCTGTGTCCAAACAGATGTACATATTACTATGTACAACTGTGGTCTGTATGTAAATGTTTGTGACTATCAGGGGGTGTCTCTATTATGGGTATGCATTGTGAGGCTGAACATGTGTGTCTATGTGAAACTATGGGCATACATGTGTATCTTACTATAGGCATGTCTTTGACTGCTTTGCACATGCATAACTATGAGTATGCATGAGTCTGTGTGTGTGTGAATATGGCTGAACTGTGCATGGATATGTAACACTGAGTATCTCTACAGGACTTTGTACATGGGACTTGGCCTGAGATATATACATACACATATATGTATATCAGTGCATGTATGTATATATAGACATATATATACACACACTATATGTCTCTCTGTAAAAGACAGTAACAGGGATATCACTATTGCAATAATAAATGTGAAAATCTGGTTCAGCCCCCCCATATCACAACATCTTTTCTGTCTCTACCCACTCAGACTTTCTACTCTAGTCACCTTCCTTGTTGGGTAGACAAATCTCTTGCCTCCCTACTTCATGCATATTATCCCCAACCCTAATTCTCTAACCCTAAGCCTTCATTATCACTATCCATCCACCATGAAACGGCCTATTCCTTCAAGCTGCAGGCCTAGGAAGTCCACCCAATTTAAGCCATGATGTCACTGATCCCTCTTGACTCTGGCAGTCCCTCCACATTCAGCTGCCAATAGCATCAGGCTTCAGAGCTAAAAAGGGCCTTAGGGATTATCTAATCCAAAGCCCCCATTTTGCAAAATAAAAAATGGAGGGCAAGGAAGGGGAAGTGACTTACCCCAGATTGCACAGAATTTAAATGATTGACCTAGGATTCTAACCCAAAATTGTGACTCCAAATCCTGGGCAAGGCAGATGAGCTCCCAAATACTTGGCACTGTCCTGATTTATCCTTGTTCACATGTGCCTCTCAGTATCAGTTTGTTCCCTTTCCCTTTGGTTCTACTCTCCCAGAAGATTGGGAGCTCCCTGAGCTCAGCTTGTCTTCCCTAGACTCTGAATTCTCTGAGAAGTCCAATGTAAGTTGGGGCTCTGTCCATGTTTTGGGGGATAGCAGGGGAAACATAGATTCAGCTAACAGACTGGACCCTGAGGGTCTTTAATAAGGGCTTTTGGAAATCATGCAGTCAGAGCCAGATGGCTCCCTCAGAAGCTACCTCATACATTGCCCAAATCTCCAAAAAAGGATCCCTAACCTATCTTCAACTAGAGGCTAGGATGATCAGGGAATGAGTCAGGTTGAGGCTACTTTCCAAAGCTGTCCAGACCCACAACAGCGGAAAAAACCCAGGCTGGGCCACTAACCACCCACCCCACACTGTAGGAGTGAGCTGAAAAGAACCCTAAGGATCATCTTTTCTAACCCCTTCACTTTAAATGGAAGGAAATCCAGGCCCAGAAAGGGGAATCATTGAGCCACAGGTCACCCACCATGTATCAAGTAACAGAGACATCATGCAAGCCCAGGTCCCCTGACTTCAACACCAAAGACTCATCTCCACAAAAGGATACAGTTTCCAAACAGCGTCAAGATGATAAAATAGAAAGAGGAGAACATTCCTTTGCTCACTCCGCCTTGGGACTCGATACCATGATACATCACCACATTCCAGTCTTCTCCTGTCAGGATCTGTGAGGGGAAACGCAAAGAAAGTAGTCGAATGTGTGTGCCCATATGAACATGCAACCACTCGCGAGCGTGCACGGACGAACACACCCCCCACAAACTCTCCAACATGCCCACACAGAGACAGGCACAGAGAGGCACAAAGATTCGGTCCTTCCACCACCATCCCCCCAAAGGAGCCCAGAACAGGTTTTCAAGGGCTTCTGGATCACTGTAGAATCTAAAGTTGGAAGGAACCTAGATGGCTGTGCCTGTTTGGGGGGACCACTAGTACAAACCCTGATAGCTCAGAGACCACACTTAGGTCCACTTTCTGTCCTTTGTTTCTCTAAAGGGTGTTTTGTAGCTTGAGGATTTGAGTGTACCTAGGCAGATGGATTCCCAGATACTCTGTACATCTTGTTTTGAATGGGACTTTCTCCTTTCTTCTCCTGAATTCTTTTATTGCTATAGTAGGATTCTTAATATTTGGTCCCTAGACTCCCAAAGGTTCTGTGGATACATTTCAGAGGTTTATGAACTTGGGTAGAGAAAATCTTTTTTCATCTTTATTTTCTTTTTTTTTTTATTTTTGGAGGGCAATCCTGGGGTTAAGTGACTTGCCCAAGGTCACGCGGCTAGTTTTTGGGTGTGTGTTAAGTGTCTGAGGCTGAACTTGAACTCACGTCCTCCTGACTCCAGGGCCGGTGCTCTATCCACTGCGCCACCTAGCCGCCCCCCATCATCTTTATTTTCAATAACTTCTAATTGAAACTTCCTTTGGTCCTGAATGTAGGCAGCAAACACTGTTCTGAGAAGGGGTCCACAGGTGTCACCAGACTGCCAAAGGGGCTATAGCTAAAAAACTCTTGCTATCAACCTTTTTGAGTTTATTTTGACTGATAGAACTTTGCTATTATCTCACTTTTGGCTGATTCTTTAAGATTTTTAAAGTAAACCATCATGTTATCAATGAGTAAGGATAATTTTTGTCCTTCCTTTGTCAGGCCTACACCCCATTTCAGAGAGCCTTGCCTGGCCCCCTTACCATGAAACAGCAGGGGAAAAGGAAAGCTGCCTTCTAGGACAGGGAAGATTAAGGCACATTCGAAGGAGACACTATTGGCATCAAGTTGTGCTGTGAGGGCATTGCTGGGGTTGGGAGAAGGGATGGAGGACAGAGATCTGGACAGAACATCCCTGTGGCTGTCCTGAATGTCTCATGCTGAGGGCTTAGGGAGGGGTAAGGGGAGGATGTTAGAATATAATTCCAGGACACCAGCTTCACCAAGCAGCTCACAGAAGGGAAATAATTATCCAGCAAATCCTTTCTTAGCCAGAAGCACTTGGTGTATTTAAAAGGCCTTAAAAGCATCCTTTTTTTTAACTTTGAGAGACTGTAAATCCAGGCTTTTGCCTTTGGGGGATGGGGTGGTGGTGAGAAGAGAGGCCATCCTGCTAGAAAGGGGCCTGAAAACCATCTAAAAGGGGGAAGGCTTTAGCAGAGGGCCTTACTGCCAGGCTAGACCCCTGGACTGATAAAACATTCCTGCTCCAAGGTAACTATTCATCATAGGAATCCCAGAAAGAGGCCTCTGTGGCCTAGCAGATAGAGAGTTGCCCTTGGAGTCAGGAAGACTTGCGTTCATATCCTACCTTTGACTTGTACTGATGGCAACACCGTGCAAGTCAATTAATGCCTCAGCATCCCCAGAGAAACTAGAGAAGACTCTAAGTTGCAGAGAAGGGAACAGCCTACATTAGTAGAAGGAACTTCCTCACTTGGACTTTTTTTCTTTTTGGAGGGGGGGAGGCAGGGCAATTGGGGTTAAGTGACTTGCCCAAGGTCACACGGTTAATAAGTATTAGGTGTATGAGGCTGGATTTGAACTTAGGTCCTCCTGACTCCAGGGCCAGTCAGTACTCTATTTACTGTGCCACTTAGTTGCCCCTCACCTGGACATTTTTAAAAGGATGAAGTCACATATGTTTTCCTTTGTTATATTTTGAAAGAACCTCAGAGATTTTATCCTGGGTCAGACCCTGGTTCCCTATTGGCCTAGTACTTAGGCTCAGGCAGAGGCACCAAGGGACAAGTTGGGAGGGGCCAGAGCGAGCTTCAACCTTCAGAGATAAAGAACCATAGGACATTTTCTCCACCTTCTCCTAAGCTTCCAATTTCTTAACTCCTCCAGCCCATCATTCCCTCCTCTGGCATTCCTGGACTCACTCTGTCTGCCTCTGCTCAGAACATCATGGTCAAGGCTGCCCTCCACACCTTAGGTTCCCTCCCTTGCCCCTCCTCACCTGTCCTACAACCTTCTCTAGCAGCAATCAGTGACTCTCACCAGCCTTTCTCTAATCCTGCCCTCAGAAAGAGCTGCATAACCAGGAATGTGGGAGAGTCAGCTGTAGTCCAAGCCGATTGTCCAACTTTCAGCACAAGTATTTACACCTCAGAAATTGGCATGAAACATTTGTTAGCACACCTCTGTGGTGCACTAGAAACATGGCTTGAACCCAGCAGGAGTGCAGTAGGGACTAAAGTCATCATGAGACGGGTGGAGGCTGGTGACTGGAGGCTGGAATAATTTCAGTCAATTCAGGCTCTTTGTGACCCCATTGTGATTCTCATACTGGAGTGGTTTGTCATTTCCTTCTCCAGTTCATTTTACACATGAGGAAACTGAGGCAGACAGGGTTAAGGGTCACATAGCTAGTAAGTGTCTGAGGTCAGATTTGAACTCAGGAGGATGAGTCTTCCTAACTCCAGGCCCAGTATTCTATCTACTGTGCCACCTAGCTGTTCTATTTTTTTTAAATTACAGATAAGTAAACTGAGGCCCAGGGTAGAGATGTGACTTGCCCAAGGTCACTCACAGAGTTTGTAAGCAGTAGGGCCTCAGTTTCCTTATGTGAAAAATGAAAAGGAGAAAGGAGGTTGGATTGGACTATTTTACAGAGGAAGAGGAAGAGTGGTGTCATTTGTTTAAGGTCACCCAAGCGACCTTAAACCAGAACCTGAAGACGGATATTTTGGTTCCAGGGCCAGTGATTTGCTTGCAATGCCTTGCTGCCACACCAACTCCAGACTGTTTCCTGTTCCCTGAAGCCTTCAAATTCCCCTGACCCAAGACTTCACTCTCAGCACCCCTGATTCCTACTTTGCTCTGAAGATATCTGTTGTCTACTCCTGCATGCACCTGTGGAGCTCAGAGTGCACTATTCCTAAATGTATTCTCTCCTTCCAGGCTCAGAGGAAGATGTAGACGTCTTCCTTATCAAGACTCTATCCCACCCCCCTTGCTTACTTTATTCCATTCCTCTCTCAAGTCCCCAAGCGACTGCTTACTAAATTTACCTTTGCCTAGTAGATATCAAACCTCCTGTCTACTCCTGACAAAAGTATTGTCCTCTCTACTGGGTGAGCCTGGGGAAGATTCTCTCCTTGCCAGCAAGACAGTGCAGCATTTAGGTCGAGGACAGTCAGAGTATACCATGTATGAAGTGCTCTTAACATGGCCCCTGAGCAAAGCTGGAGAAGGAGTCTGAGGGGACCCTCAGCTCCTACTCCCAAACAAGGAGCCCCACCAGGGAGATGTCAGGCTCCTGGCACCCAGACTCTGACCCCTGCATCCTGTATGCTTGAAGAGAAGACACAAAAGCATGTTGGGACTGTAGAATCTGACATTTAACAGTAGATTGGTACTTCTCCAGCTCTCGGGAGACCACGATCCCTTTCAGACAAAGGCTGCACCAGACAGTTGGGTTGGTCTGCCCCATCCCAGCTCCCTAGAGACTGGAAGTCTTTATCAGAACAAACCACACCCAACTAATTTGTGTTTTGGGGATGGGAGGGGAAGCTGTCTGTGTATCCCCTATCCCTGGAGACTGGGTACCTGACCAGAATAGTCCACACTGGACTAAGCAGATGGCACATCCTGGAACTGAGAGCCTTACCTGGAATACAGTGAGAATTGCAGCCGGAAAAGTATCAAAGTTGGTGTTCGGGGTCTCATCTCTAAAATTGAACCTAAGAGAAACAAAAAGTCGTGGGAAGAGGCAGTCCACGATGGGACTCAGTTCACTGCCTCAGAGGCTCCCATTCATGCCTAAGTAGTCAGCAGGTGAACCCATATTGTGCCTAAATTTCCACTACATTGGTGAGTCCTCTATATTGGTAATTCTACACTAGCAACATCCCATTGCTCCTGATCATGCTCTATCCCATACCTAAGGACCCCAGCCCTCCAGGAGCTCTGAGGCCTGACAAGAAATATGACCAATGGTCATTTGATCTTTTCCTGGACATCTCTTGAGTATTTCCAATGCAGAAGTTGTATTTCTCAATAAGACTTTGCTAGCAGTTACAAGGGAATTCGATAAAATGAAATAGCTTTACAGAACACAGAATCCTCAGGTTAGAGAATGGAAATTTTATCCTAAGATACTGCTAGTGTAGCTTCAGAAGCTGACCCAGATAATAGCCTCATCTCCATAGTCTCTCAATCAGGCCCTGCCCCATGGCCACCCAATACTTTGCCCTAGCATTATCTCTGGCTCCCTCCAGCACCCTGCAGATTAAGAACAGGCCCAGGCTCCAGAGCAAAGACTTCATCAGGAACTTCCTCCAGTGAGTCATTATTTACCAAGCAAAAGGTGATACAAAATGGTGACCCAGGGCAATGGCTCCACTGACATTATTATATTCATCTGCTCCTGCCTGGGACCCAACTCTGTACTCTTCCCAAGCTGAGGCCACTGGCCCCTCTCACTACACCCACCCTTTCCAGGATGATCGTTAATGAATGCCATCAGCCTATGCCACCCACTTGGATGAGTCATGGCTCACAGTCCCAACACAGACAGGGAGGGAAAGGTCATTTTATCCACTTACTGTCCTCCAAAGAGCTGCATCCCCAGCAGGGCAAACACCACAATGAACAGGAAGAGAAGGAAGAGCAGGCTGATGATGGATTTCATGGAGTTCAGCAAGGAGACCACCAGGTTCCGAAGAGAATTCCAGTACCTAGAGTGAATGAGGACCAAGCTGACCTCCAAGACTAGACTCTTGGCCACTGTCCTTCTGCTACACATGGGATGAGAGCCAAGGTCTCACTCTAGGACAGTCCTAGTCAGGCAGACGGGAAGGCATTGCCCCCAGTGATCTGCCTGTAGTCTGGTCTCTACTTGGCCTCGAACAGATGGATTCCTGAATTCTATGGGCCATGCTTTTAGACCTCTTACTTACAGGGTTCTTCCTTTCAGTCCATCACAGGCCTGGATAGATCAGAGAATAACTTAGCAGCCACAGGTAAGGTCTGCCTCAATCACCAGCTCCTAGAATCACAGCTTTCAAGCCAAAAGGAACCCCAGAGACTATTTAGTCCCCAGCTTCTTAACCAGGGTCCATGAACTTGTTTCCTTTAATATTTTGATAACTGTATTTCAGTATAATCAGTTTCTTTTATAAATCTATGTATTTTATTTTATGCATTTAAAAAACGTCATTCAGAGAAGGGCACTCTAAATACTTTGCCAGATTGCCAACGGAGTCTATGGAACATAAAAAAGATTAAGAACCCCTGATTTAGTTCAAGCCCTTCATTTTAAACTGAGACCAGGGAAGGAGGTCCCTAAACACTTTGTATCTCATAAAGAGACAGAAACAAACAGATGTTCCCAGAGGAGTCTCTCTTATTCTCTCTCTCTCTCACACACACACACACACTCACACACAATCTCACACATACTCTCTCTCATACACACACATACACACTCACACACACACATACACTCACATACACATACAACTCTCACGCAGACACTCTCCATCTCTCTCTCTCTCTCTCTCTCTCTCTCTCTCTCTCTCTCTCTCTCTTTCTCACACACACACACACACACACACTCACACTGTCACACACACATATATACACTCACACACACACATACACACTCTCACACACTCTCCATCTCTCTCTCTCACACACACACACACACACACACACACATATACACACGAGGAGTCATCATATGTAGCAGCTCTGGGGCTCTGTGTCTTGCATCTCTGCTGGCACACCACTGTTCTATCTTACAAGGAGAATTCCATGGGGATTTGGAAGGTGAGGGTGGCTTGTAGATCTCAAGATGGTCACACAAAGCAGTCATAGTTTCATATGCCATTTTATGCATAGGCCAAAAGAGAGGGAGAAAAGAGAGAAAGAGGGAGAGAATAAAGAAGCAGAGAAAGAAGAAAGAAGAGAAAGAGAACTATTTGAATTAAAGTAGCCCTGGGTGTGGATGGGAGATGGACCAAAAATACTCCATGGAAGTAAATCGCTGAAGAGAGAAAATCTCCGTCCCTTGGGAAACAGGGAAAAGTCTAGGAGGGCTGGTCTGAAGGAGTCAGAGCCTCAGAGGGAGGGGGCTGCATGGCTCTGAGAAAGCCACTTTCCTGTGGTGAGCCTCAGTTTCTTTCTCTGTGAAATAAGGCTACTCACATACAACTTACCCCCACCCTCCCACAATCATCACAAGGAAAGCGTCTTATAAGAGTTAAAATGCTATTGGAAGTGGAAGTTATTATGATTACAATGATTATTAGACATTCTTCATACTCCTGCAGAAAGTAAGAGTGGGGAATCAGAGGAGTTAGGAAATTTGCCCAGGAAGAAAGGGGAACTTTAAAGAAAGCAACAGGGGAAAAATACTGTACCCAGTCAAGGGTGAGGGGAAGCCACTGTGACATTCAGTCCAGAAGGAATGTCCCTAAGCAAAGCCATTGACAGTCAAACAAAAATTAGAGAGAAGTCAGGCAACAGCCACCAGAGGCCATCGTCAGAGAAGGATGGTGTGGTCACTCCAATAGAGCAAGTAGCCAGAAGCCTGGCTTTCAGTGCCAAAAGAAAACTGGAGGGTGTCCAAGTGAAGGGGGTTGGGAGAGGAGAAAGCTGAGGACTAACACATGGACTGGAGGTTTTCTGTCCTCCTTTGGAAAGAAGGTACAAGCATTTAAGTCAGACACTGTGCAAAGTGCTTTACAGATATGATCTCATTTGATTTTCACAGCAACCTGGGAGGTAGGTGCTATCATTAGCCCCATTTTACAGTTGAGGAAACTGAGACAAACAGAGGTTAAGTGACTTGTCCAGGGTCACACAGCTAATAAGTGTCTGAGACCAAATTTGAACTCAGGTCTTCCTAATTCCAGGCCATACCACTAATTACCTCTGGAAAGATGAGAGTCCTGATCTGTCTAGCTTAGGTGGTATGAACACAGTATTCATGGTGGTTTATGGGTTACTGAGAAGTAAGGGGTGAGGAGTAGATCCACTCTGATCTGGGGCATTCTTAGACAATAGGAAAATCCCAGGAGGAAGGTAGTGGTGTGAAAAGGAAGAGAGAAGGCAGAATAAAGATGAGATAATAGAAGAATGGAGAGAAGGTGGGGAAAGAAGGAGAAAAGAGAAGGTAGAAGAGGTAAAGAGAAAAGAGGGAGAGAGATAAGAGAGAGGAAAGAAGAAGGAAAGAGGGAGAGGGAAAAGGGAGGGAGGGAAGGGAGAGAGAGGAGGTTAAGTAAAAAGAAAGATAAACACATGCGGGGCTGACAGTGACCTGCCCAGCATCGTCCTGGGGGGGGTGTGTTTGTATCCCTGATCTGAGCAATAGATAAGCCCAGGGCACTTCTCAAGCCACAAGAAGGAAAAACACCTTTAGCCGTGGATGACAGGTCCTAGGCCCCAGGCTTGACCCTGGATCCCTCTTGGACCTTACTTTCCTTCTCAGTTGCCTAGTGGCTTCGGGAAAACTGGCTACAATAAATAGTCCTGGGCCCAGAGGTTGCTCTCATTCTCCACGTATGGGGTCAGACATTTAAAAAAAATAAAAACACCCTCAGAGAGGCAGAGTAATTTACTCAAAGCCACACAGCTAATAAAGGGCAAGATAGCTGGATTCCAACCTGGGCCCCCCCCTCCTCCCCCATCACCACCTCTAGAGGTGCTAGCATACCCTGGGGCTTGTACAGAATTAAAATTGCAGCCTTCAGGAGAGTAAATCACATTCCTTACCAATATGTTTTGATGTATTCTGGTTGGTTGTTTTGGGAAAATGGTTATTTAAAATTAATAATTTATGTTTTTATAACATTTCCAACTAATCGAAGATTTTCACATTATCTCATTTGATTCTCACAATTTTGAGGGGAGTAGGTGGGTGGGAAAGGTATGGTTATACTGATTTCATAGATGCTTAAATTATGGGCCTGGAGGGGTGAGGTAACTTGCCCCAGGGCACCCAGCTAGCAGAATTAGCAGGGGAACCTAGGTGTCCTAATTCCAAGGCCAAGGGCTCTTTCCATGATAAACACTGCCTGTTTGTTGAAGTGACAGGACAGGAGAGTAAAAGTGAAAAGTGATGAAACACCTCCTTACCTCCTTCTCTAAGACTGTCTCTAGATCCCTGAGGCGGGCACAGGCCAGAGGGATAACTATTTGGGGCCAAAGATAGGAAAATACTCATTATGCCTTATGGCCCCCAGCCAAGACAAGCATTTAATCCACTAAGATCAGCAGGAAAAATAAAGGCAAAAGATACTTTCTTTTCCTCCAAGAACCTCCTTCAAAAAAGCATGTGAATAACAGAAAGCCGATATGTGTGAACACAAAAAGCATCAGAGCAAATCACGATAAATGTCAAGCCTTTTAGAGCCTTGTACAGAAAGAACAGCCGGCATCTCCCCAGAGAAAGACACAGAGTGTGCTTGGGATCAGAACAGGCATCACCCCAGCTTTGGCCTAGAATCAGTGTTGTCCAGGGGCTGGAGAAGATGGGGCCGGCCAGCATCCAGTTGACCAACACTGTTCATCCTGGTTTCCTGGCTGGGAGGTGGGGAAGGGAGGAGACCTGGGGGAATGGGACCTAGTTTCAAACCAGTGACCCCCCATCTATTCTCAGGAACACGGGCAACAGAATCCCAGAATCCTGGAGTTGGAGGAGGCCTCAGAGCCCAACCTGAGTCTAAATTAGGATCCTCGGGGCAGCTAGGTGGAGCAGTGAATAAAGCACTGGCCCTGGAGTCAGGAAGACCTGAGTTCAAATCTGGCCTCAGACACTTAACACTTACAATCTGTGTTGTGACCTTGTGACCCAATGATTTGCTGTCATCTTTATTCCTCCTCCAGGTACCGCAGACACAGCTGTGAGTTAGGAAATTTCAGGATTCCAGAGAATTCCACCCAAAAAAACCCAGAATTTCTAATGAAAATAGAGCCCAAAGTAATTTTAAACTCCTGCTAATAATTGCTACCTTACCAGGGAGACAAAGAGAATTTTGTACAGTAATAATAGCTTGATATCCTGTAGTTAAGAGGGCTTCACACCAGAGATTCAGGTAAGGCACTATGTGCCATTGAGCTTTACTCTAGAGACCTGAAGAGCCCCATGGCTAACAGGGTTTCACACCAGAGTCTTGGGCAGCCCCATATGCTATAAAATGAGAAGGACTTCACACCACAAAGTGGGAAGTCTCATAGCTCTCATAGCTCTCAGGAATTCATGCCACAAAGCAGAAAGTCTCAATTATCAGGTCTTCACACCACAAAGTAGACAGTCCCATAGCTAAACAAACTTTACACTGTCAAATGGACATCCCAATGACTAACAGGGCTTCACAACAGAGACTTGGGCAACCCCATGTGCTTCAGAGCTTTGCACTAGAGACTTATATGGTCCCATACTAAAAAGTCTTCTTACCATAGCAGGATAGCCCTGTGATTAATGGGGCCTCACACCAGATGCTTGGACAGCAAACTTGTCCAAAGGCTAAAAGCCATAGAGCAAACAGACAGATAACTGACTCTGGGGGGATCTGCATAACAGCAACGAGAAAATCTCATTTCAACTACTGCACCAGAATGAGAGAGTCTGAGCAGACCCACCCCTGGATAATAAAGCCATTCAGATCTGGAGACCTTGGGGAAGGGGGATGGTGTGCGTAGGACGGGGATTCTCCGGAGCAGAGATCAAAGGGGTCAAGAACAATCTAGACCTACTTTGTGACTTTGAAAATCCTCAGCAGCCGCAGAGCCCTCAGCACACTGATACCAAATGAAGTTCCTGGCTTGATCGCCGCCCAGATGACTTCAAAGATGCTTCCAACGATAACCTGCAAGGATATGTTATCATTTAAAGTGGGAAGATGCCACCCCCCAAATGACCTGCAAGGATACATCCCCTCAGTGAGGTGGGAATGAAATGCAGGAACTGCTTCCCTCCCCCATCCAGTCACCTTGTTGGGGTGGGGAAAAGAAGAAGAAGAAGGATCAGTAAACAGAGAAGAAGCAATGGCCCAGGACATGACTTCAGGTCTGAGTAGATGGAGCTACAGTCTAGGGAAGCCCCCAGGCCTGGCCAGACCCTAGTAGCCTCAGCCTTCTTCAGTATCAGTCCTGATCCTAGACTTTCTTACTCTAACACAAAACATGCAAACTGTCAGTACCCTCTATGGGTGAAGCCACAATACCATCATCTTATCTGTGCAGAACATTCTGATCACCAAGAAGGGTCTTCACCCTCCTTCAATCCTAGCTCAACACTTATATCCCTCCTCTTAGCACAGTCTCTATTTTCATTGTTTTGTTCCTCCTAGATCAGGAGCGCATCATATCTCTTTGAGACATGTATATGAAAGATGGAGGGTCTGGGCAGATTGGTCAAACCTGCTGACCCCATTCACAGGATTATAGATAAAGAAAAGACCTTTGAAGTCATTAAGTCCAACTCCCGCATTTTACAAATGAGGAACATGAAGCACAGAGCAGTTAAGCAACTTGTCTAGGGTTACATGGTTACTAAGTCTCTAAGGCACATTTCAATCCAAGCCTTCCTGACTCCAGATCCAGTGTCCTGAGATTGGTGAAACAGAATAACCAAAACCCAACATTTACAATTTTTGAATTTACAAATTCTCCTGGCATCAGTCCTGTGAAGTAGGTAGCATTACCCCCATTTTAGAGATGAGAAGACTGAGGCTGAGTGGGGGAAGCATTTTACCCAAGGTTAGAAAGCTAACAAGTTTTAGAGCAGTCTCCTGACTTCAGTTCTACCCTATCGTAGTGCCAAAAGAAACCTAGAAAGTAATCACAAAGTCCTGTGCAGAAAAAGAAAAAGTCTTATGGGCACATGCCTCATTTCAGCTGCAAATTGTGATTCTGGAAGACAGAAAAGGTTATGGGAGGTGACCAGCTGCCTTTGTCAATGGTATTAAGGATCAAGACTTGTTGTTTTTTTTTTTAACTCTGGCTTAAGATATTGGAATTTGGCATCCCTGGCTAGAGATAGAGTGATTCTCCTGAGGGACTGGGAATACCATATTTGTGTAGATGCATGCTGATTTCATTGGGAGACTTTAAACTAAAATGAGAGGAAGGAGAAAAGCTGTGTGACCTTCCTCCTGCCCTCCTCAAATTAAAAACTAGACACAAGTCAGAAAGTACAACAATGAGGTTCCACTGTGTGGCCCTTATCCTGCTCCCTACTGACACCCAGTCTGGGGACCCACAGGCAATCACTCACCCCAAAGTCAAAGCAGTTGAAGGATGAATGGAAATAATTTCTGGGCCCCAGGCCATACATCTTCAGAGACATCTCAGTGAGGAAGAGCCCCAGGAAAACAAACTCTGCGAAATCTAGAAACCAAAAAAAAAAAAAAAAAAGGCTGGATTATCTGTGGGCCCACCCTGGCAGCTTACCAGACACCGGAGACCCTACTGCTGTTGTCTTCTCCCAGGAAGAAATGGCTTTGCCATCCTAATCTTCATGGCTTTCCATCTGTAGGGCCTGCCAGAAACCACAAACCTCCAACAACAGATGCACATAGAGAGGTGTAAGGGAAGGTGAACATCTTCAAGTTGCTACTCCACAAGAGTGGTACACAAGACCGCAGAACAAGTTTCTGTATATGCATTGTGTATGCTAGGGAGGGAATGGAGGGAAGACTTTTTTTAAGGGTCTGAAGAGGTGCTCTGAGATATGCCCTAACCACCTAAGCAATAAATGTCCTGCCGTTTGATGTCTGCTGAGACGGCCAACTTTTAAGACTAAACTAAAAGATCATATCACTAACTACTCAACTTGTTGGATCATCGAAAAATGGATTTAGATCCATCTAGTCTAACTTTCTCATTTTATAATTGTGGAAACTGAGGGTCAGAAAGGTGAAATGACTTACCCATGGTCACAAAGGTAGCAAAGTGACTCAGGTCATCTGACTCACCACACTGTTGCCTCTACTTCTTATGAAAACATTATAAATGTGTTCTCCCTGCCCTGTGAAATATGGGAGTGTGGGGTGATATCTGTGTTCCTTGACCTGACTGGATGAGAGGGAAGATAAAAAATGAACCCCTGGAGAGCTTTGCCATCCACAGGAGCATGTCTCCACTCTCCACAAAGAAACCCATTTGTAGAGTCCTGACTTGCTTCATGGTCCCCATCAGCATGGTCCTGGGCAGCTCTTTGTCCATGTACTTCCTAAAGATGTTTATGCTGTCAGCTGGGAAGGGGGCCCTCCTACCACCTGAGCCAAGGACTTTTCCCTTGTAACCAATCCACCTTCAGATTTTCTAAGTTCCCCCCTTTAAAGCTGGAATCAAGTTCAAAGGCTCTTTGATCTCCATGACTGGAAACTACAAAGCTCAGGCTGTACAAACCCAGGCGCACCTACCTGGTCTGGAGCAGCTGTTTCTGGGTAGAAGGGAGTGCCTTTAAATAGGCTCTCCATCCCTTAGGGCCAACAGTAATCTCCCCCAAGACTCCCCAGGCAGCCAGGCCACTATCTTCCTTGTCCCTGTCATTTTTGGTCTCCAGGACTGTGGCTTCCTTTGCATCCTATACTCCTTCTCCTACCCTCTCCTTCCCATCCCCTGGCTTGACTCTCCAATCCCTCCTAAACCCTCCAGCTCTACCTCTTCCATGAAAGCTTCCCTGGCCACTCCAACCTCTAGGGCTCTCTCCCTAGTGCTCACCTACATTCCTCTCTACATTTGGCAGCTAATCCTATACAGTTTTGTTGTTGTACTCTCCCCGTTGGTCATTCTACAAGGGAAAGGCACACACTATTGTATTTGTCCAGCTCATAAGTAAGGGGTCCTCCACAGGATGGAATGGTCAATAGAACTCAGCAGGTATTTACTGCATAAATGACTGAAGTCAGAGGGCAGGCTTCCTGGATTTTCACGTAAAAGTGAGGGAAAGGAGTAATATAATAGATAAAGGACAAAGTCACGGAATCTTTGGATTTTAAAGCAGGACAAAGTTAAAGCTAAGATTTCTCTCCCACACATACCCCTATTACACGTATTTTAAAGAGTGGGAAAATGAAGTTAAAAGACTTGTCCTAGGTCCCTCAGGAAGTGGCAGTACCAGAATCTGAACCCAGGTCTTTTGATTCCAAATGCAATATTCTTTATTGGCATAAACCATACCACTTTCTAGAAAAGAAATGGGCAATATAATTAAACCTCGGTTGTAGAATTTATCACTGGGGTGGCAGTGCTGCATATGGGAGAAGGTTGAGCTAGAAAATCCACGTTATAAGTAAGTAGAGGCTAAGAAACCTTAGGGGCAGAACTGGCTGGTCCTTTCAGAGGGGATGTATCAGAAGGTCCAAGTTTCCCCAGTCTCTGGCTTCCAAGAGACAGATAATCTCAGGCTCCAGAATTGTATTCCCTCTTTCCACCCCCCCCAAATCCATCCCTACTCCAAACTTCCCTATGCCTATTGAAGGCATGACCATCCTCTTCCAGTCACTCAATTTTATATCTTCTGAGCCATCCTTAACTCGTTCCCCTCCCTCACTCCCCATATCTAGTCAGCTGCCAAGTCTCATCCATGATACCTCCACAGCATCTCTCAAATCCTTGTCTTTCTTGCCATTCAAGGGTCACTCATTTGACTCATTCTCTCATCACCTCTCATCTGAACGATTGTAATTGCCTCTGTTCTTCCAGTTTTTCCTCTATCTATACATCTGTCTTCTACAAAGCTGTGAAATTAATATTCCTAAGACATAAGTTTAACCAATTCATTCCTCTACTCAAAATGTTCACTGGTTTCCTGTTTCCTCAAGACTATAATGCAAACTTTTTATCGTGGCATTTGAAATCCTCTACAATCTGGTATAGAAGGTCCTTAATAACTGTTAATTGACTGACTGATGCCCACCTACTTTTTCAAATTTATTTCCTATTACTTTTATATATTCTATATATTTGCCAAACTGGTCTACTGGTTTTTTTTTTCCTCCAAACTCAACCTGTCATTGCCCATCCCCCAGCCTTTGCATAGACTGCTCCCTCTTCCCACCTCTTAGAATCCCTGGCTTCTTTCAGGGTGCCACTTCCTTGGGAAGCTCTTCCTGATTCCCTTCAATTCTTAGTGCCCTCCATCCCCCCCATATATGTGTGTATATACATGCATACATACACACACACATATCTGTATAAATGTTGAAGCCCCCAAAACGTGGCTCTTTCAGGGCTGAAAGGGCCTATTTCTTCTTATCTTTGTATCTCCAGTGCCTGGCATGGTGTCTTGTACATGTTTCTTTAATTGAACTGAACTGAATGTGCTTCTGTAGCTGTCAGAACAATAGAGATGGATGGGAGTTCTTCGGATGGAGGTCACTTGATGACCCTGGAAACCAGCCATAAGCCTAGGGTCTTGTGACACACTGCTTTTTCTAGGGACTGAAAATGTCATTTGGGTCCCAGCATCTATTCAGGCTGGAAATTTAATTTAACTGTCCTAAACAGAAGCATTTCATAATGGGATTTAATAAGGGGGGGGGGGGGAAAGTTAGGTACAAATAATTTAATCTTATTTTAAATTTGTGTTTCAAGGCAATGTCAGTCCTGATTCCTTCTTGGCCTAGTTGTCTGCCCTATACATCCCCCTCAGGCAGGCAGCAGCTCATCTCTGTCACCCCCGACTGACGAATGACATTTCTAGTCAGCTCGGTTCAATTCGATTCAATTCAACAGACACTTATTAAGAGACTATTACATGCAAGGCCTGGGGGAAAGATACAGACGTAAAGTGGGACAATCAGAGATCACTGGCTATGTCTACACAATCTCTAAACATTGAGATGAAAAGTGAAATGTTCAGTCGGTTCACATAATGCCCATGGTCTATATTTGGGGAAACAGGCAGAATGAATTTACTTAACAGAGCATTTAATTTTTCATCCAGGTGTTATGATATCTCAAAGTCAGGGCCATTTAATAACCTATCCCAGATCACACAGCAAGCCATCTATAGAGGCTCCTTAGCCTAGCACTTGGGCCAGTGTAAAGTCCAAAAAGTAAGAGCTGGCAGCCCATCCCATTCACTAATAGGCAGTGAGATAGGATGCAGGCTGAAATGCTTGACCCTTTGTGACTAGTTCATAAGATTTCAATCACCTCTCCCTCAGGTCAATGGATCTCACCACATCCCCTTCAGCAAGTAGCACCTGCTCTTGGCTGCTATTTGGTTGCAAACCCTAGAACCAGTCAACAAGGCAACCAATATGACCTAGTTGTTGTGGTTTAGTCATTTTAAGTTGTAAACTCATTCAGGGTTTTCTTGGCAAAGATACTGGAGTAGTTTGCCATTTCCTTCTCCAGTTCATTTTACAGATGAGGAAAATGAGGCAAGAAGAGTTAAATTACTTGCCCAGGGTCACACAACTAGTAAGTGTCTGAGCCCAGATTTGAACTCAGGTCTTCCTGGCTTCAGGCCTGGCACTTAATCCATTGAGCTACCTAGCTGGCTATTATAATATAGGCTGGGGCTATATGACTCATGGGTACATTTTTGGGTCCATCAGAAGTTATGGGCTAATGAAGGAACTTAGGCCATTTGTATTCTTGCTCATAAGAACTGAAGGACTGAGCTTGGGCTTGGTTGGACATACCCTCTTTTGTCCTAGGCAGTACTATAGAGCGTACCCACTTTTTGCTCCCCAAATCTCTCCAAATCTCCCTACCCTTTGATGTAGCAGTCCTACCACTGAGCATATACCCCAAGGAAGTCAAGGTCTAGGAAGTCAAAACACAGAAAGAAGGGTTATGTGTGCACTAAAATGTTCATAACAATATTTTTTGTGTGGTAGCAAAACACTAAAAATAAAGTAGGTATCCACAAATTGGGAAAAGGCTAGACAAACTCTGGTATGGTAAGCAATAGAATGTGTATCTAACTTCTCTCTCTTAAATTCCAGGCCTACATCACCAGAAAACTGCTAGATAGCTCCAAGTGGATTTCCAACAGTATCTCAAACTCAACATGTCCAAGATAGAAGTAATTATCTTCATGAACACACACACACACACACACACGCGCGCGCGCGCGCGCACATGCACACATACCTGCTCCTTGAAATTTGTTACTTTTTAAGGGAACTACCACCCTATAAGTAACCCTGTTTATAACCTTGGAATCATCCATAACTTCTCATTCTCTCTTATATCCCATATGCAGATCTCAAAGTTCAATTTAATGACCAGTCTTGGTCCCAGAGGACAGATAGTTATGACCACTGAGGTCCTTCCTAGCTCTAAGTTTATGAGCCCAAGATTCCCTAAGAGGACAGGTGAGGGACCACGAGTATAGAATGATGAAAACATTGGTTGCCATATTGGTTGGTTTTGCTTAACTGTTTTTCTCTGTTTTAAAGAAAGGTTCTATGGAAAGGGAGACATTGTAAAATGATTATGGAATATAAAAACAAAAGGCACTAATAAATAATTAAGTTTCTAGTCCTGTTCCTCATCTTCTATGAGCAGATAATACCCAAGAAACAATAATTTCCAAATTCCCTTTTTAATCTAATGTGCTACCCTATGCATAAACAAAGTACTGCATTCTATAGGCTTTAACAGTGAAGGTACCCCTAAGCCTGGCATTGTTGTGTGGTTCTAAGGAGATTTCACCCACATGAATGTATGTGGCAGTATTGTTTTTCATATTCACCTACCCATGATCTGAAGGACTACACAAATTTCTCAAAATGGAAGAGCTCATAAAAGTAATCCCTCTGTCTTTGGAATCCAGTATTGGTTCCTTTATTGAGTAGAGTATCCAGTTGACTTTGGTCAATGTCCCATCCCCAACATACATACTCTCTAGCTAACGTCCATTCAGTCCCCAGCACAAACACTCTAGTTTTGATCACTACTGGCCCAGTGGACAGTCTCTAATACACCCTTCTATTGTTGAGATCAATGCTTTCATTCACCCAGGATGAGCGAGTTTCAGTTTTTCTCTAGATGACACTTCTTTCAACAGCCACTCCCAAGTGACCACACTTTAGAATGAACAGTCTCAATCCTCTTTCTAACTAAGTCAATAGGTCAAATTGATCAACAACAGCCACAGAGATTTCCTCTCTGTGTGTGTAGGGGTGTGTGTGTGTGTGTGTGTGTGTGTGTGTGTGTGTGTGTGTGTGTGTGTATGTTTTAAGCTAAGGTTCTGAATTAATTAAAAATGCTTTCATTAATAAATTTATTATTTATTTTAAACATTCATTTAAAAAATCTTTTTGAGTTCTGAATTCCTTCCCTCCTGCCTACCTTCCTCCAACCATTGAGAAGGCAAGTGATATGGTATCAATTATACATATGAAACTATGCAAAACACATTGCTATGTTGTTTTTAAAAGAGCAAAAAAATAAAGCAAGTAAAAAAACTATACTTCAATCTGCACTCAAGAGTTCATCACAAAGGTTTTCTTACTAACCCCAAAATGTAGAATACCATGATAGCCTCTGCTTCATTAGACCTCAGCTGTGAAGGGTTAATGATAGTCCTGCTCCGGGGCTGTCCCAAAGTGAACCAGTTTCTTTTAAGACTCAATTCAATCATCACCTTCTCTAGTAAGCCTTTCCTGATCTCCTTATCTACTAGAGCAGGCATGGGGAACCTGTGGCCTTCTAGGTCCTCAAGCGGGTCCCTTTGACTGAATTCAAACTTCACACAACAAATCCTCTTAATAAAAGGATTGGTTCTGTAAAATTTGGACTCAGTCAAAAGGCTGCACCCAAGGACCTAGAAGGCCACATGTGGCCTGGAGACCACAGGTTCCTCACCCCTGTGCTAGTGTCTCTTCCCCAAATTACTTTATCACTTTGTATCTACCCTCTGTGTGTGTGTGTGTGTGTGTGTGTGTGTGTGTGCCTTCCCTGATATAATATAGACTCCTGAAAGGTAGGGACAGTTTTGGTTATGCCTTTGTATTCCTAGTTCAGCACCTGGCACATAGTAGGCACTTTTGATAAATGCCTGTTGATTGAGTGACTAAGCCCCTTAAATCAAGGACTGTTCAAGAAAACATGGATCCCCAAGCGAGATTAAAAATGAAGCAGCTGTGAAAAAGGTAGGGTGTTTTCACAACACTGTCTGTGAGCCTAAGAACTTGCTGTGCTCAATTTTAAACACGGGAAAGAAAAGAGACAGACAAAGATCAAGACAAAGCGAAAAGAACAAGGCAGAGAATAAAACATTCACCAGCCTTGACGTTTTAATGAAAATAAGCCAAAAGGGAAAAACCCATGTTGGCTTTCATAAACAGCTCCTCGGAGAATTTAGAGAAAACACCATAACGGACTCTTCCCTGTGGACTCGCAGTGTAACTGTGTCTTTGGGGAGTGTTTCCAGGCATGGGAGAATTTCTCAAAGGTTCAATTCTACTGTCTTCTCACCTTCTCAGCCCAAGCCTCTAAGACTTAGTCTCCTGACCACATTGCCCTAGGGAACAGAACCTAAAGCCTCAATCCCCCAAACTGCCATGGCACAGCAAGGCCTAGTGGAATCGCATAAGACTTCTGGGTAAACACTATCACGGTCGAGTCTCTTTCTAGGTGCGGTTCCAGAGCTGGTCTAGTTCAGAGAATCTGGGAAGATACTCAAAAAAGGGTTATTCTTTGAAATAAAGATGAGCCTGATCTCAGGCCTGCTCCCAGCAAAGACCTTACTGTATGATCCAAGCAGGAGAGTTTTGTGTGTAGTATGTCTTCCCTAGAATCTAAAGGCAGAAAATGAAGGCAGGGGTAAGTATAGGGGACATAGGAGAGGTGCCAGGGACTAAGCCAGTTTCATAGGAAGAAAAAGAGGGATGAGTCTCTCTGAGCTGTTCAGAGGAGTAAGACTGAAGCCAAGCAAGGGAAAAATCACGCAAAGAAGTGACCTCTACACACCTCTCCCCAGCCAGAAATGACCTCAAATGCTGCCTTCTAAGACTCAGTTCTGAGACTTTGCATCTCTGGACTTCTTATTTATCTCTCCATTGTCTGGTCTTCTGTGGACACCATTTCAGGTTTGTTTAAAGGGCAGTCAGGAAAGGGGATAGACCAGGACTGCATTCAAACCCTGGCTCAGCAGCTGTACCGAGGAAGGCATAATACCACCAGGCAGTATTCAGAGATGCATAGAGGAGGGATAGGGACATTGTGGCAATAAGCATGGAGAGTCAGCCTCAGAATAAGGTGTACAAGACCAACCAGGAGCAGCCACAGGGACTCACACATGAAGAAAGCTCAGCTCCACAGTGGCCTGGAGAAGCCATTTAGTCAGAGGTGGGAGTAGCAGTGTGGTGCCTGGGCCTGAAAACCAACCAATCTGAAATTGGCCGTGCCTTTAAAGATAGGCATACTGGCATCTAGATGGGCTGCACAGCAATCTCAATTTCAGATCAACTGGCCCAAAACACCAGCTCACACACAAGAGCACCTCTTCTACAATGCCACATGGGGAAAGTATCCTTTGTGTATCAAATTATCTTTTTAAGGCAGGCCAATAGATCTCTTGGCACATATGTTTATGTGTATGTATAGAGAGATATAGATACATACATAAACAGCCAGGTGGCATAGTAGAGTGCCAGGCCTGGAATTAGGAAGAATTGAGTTCAAATCTGGTCTCAGACACTTACTAGCTGTGTGACCCTAGGCAAATCACTTAATCCCAATTGCCTCAGTTTCCTCAGCTGGGAAATGATCTGTAGAAGGAATGACAAACCATTCCAGTATCCTCACCAAGAAAACCCCAAATGGTATCACAAAGAGTTGGACATGACTAACAACAACAAAATGTGTGTATGTATTATATGTGTGTATGTGCACACTCATGTATATAGTATGTATCATATATATACATAAACACATACATTAACACACAAACATGTGTATGCATGTGTGTATATTAATTTTTACAGGGTGACCCAAAGGTCTTAGAACAATTTTAAGCTATTAAAGTCATATTTTTAAGTTTGAGTCAGCATTGGATTAGCTAGTTCTAGAAAAGGCTAAAGACCAGAAAGTCTTATTTGATTGCGGGGGGGAGGGCAGACTCCAGCCAAAGTCAGAGAAAGGTATCTTCTAAAAGCTGTACTAATGCTATATTTACTTTTATATATTCTTCTTGTCTCTAAGCACTTTGCAAGCAAAGATTACTTCATTCTTTGTATCTGTAAACACAGCACTTGCCATGGTGATGGCACATGGTATGCGCTCAAACATATTGACTGATCTCTGTTGAATGATCATAGGCCATTCTTCTTATGGTGATCTGTCTACATACATTGCTGGAGGAAGCAATAGCAATAGCAATAGCAACACACTTTGGGGGGGGGGGCTTTGATTTCATTCTTGCAGATAGTCCCAGTGAGGAAACTCCCCCTACCAACGCAGATGGGCAGCTGTTCTATTGTTTACAGTCTTGTAGCCCGACAGAGGTGCCTATCAGCACCCACATGGTACTATTATGTAAGCTATAGAGAGGCAGGTTCAAGGTTGTATAGCCCTGGATAAGTTACTCAATCTCTCCGTGCTCTAGGCAACTCTCTTAGATGCTAGGTTGAAGAGAGAGTGCCAACCTGCTTTGGTGGAAGGTATTTTCTCATCTGGGAGATTCCTATACCAGCCCAATTCCCATATCTCTACAAGATACATAGATGATATAAGTCATAAATATAGTAGATACAGATATGATAATATAGAGGTAGAATAGACACAGCTATAGACATATTGAGTCTCTCATAAAAGTTTTCAGGATTCAAAGGCATTTTCCACTTTCAACACCAGAAACCTAAATGAGTGAAATAAGCAGAATTGGGGAAACAATACACACAATGCTGACAACAATATAAATGGAAAGAACAAAAAAATGAAACTGAACACTGTGTAATTATAATGACCATGCTGGGACTCAGAGAACAGATGAGAAAACACACCTCCCTCCCTTCTTTTGCTGGGGTTGTGGGGTGGGGGGGGGGGGGTGTGTGGAACATTGTATGTATTGTCTGAAGCTGTTGAGGGGTTGGTTCGTTTTGCTAAACTGCTTTTTTCCCCCTTCTTTCTTTTTTATTCTTTGTTACAAGAGAAGGCTTGCAGGAAGAAGAGGGGGAGGGATACAGCTGGAAATGAAATTGGTGCAAAAACAAAGGATATCAATAAAAATGTTTTTTAAAAGTTAATGAATCAAGACTGCCCAAGGCTTATCTTGATGCTTTGTCAGGAGTGACTAGCTGTCCGGCTGTTTAAGGTCACAGCCTCAGCGTCCCCCTTCATCACTCCAAACCTGTCAAGTCACCTTAGTCCCACCTTTCCCCACACAGCCCCTGCTCCCTTCTTATTCCTTTCTGATGCCAAACTTCTTGAAGTTGTCGGGATGTATCTGATGTTGCTGCTCTCATCTTCCTCTCTTTGGTAAGCCCCCATTCATCCGGCCCCTACTGTTCTGCTGGAACGTCTCTCTCAGAGGTAGCTGATTTCCCCCAAATCACTGTTCTCAGTTTTCAATCTTGTTGACTTCTCTGCATTAGGTAATACTGTCTTCTCCTTAGACTTAGGTTCAATTGTTTCTAGCTTTCCTCTCTACATTTTCTCCCCTAACAATCTACCTTATTCGTTCCCATGGTCTCAGTTATTTCCACCACACAAATGATTCGCCAAGCTCTGCCTCTAATACTGAGATCTCTTCTCAGTTTCAGACTACATCTCCACCTGCCTGTGAACACCAATAATAAATAGTTTGCATATACACAGTTTCAAGATTTGAAGTGCACTCCACAAATATTGTCTCATTTTTATCCTCACAGGAACCCTGGGGAGGCAGGTACTGTTAGCCCCATTTTACAGTTGAGGATATGAAAGCAAACAGAGGTTAAGTGACTTGCTCAGGGTCATACAGCTAATGAGTGAGTGAGGTCAAATTTGAACTTAAGATTTCCTGACTCCAGACCCAATGTTCTATCCACTGGATCACACAACTAGCTCTAATGAATGACACAACAATTTTAACATGTCCAAGCCTGAGTTTATTGTCTTCTCCACACCTTTTTCCTCCTTTTGACTTAACTGTCCCTTCCTATGACACCAATATTCAGCCTGATTCCTATTTTCAAAACTCCCTATCCCCTTTCATATTTAATGAGTTGACACCAAGACCTCATGTAGCCCCTGCTTTACCCTCCTCTCGTGGACATAGTATACTCTATTTTGTATCACATACCCCTCCTTGAGGACAAGGATCAGAAGTTTTAACCTAAATTATTTTTCTCCTCCCACCTAGCATGAATCTCCATAGATGTCTGGCACTTTGTAAATGCTCCTTGAATTGAAAAAAAAAAAATTGAGATTGGGAGTTAAGCACCTGATAAACTGACAACCCCCCCCCCCCATCCCCACCCTTTTATAGGTAAGGTTTATTTAGAGTTTAGCCAGGAGCCATAACCAGGTTATTGAAATCCCCCAACACAGTTTGAAATCTAAAGTCTTTTTTTTCCCTCTTACAAGCTGAGAAATTTCCAGAAATTGAATAGCTAGAAGAAGTTCTAAATTTATGATTTCTAATTGCCTCTGCACAATAGCCTATTATTTCTCTAATGACCATCCTGGCTCGCTGTCCCCACATCCCGCCAGTCCCCCAGCTGGGTCCATTTACCAACCCTCCCCATTCTCCTCCTATCCCGCCTCCTGGACGGCCCCCAGGCTCAGCCCAGAACAAGGAACAAGCCAGAACAAAGGCAGGGTAATATAAGGAAAACCTGGCTGGGCCTGCCCCAGCTGTGCACTCTGGTCCTAGTAATAGGACTCCTGCTTTATTTCATGACCAAACACTTGTCTTACAACCCTTTCCAGTAAATGGGTTACCATCTTACTTCTCATTTCCAGGTCCCTCCCATGGTGGCCCTCCCAAGATCCCAGAAATCAGTCATGTCCAGTTGTGTCCAGAGGCTTTATTTGGGCACTCATTTCCTAACACCAGGCTCCCTAATTCCAAACTTTTACCTAGTCCCACACCTACCACCAGATCTCCCTAATGGCCACTGCCTGACTCTAAACTTTCTACCTGTTATTATATTATAAGCAGATGCCTTCCCAGATGACCTTTCCCAATCACCAGATAGACTTTATTATCTCTAGTCCAGCCTGTCCTAAAACCTGCCAATCCTGCACTAACTCGGGCTTTAATACTGATAATTTTTACCATTTTGACCCAAGGACAAACTCAAAGGCAAATTTCCATTTCTCTTTGTATTACAGTAGTAGATCTCAAAGTGTGGACCTCACCCCTGGGAGTCCTGAGATCCTTTCAGGGGGCCTAGACCCATTCAGGGAGCCCACAAGGTCAAAATGATTTTCATAAACATTATTTGCCTATTGCAATACTCCTCCCTAAAATACCCTAACCTTAACTCCCTTTTCCAACTTCATATCTGTGTGAAGCCTCATTTTATTCATACATTTCAACCAATAGAATATGTCACAACTTAAATGCAGAAGTAGATAGGAGAATCCAAGCTGTTTTTGACTAAACAAGATATAAAAGCAATTTGCAAAAATGTATAAAGCAATGTCATTCTTCTTACTAAATTTTTCATTTTGGAAAATATAGTTATTTTCATTAAAATATATTATTTATATTAACCTATTGTTATTTTTAAATGAATTAAAAATAAATATTTAAAATTTTATAGGCTAGGGGCAGCTAAGTGGCCCAGTGAGTAAGAGGGTCAACCTCGGAGTTGGGATGATCTGGGATCAGTCCCGGCCTCAGAAAATGAGCACCCACACATAAATAATGACTGGCCATGTAACCTTGAGCAAGTTACTTAACCCCAATTGCTTTAAAAAAATTGTATAGGCTTTCATTTCTGATGTGGCAAATATTAATAGATATAACCCACATAACCAAAAGCTCTTTGGGGGTATCCTCAATAATTTTTGAGAATGACAAAGAGTCCTAAAATCAGAAAGTTTGAGGATTGCTAGCTCAACAAGAAACAGATTCAATTTCAGTTCTCCTTCCTTCTTAGCATAAATGTAGCTCTGGAAGTAACGTGGTATATAGTGTGGAGGGTGTGGAAGTTGGAGTCTGAGAAAGTGGGTTTGAACCTAGTAATTTTGATGCTACGGGAACCTATCACTTATACACTATGTGACCTTGGACAAGCAACTTTTACTCTCTTAGAAGGCTCAGCTTCCTCATCTGCAAAATGAGGGGTTCAAATGAGGTCACTGGTCACTAAAGTCTCTTCCAGATGACAAATCATGACCTTATGAATAAATAATGATGATGATGATGATGATGATTAATAATAAATATTACCAGGAAGGACTGAAAGTCGAAGGTACCAGCAGGGGGTGATATCGTGAAGTTTCAGAATCTGATCCCAGGCTGGGATTTCAAGTATCACAGGAAGAAGGGGTCACTGCCAATGTAATTAATGGATTTATTCCCACCCTGGCTTGGGTGTGGGAGAAAGAGGCAGACAAGACCCTCTCTATAAAGACCTGAAGATATTACACTCTCAGACTTTCTCCTCTTTACATCTCCCTACTGCCCCCTACCCCTACTGTCCTGTTCCTATTGCCCTGCAAATAACTAAAGGGTCACCATTTGGAATGTGCATACTGGGAACTAGCAGTGGGAGGTGTACTCCCATCAAGGTTGAGGCTGCTATAAAAGAAGGACCTCTTCCTCCTGCTTAAGGGGTATTCTTCGATCAGCCCCTCTCAACCATGACCTGGGAAATGACCTGGGATCTAATTCTAACCTAGCTACAGCTCACCCCTGGCCTAATAGAGTCCAGAGGTCAATTAGGAGATGCACTGATCAGAGGGCAGGGGCTCTCTGAAGCAATTCTAGCCTCTTGACCTGGAAATTATCTGCCACTAGAACTGGCTTCCCGATCCTAGGATCTCAGAGGTAGGCTGGATCACACAGGATTTTAGGTTGGGGGGACATGCCCCCCCCAGTTGGAGCCCCACTCTGCTCTTCCTAGTCAGGCCACCTAAATTCCGACAATTAAAGTTTAGACCAGAGGGAACTCAGAAAGAGAGAAAATGAGGAGGAAGAAGGAAATAGAAAAAAATAAAGGAATGAGGAGGAACAGGTAGGTGACACATTCAGAAAAGGAGTACTGGAATGGAAGGGGAAGAAAAGGTGAGCATAGCCCACATACATACACAGAGCATTGGTGAGCCTCTGGGGCTGGTGATAGTGAACCATGGCCACACACAGTGTGTTCAACGCCACAACACAGAGGACGATCCAGTAGAAGGTCTGGGCTTTCACCATGCGGCGGATGAAGAATCGAAACATCTTCTCTTTCCTCCGGAAGTAGGAGGAGCTGTCATTCTTCCCACTCTTCAGACTAGCTCGAGCAAATGGAGAACCTGGACACAGAGGAACCCAAGGGACAGTCAACATGCATCTCCAGCCCATCCTTGCCCATCCCTACCCTCCTACCTTATTCTTTTCCCTCTTTCAGCTTTGACAGGTTATGTTCTAAGCCTCTTCTAGCTCTTACAGTTCTATGGTCCCTTCCAGGTATGAAACTTGATGTTCTAAGGTCTCTTCAGCTCTGACTCTTCATGACCCCATTTGGGGTTTTCTTGGCAAAGATACTGAAATGGTTTGCCATTTCCTCTTCTAGATCATTTTAAGATGAGGAAACTGAGGCAACCAGGGTTAAGTGACTTGCCCAGAGTCACAGAACTAGTGTCAAAAGTGCCAGATTCAAACTCAGGAAGATGAGTCTATTGGAAAAGACCCTGAGGTTGGACAAGATTGAAGGCAAAAGGAAACGGGGATGGCAGAGGATGAGAGGAATACATAGTGTCATGGAAACAATGAACATGAACTTGACTTCAAGAGACAGTGGAAGATAGAAGGGCTTGGTGTGCTCCAGTCCATGGGGTCAAGAAGAGTCTGACACAGTTGAAGACTGAACGGCAGCAACAAGCAGCTCTGCTGGGTTCTGTCCTAAGGTCTCCTACAGCAATGATGCTCCATAAGCTAAGACTTCTTGCAGCTGTGACACTCTATGTTCTAAGGCCCCTTCTAGCTCCAACAGCTTATGTTCTATAAGACCTTCCAGCTCTAGCGCTTTATATGCTAAGAATTTTTTTCTCTCTCTCCCAGGAATGTTCTAAGCTCCCTTTAGGGAGTCTTCTAGGGCTGCTCACAACTGCAACAGACTGTGTTCTAAGACTTCTTCCAGTTCTCAACTTCTGTGTTCTAAGGTCCCTCAGTTTTCACATTCACATGGATATGTATAGTTATCTATGTACATTCATCTGAACCTGCATACATTTCACTACCTCAAAATACTGAAACACCTGAGTGGTTGATATCTGAGGTTCAAGCTCATCTTCACCTTTCTGTTCCTACAGCCCCCTCCTCTAGTCTCTTCATCCTCACTTTTCATCTAGACTAGTATAATGGCTTTGTACCTCTCCCTTCTCTGCATATATCTAGACTGCCAGAAGACTTTTCATAAAGCCCAGCTTGAATTGTGGCAATCTTGTAATCCAACATGGCAACATGACTCTACCACCTACAGGATAAAGTCCAAACTTCTCGGTCTGACATTTAAAGCTCACCAATTTTATTTTCTATACTCTCCTAAAACCAGCTAAGTGCTGCCTGGTGCCTGTGCACAATTTACTCCACCCTGCCTTGCTTCCATGGTCCTCTGCCTAAATGCCTTCCTTCCCCTCCCCTCAGCACCTCAGATTGTGCCAGAAAATGCTGTCACTAAGCCAGGAGGAGCTCTGTGGCTCAAGTCAGAAATTCCCAGGCTAAGTTGCAGAATGGCTGAAGATTTAGTGTTTAAAGAGCAAACTTATGCACCATATGCAAATTTAGTGCTGAGAGGAAGTTGGGAAATTGGAGCAAACCAGTCAGAAGAAGACGGAAAATTACTCCATTCTGATCAAATACAGACAGACAATCAGAGGCTTTCACACACAGCAGTGGCATCACTGTTTTTCTCTCTTTATGCTTGACCATCAGGAAAAAGAAACAGAAACTGAGAACAGGGAACTTGGAAGTACAGCTGGGGGCCTTCCCTCAGAAGGCTATAAACAGGAAGTAGATGCACCAGTGAAGGGAATTTAAGCCTATAATAAAATAAAATTGATCTGGTCTTTTGACACTAAGCTGCCTAGAAGCCCAAAATATAAGCCCTAGAATCAAAGGTAGGTATCTACTTTGGAAAAGCCTTCTGCTAAAAGTATCAAAATCAGGGGTGTTAAAGATGTGTCCTACAAAAGTCTGGGATGAAAACTAGGATCGAATTAAGCAGTGATTGATAACAGTTAACCATTAATGGGAAAGGTACCTATTTGACTTAGGTGTTTCTAATGATTTAAACCTTGCTCCAAATCATAATCTATTTAACCATAACTATTTAATGCTTATGCACATACTAAAAAAATTATGCTTAGCTGTTCTAACAAAAACTTATGCTTTCATAGAAAAAGCATAAACTGAGTGAACAGGTGCTCTTATCTTTGCCTTGGTTAGCCATACCGAATGGGAAGCCAAATTGTTTGCATAAGGAAGTAACCAAGGCAACCCTACCCACCTATTAGCAATTCGTGATGAAATGACCCTTCCCCACTATTAGTGGAAACTATGTACATAATATTAATAACATGTAAAGTATTGGTGAGATTATAAAATTGTATGATAGGAAGCATGAGTCAGGATTTGCAATTGGGCCAGGGAAGGTTTGAAATGTACATAGATTTAGAATTGGTAGGGACCTTAGGAACCACTCAAGACCCATAACTTCATTTTACAGGTGAGGAAATTAAGTCTCAGAGAAGTTGACTTGCCCAGGGTCACATTGCAAGTAAGTATCTGCAGCAGGCTTTGAAACTTGATCTTCCTGGCTCCCAGTCCAGTCCCTCATCCTTTATACCATTTTGCCTCTTGGTGTTTTAAGCCCTGCATTCAAGATCTAATGCTACAGTAGCCTCTTCAAGCATGGTAAAAGGTGCCATCTTTAAAAAGAGAAAAGAAAAGGAGTCAGTTCTGGGCACTGGTAGGGTCAGCTTCCTACTTGGCCTGTCCACAGGGTTCATGGTAGTCTTATAGAAAGGGCAGACCTGGAGTCTCCTTGAAGCAGGAGGTAAAAAGCCAATGCTTTTCCCATGGGTAAGGTCTGGCACAAGGTTGTGACCCCTATAGGACTGAAGCCACATTTGGAAACTTGTTCCCTTAGGGGATATTTCAACCTTTGTGATGAGCTCAGAAGTTCTCTAGTCTCTTGTTGTTCACAGAAATTCTCTAATCTCTTGTGGTTTAGTCCTTTTTCAGTCATATCTGACTCTTTGTAACCCGATTTGGAATTTTCTTGGCAGAAATACAAAAGTAATTTTCCATTTCCTTCTACAGCTCATTTTACAGATGAGAAAACTGAGGCAAATGGGGTTATGTGATTTGTCCAGGGTCATAGAGCTAGTAAATGTCTAAGGCCAGACTTGACTCCAAGCCCAGCACACTTAATTTCCTCATCTGTGCACTCGCGCTCTCTCGCTCTCGCTCTCTCTCTCTCTCTCTCTCTCTCTCTCTCTCTCTCTCCTTAAATTACCTAGTATTTATCTATGTACAGTGTAAACAGTGCCCTCCTCCCATTAGAATATAAATTCCTTGAGGTTAAGGACAGCATAATTTTTGTCACCGAATTCCCCAAAACCTATCACAGCACCATGAATATAGTATCAGAGACTTCATCTTAGTCTGTAAACTTGGCATTCAGAGTCAGACACAATCAGAAACTACCCTAACTTTCCAGCCTTCCCTCATATCACTCCCCTCCATATATTCTCTGTTCCAACCAAACTGTCCCCTGAAATGCCATCACCCTTCTGCCTCTGTCCCTTTGCTCACACTGCTCCCCATGTCAAGGATGTCCTCCCTCCCTGACCTTGCCTGTTGAATTCCAACCCATTCTTTAAACCCCAGCTCAAGTGACAACTCCTCCAGGCTTGTCTCCCTCACTGACAGTGACCTCCCCCATAGCAATAACCTCATAGAAGATTTTTGCCTCTCTCTTTTTCACTCATCATGTGATGTTATGTACTCTATTTAATTATTAATTCTTAATAAAATTAATTAGTTATTAATATAATTATTCTATTTATTATTTTTCCCTACTAGACTCCAGGACCCCATCTCTTACCTAAACCTTATATTTCTCAAAGCTTCCAAACACAGTGCTCTGTACACAATAGGTACTTAATACATGTTTGTTGAAGGAAGTAAGGAATGGCCTATTAGAAAAAAGGGAAACTCTCAGGAAGGGGATCTGGGGCATAGCTGGTGGTGTCATCAACCTCAAACACACATTTCTGTCTCAGATGATTTTTACACAGTTTATCTGATCTGCAAGACAGGTGCCCAGGAAGAAATGAATAGTCCCTGAAAGCTATCCTTGCAGACCAATGAAAGGCTCAATCCTTATGGCACTTAGACTCACCAGTTACAGGATCCTCCTGGAAACTACCTTTGAAACTCAGGCCATGATTCGAAGATGAGTTTTCAGAAAGCCCACCCTGATGGGCATCTTGGCCCAAGCCTTATAGAAACTTAAGTAAAGCCAAACTGCAGCCAGCCCAAACCCTGCAGGGTCTGGCTATGGGCCATAGCTATCTCCACAGGCCCTCCTCTTGCCACCATCCCATGGGCATGAAGGATGCTGGACTCACCAACAGAGCAAAGGTCAGCGAAGCGGTCGTCCCCCTCTTCTGCATGGATCAGGTCATTTTTACTCTTCTTGGTGGCTGCTCTCTTCAGCACTGCTTTAAACAAAGTAGAGATAATGGAGAGAAACAGGCCCAGTGAGCAGCATAGTGGCGGGGCGGGTGGGGGGGGGTAACATCCCAGGTCCCTAGTTTCCATCATCAAGTCAGTCAACAATCATTTATTAAGTGCCTACTACATGCCAGTCAACTTTCCTGCTGGTCCTCCAGCTCCTATCTCCTTTCCTTAGGTTGGGTTAGAAATATAGCCACATTGGCCAAGACCAAGGGCCAAAACTCCAACCTCCTTCCCTCCCACCTTACATGCTTTTCCTTTCATGTCAATGTGAGCACTTCCCAGGTTAGGGTCTCCTGGACTGGAGTATTAGACTTAGAGTTTCTATCATGGTCCTTCCACTATTAGCTCTGTGCTTTTGAGCCATTCACTTGGCCCTTCCAGGACCCAATTTTCCCATCTATAAAAGGAGGGTGCTTGATGAGATGATCCCTAAGGTGCTTCCAACTCTAGCATTCTGTGATGATGAATCTGGTGATCAAGGGGGACAGGAAGAAGGCAAGGAGAATGAAAAGAAAGTCACTTACACAGAGGTATCTATGGTGGTGTGGGGGTGTGAGAATGAGGGAAGGCAGGCAGAAAGACAAGTATGGCTTTGGGCCTAGCCCCAAATACACCGGGGGGTTGTGGGATAAAAAAGAACAAACAAGAAAGCCACCTACCATCCAAAGGGGACTTCTCATCTGCGTTCTTGTCCTCCTCTGCCAACATGACCTCCTCTGGAAGGGGAGACAGCAACACTGAACCCAGGAGCAAGCCCTGTGGTCCCCATTAGATAAGCCCATACCTGACCCTCCTTTGACATCCTACCACAGGCCAAGATGGCAGTTCCTTGACCTGGTGCCAGAGACTGAGCATCTTACCAGCCTTGAAGATCCACTCCAAGTAACCATTAAGCTCCCGTTCAATCTGTTGCTGCCGGCGGAGCTTCAGAAAGGCCCGGCGGTTTTCTACCCTCTCTCTCTCTTTGGCAAATTCCCTGGGGGTTAGATCAAGAGAAGGGCAGTGGTTAAACCAAGCTGGCTGAGTCTTTTTTTTTTTTTTGCCTTTTGGAGGGCAGTTGGGGTTAAGTAACTTGCCCAAGGTCACACAGCTAGGTTTTTTTTTGGTTTGTGTTTGCATTAAGTGTCTGAGGCCGGATCCGAACTCAGGTCCTTCTGACTCCAGGGCCGACACTCTACTCACTGCGCCACCTAGCCGCCCCATAAGCTGGCTGAGTCTTAAGAACTGCATAGCTCCCCAGGGCTAATAATCATCATAGAGAATCATTGACATCCCTAGACCATGTTCAGATTTACAAAGTGTGGATTTCATCATGACAAACCTGTGTGGGAGGCAGAGCAAATATTATAACCATTTTACAGATGGAAGGTAAAGGGATTGATTACATATCACACAGTCGCCCAGTTATCACATCAGAGCAGGGGTCTGAACTCCTTTTTCTTCACTCTAGTTTCCAACCGTTACAGAAGACTCCCTCTCCAAGTCCATGCAGCACATCTCCCTATCTAGACTGGGACCTGCCTGGAGGCAGAATATTTTATGCTTCCTTCACCCTTCTCTCTCTTCCCAAAGTTGGGGGACAGGGCTAATCACAGAACTTTCACGCATCCTCGTGGATTTAGTTCCCCAAGGGATAAGGAAATGCTCTATCTAGAAGAGGCCTAAGCTTCCTAGAGAACCAATAATGAAACATACCTCCCCCCTCATCCCAGAGAGGTGGGAGATTATAAAAGATGGACTATTGTATACATAGGTCATAGGCAGTAAAGTCATGGATCCAGACCTAAAAGGCACTTCAGAGACCACCTAACCTAACCTCCTCATTTTACAAATGAGAAAACTGTGTCTCAGGGAGGTTTAATGATTTGCCCATCACCATTTGCCCAACAATCACAGGAGGAAGTGAAGCCAGAGCTCTTTCTGCAATAACCACTGGCCCTGCTGGTTTATTGACTGTCCTTTAGTTCTTTTGCTATTACTGGGCCCTAAGAGAGAGCGAGGAATCAAAAGAAGTAGAAGAAAAGAGATAGGAGAAATAAGAAAGATATGTGGGATAAGTTAAGAGATATGCGAACAAAAATGCCACAGGGAAATATCAAAAAGGCAAGCCAGCCACAGAGCAGGTAGGTGACAGGGATGCTTGGTGCTTCGTGTTGTGGGGAAGATGAGTGGGAATGATGGGATTCAAAGGCTCCAGGGCTGACTTCCCTTTGAAGTTACTATACTCCCCACTTACACAGGAGGACCTTTGAGGCCCAGATGAATAGAGGGCTTAAGGGACTGTAAAGGAAGGAACAGAGACTTCTCTCCACCTCCTACTGTCATTAGCTCAAAGGCCCTGGGTCTGGTGTCCAGGACTCTCACACTGTCCTGGGGAGAAGAAAGGCTGCTTGATCTTCTGGCTTTGGGGCAGGAATGGACTAAGATCCCCAGGTCATGTCCCGGCTGCTGAAATCTGTCTGATTAGTTTCTCTGGGCGGGAAGAGCTGTCTCCCTCCAACCAGAACCAGAAAAAAAAAAAGCTCCATATCTGACACTCTCTAGCCTTCTGAATCCCAATGCAAAAGAGGGTGTAGGATTTATGTAGTATTCCTTCGACATTCCACACAATATGGGAGTGGGGGAGGGGTGGGAGGTAGTGGGAAGGATATGTGACTCTTGGGAACAGAGGTGTCATAGATATATACTGACCCCTGACCCCAGAATCAGACTGACTCTTGACCTTAACTCTAGAGTAAAGAGAACACCCAGTCCAGAATTACTATTACTGCCAGCTGCAGACTAGCCCCTTACATCCCGACCATAGACTGAATAGTAAGCCCTATCACATACCCAAGTATATGACATACCCACTCACCCTTGACCCTGACACAGACCAATCCCTAAACACTGGCCACAGAACCCCAAACCTGGCCTCATATCTAACCTTTAGCTTAGTCACATGCTTATCCTTAACCACAGTGAAGAATCATAGCTACAGGCTTAGAATGGAAGAAGTCTCCTTAGAAGCCATCTGAATCTAACATCTCACCCAATAGATGAGGAAACTGAGGCAGAGGGAAGTTATTTACCCAGGGTCACATAACTAGTGCCTGAGGCAGATTTTAAACCCAGACTTTTCTGATTTCAAGCGCAAATCTCTAGCCACTACTCCATGTTGCCTTTCTTGGCTTCAGATGGCAGAGGTCAGTCATGCTCTGATCTCTGATCTATATGGCCACAGTTCTCAGCAATATAGATATGATATAATTAGACCTTTAATTTGCTATCTGGAGATCTTCCCCATCCTATGCCTTCACTGGCATTTGCTACTTCTCGCCTGAGCCCCATATCTCCTAAGCGGAAAAGGAGAGGACAGTAAAGATACCTCCCCCTTAGTCCCTCTAAACAAGTAATATAGAATCTAGAGGTCTCTGTTATGTGAGGCCTGCCCATTCGATGGAAGGATCACTCTGAGGCGAAGCAAAGGGCAGCTGTCTATAATTATCCTCTCCAGGTTACCCCAGACTTTCTTTAGAATGCCCCAGAACTCTCTTTCTCCTGGAGGCTCCCCGAATCCCCAGAATTCACACACTGGATGTGCTGTCCATCCATGGAGCCTCTCCCTCTGTTTGGATGCCTCTTCCAGAATGGCCAGCCGTGTCTCATTCTTCAGACTGCGTCCCAGACTTCCTGTGGCCTCTCCCTGGGTCATCATCTCCGTCCCACTCATCTACCTTTCCTGTCTCCTTTTGTACATCATCTTCCTCCATTAGAACGTGAACTCCTTGATGGCAAATATGGTCTCTTTATTGCTTCCCCAGCACTTAGCACTGTGCCTGGCACATCATGAGCACTCAATAAATGATTGTTGACTGACTACAGAGCTTGGTCAAGGAGTGTAGAGTCTGCCATCTTAAAATTATACTTGAAAACTCAATTGCCTACAACCCGGCCCTAGACTCAGGAGCCAGTCAAAGGAACCAGAGAGCTTAGTTGTTCCTCTGCTTCCACAATGAATGAGCCACCTTCACCTTGAGGGTCTCAGTTTCTCCATCTGTGAAATGCACTTAATAATAACTGCCTCCTTCCATTTTCGCCTGGAAACCCCAAGGATTAATGAGAAAATGTCTGTGGGGCCCTGGGAGTAAAGAAGAAAGATGCTATATCAGTTCAAAGTCTGCTCCTTCCCTGAGCTTTGAAGCCCAGGCATCAAATCACCAGGCTTCTTGAAAGCATCAGGTACGAGGGCACCATGCTGTGGGCCCTTTATGTTGGCCTCAGACTGCAGGAGGCCCTGGCTGCTCCTGCTCCCGAGATAATCATGTTTCATCAGCTTACAAGTATGTATGCCTGCGGTGGCCTTCTAGGGTCTATATCTAATCTCTCCTCTAAGAGAAACTTCCAGACATAGCTCAGAGACATCTGCCCAGGGGATGGATGGCAAAAATGGCCACCCTACAGACATGCACAGCAACTGTAGATCTGTGGGCAGAAGCTGAAGTGAGAGCCCCTAGAGAAGTGCCCAATAACTGTCTTCATCAGTCTCTCTAGGAGACCTGAGGAAAATCCTGGCCCTGGTCCAAGATTCAGTTTCCCCTTCAGCATAACAAGGGTTTACACAGTTAATCTCACAGACTGTTTGCCCTGATTCTTCAAACTCTAGGCTGTGGGGCGGGGGTGGGGTGGGGGGCGGTGAACCTGCGGCCTCAAGGTCACATGTGGCTCTCTAGGTCCTTGCTTGTGGTTCACGAAACAGATCCTTTTATTAAGGGTATTTTTTCTGTGAAGTTTGAATTCGGTCCAAGGGCCACACTTGAGGACCTAGAGGGGCACATGTGGCCTTGAGGACATAGGTTCCCCACCCCTGCTTCTGGGTCCCCCTGGGGGAGAGCTGATACCTTAAGGGGGTGGGAGTGGGGCCTCCTAGTGCACAGGGAAACAGACTATAAGCCACTGGGACAGTGGAAAAACAATTGGATTTAGAATTTTAAAACTTGGGTTTGAATTCTTCTACCACTTATTACTACCTGTTTGACCTTAGGTAAATTACCTTCCCTTTCTAGGACTTCAGTTTTCTCATCTATATAATATGAGGCTTAAACCAGATCCTATCTATGATCAGATGAATTAACCTGGACCCAAGAGAATGCTCAGGGATCATCCTCAAACCTTGCTGATTCAGGCTCCCCAAGGGAAGGTAATCTTCCTAGGGATAGATTATAATCCCAGAAATGCCCCCAAATCACTGCAACTAGGGAATGGTCTGGAGAATTTGGAATTACTATAATCAGTGTCTCCACCCTTCTGGTACTTAAACACTAAATACTCCTACAACCTTATTTCTACTTGTCTACCCAGGCACCAACAGAGCTATCACAAAGTCTGAATGGTCAACTGGGCCAGGATGGCAGTGAAATCCATTCAGACTGAATTGGGCCCTGTGTCTCTCTCCTGTCATTCTCTAAGCCCCCATCTACACAGCACACAGTGGAGACTTGGCAGTGGTCTGATCACATGGGTTACAAAAGCAGGCAGTGTGCCCATCTCTCAGGAGGACCCAGGGTGGGAGCTTGTAAATGGATCCAACCTCCAGGGGTTGGTTGGTTGGGGGTCAAGGAGGGAAGAGGGCATCTATCACTGGGGTTCTTATAGTCCAGGTCAGTCCTTTCCAGATCAACATCTGGAGAACCTGGTCTGATTTCATCCTTCACTATCCATCTTACCCTCAACTCCATCCCTGCCCCAGCCATCTGGAGGAGGGGGTTGGGCAGGGGCAGAGAATTAGAAAGCTGGAAGACAGAGCAAAATAAGGAAGGGGCATATTAATCTGGAATACAGAAAGGAATAGCTGGGGTTCCCATGGTTCTGGAGAACAGAGGGGAAAAGAGGGGGGAAGATCATGGCTCTAGGAGAAAGAAGTGTCCAAGGATGAAGCCAAGAAATAGTATTCAAAGCCAAGGGAAAGAGAAGGAATGGAAAGAAAAGGGGGGGGGAAAGGCTATGGGAGGGATGAGGAGGGAGCTAAGAGTTCTTATTGCGTGGGCCTAGTCTCCACTGAGACTGTGAAATCACAGTTCCCGGTGCAAGACATTAAATATTAATTCATTATTAAATATTAACGTATGACACGAGCCCTGCAGTGCCTGAATGAACAGTACAGGGGCCCCCAGGGATATGAATCCAGGCCACTGTGGGGCCTTCAGTTGCCCTCTTTTCAGGCTTCCTTCCAAGCTCAGCCTGGGTAGGAAGAAGTTAAGGAGGGGTCTGGGGAACCCCATCCTCCCTTCAAGGCTGTCAGATTTAAAAGCTTTTAGATGTCTCAGGCACTTTGCAAACCATAGAGATGGTGTTAGAACCTCAGGCACTAAAGTGACATTTGTGTATCCTGCCTGATTCCAAGTCTCCCCTGAGCCCCCAACTTCCTGACCTTACATGGTCCCATCTTACCCAGAGAGTATCTTGGGACGTGAGGTAACAGTTTCCCATCTTACCCTGAGAGCACTCCCAGAACCAGGTTGAGCATGAAGAAAGATCCAATGATGATGAGAGGGATGAAATAAAGCCAGTTCCAGGTATTTCCTGCTGCATCATTAGTCTAGAAGTAATAGGAAAGGAATAAGAAATTGGAGACGGAGTAGCCACTAGACACTCTTCCCCAAACCATTACACACAGGTATGCACAAACCCGTTAGAGAAGGGGGTTCTTAACCTTTTTGTGTGTCATGAGCCCCAGTCTGGTGAAGCTTATGGACCCCTTCTCAGAATAATGGTTTTAAATGCATAAAATAAAATACATTGGCTTTCAAAACAAACCAATTTTATGGAAACACAATTATCAAAATATTTTTTTTAAGTTCACAGACCCCAAGTCACAGAACCAGTGCCCTAGAAGTCCTCCTGTCTCAGGGCTGAACAGCTGACTTACCCTGCTCCTGTGTCTCCCCTACCTTGCTCTCCTCTGTCTTAGGGCTTCCCTATACTCAGAATTGGACAGACAGGTCGAGACCACCAAAGGCAGGACAGGTGGTTTTCAGCATTTCTACACCTCAGCTCTATAGTTCCTTAACACCCAGGGTAAGAAATGTTGCTCAGCTCATCACAGTGCTTCCCCTTCTATTCCATCTCTTGCCCTAGATCTCCCAAGAGGACCAACTATTTACCCCCATTTCTGTGCCCCATTCCAGAGGAAAGGATGATTAAAATAATCCTTGTCTATATCACAAATGACTGGCTGGGGAAATACCAACAATGTGTTTAAGTTCCAGCTACCACAGGAAGATAGAGGAAGTAAGGACCTTGGACAGCTCCTCCCAGGCAGGCCCTACCTACCAACTCCTTGCACACAGCAGCTGTAGCTGTCTCCTAGGACCCAAACAAGACTTCCATTTCTATTTGTCTCTTTTTGAGCCTAGACAGTCAGGACCTGAGCTGGCCAGTGAAGGGCCAGAGGATATTGAAGGAAGATGGGGACAGGACGGCTGCTTAATGCAAAGGCAGAGGGCAGATGGCACCTGCCTTGTTTGGTTGTTATATGAGCCTTGTTGTTCAGTTGTTTCAGTCATTTACAAATCTTTGTGATCCATTTGGGGTTTTCTAGGCAGAGATACTGGAGTAGTTTTCCATTTCCTTCTCCAGGCTCATTTCACAGATGAGGAAACTGAGGCAAGCAGGATTTAAGTGACTTGCCCAGGGTCACAAAGCAAGTAAGTGTCTGAGGCCATATTTGAAATCATGAAGATGTGTCTTTAAGCCTAGTGTTCTATCCGTTCCACCCATTTTGGATCTTGAAATCCAGATCTCTCCATCCAAATTCTATTTCTTGCTGATTTCTTGTTCAAATTGCCAATCCTGACCTCTTTCTGTAGGTTGGGCCCTTTGTGTGGACTATCTAGCCTGGTCTGACATTTTGACCCTGGTCCCTAAACTGTCAAAATCAAAACTATCTCTTCTCCCTAGTTAGGTCAGATACTGTCGGATTCTGGTCTCAACTTCTCCCTCAGGAATCATGGTCACCACTTTGCCCTAGCCCAGCCCAGCCTAGTCTGGGCTTCTGATCCTGGCCCAGCTCCTGGCTTGTTTCACAGCTCAGAGCTGACCTCCCCCCTGTCCCCTCCCCCTACACGTACACAGACACATACTTCCTGGAACCCTATGGGGTTTGGGAGCTGCAAGGCTTGGGGACCTAAGGCAGGGATGTGTTCAGAGCTTGCTTATGAAGCTCCCCACTGGGGGTGGGGCCATCACAGACTTCACTGGCTATTTTTAGGGGCTGTCTTTTGTTAAAATTTCTTTGTGGAAATTGGTTCTTTGGTGGCTGCAGGGAAAGGACAGCCAAGATCCTCATTACTGCCTTTGTCCCCGACTGTCTCTGTTCCCTCCACCAAGCACGTGATGCCTTTTTCTCACCAGATCCTGTCATTAGATCATTCCACATGAAAGGCACGATCTCTAAATTAAACCTGCCCAGCATCCAATTTGGGCTTAATACTTCATAGCTGTCTCTCCAGGGGAAGGGACTTCAAGGTCCTTAAAGTAGCTACTCCCAACAAAGGCTAGATATAGCATTCAGAGCAAGGATCACCCTTTTCCTGGGACAGGTTTAAAATGTCACTGGCAGATGGATAGATTTAAAGGGCCAATAAATAACAATGCATAGCTCTGCCCACATATTATCACTTACTACTTGTATTATATGGAGCAAAGTACCACCTCTTCTTAGAGCCTCAGTTTCCTCCTCTAGCTATAAACCCAATGATTCTAAAATTGCACAAACCATTTGACCCATGGTACTTCATATAGTTCACAATGCAACAGGTACCCCATGCAACAGGCTCCCAATGCAACAGGTGTTGAATGCATTGGCACCTAATGCATCACAGTGTTTCAGGCAAGATAACTCCCCAATTAGGCTATTTGCTTGTGCAGCTGAGCTTAGCAAAACCCTTGAGGGTGTGAGGGCAGAGCCAGGTGGATGGTGTGAGGGATTGAACAGTGCCCACTTGGGCTCTCCTCTGAGGTCTGCCTTCCTGCTACATCATTCACACAACCCCAAATCCATGCCTTGACCAGTAGGCCCACAAGGGTGAACACTGGAGAACAGTCAGAATATGTCAGACCTCTATGCCCAGCTATGAGACTTTTATAGAAAATCCATCTTCTTCAATAAGAAACAATAGTTAAATACATTATACCTCTTTTGTGAGGATACCCCCATTTCCCCATCTCACCCCAACGTGGACAGTCTCTCTGCCTCAGAGGCATATTGCATAGCAGCTTCCCTCCTTCCTTTCTTTCTTCTTTCCTTTCTTTTTTTCCTTCTTTCCTTTCTTCCTTCTTTCTTTCCTTCCTTCCTTCCTTCCTTCTTTCTTCCTTCCTTCCTTCTTTCTTTCCTTCCTTCCTTTTTTCCTTCCTTCCTTTCTCCCTTGTTTCTTTCTTTCCTTTCTTCTCTCCCTCAATGCTTCCCAAGGCTTAACTTAATCAGAGCTATAATCCCCTAGCTCTGCATTCATAAAGGGGAAATAGGGACCTAGTCTCCCCTGCTCCTTCCCCCAACCATTAAGCTCAGCTCCTATAGAAAAAAAAAAAAAACTTAGTCCCAGATGAAAAGAGAAAGGATAGGGAGGAGCTAAGAGGTACAGAGGCTGCCACATAAAGGCTAATGTTAGTACACAGGTCCAAGTGGCATAAGGAAATATAATTCACCAAGCCTTTAATTAGTCACCTGCCATGTGTCAGGCGCTGTGCTCAGTACTGTGTATGCAAAGAAAAAAATCAAATAATTCCTGCCATCAAGGAGCTTACACCCTTTATTTGTTTGTTTTTAAAGCCTGGGTTCTCCCTATCTCACCCAGGTTGGCAATGCTAGGAGGTACTCTCAGGCTTCATCTCACCACTAATAGCTTTGACCTGTTCTGACCTAGGCAGGTTTGCCCCCTCCTTAGGCAACCTGAGAGTGGCTCACCATTTTGATACCAGACTTAGTTCAGATACTAGTGTAGCCCACTGTGTCTCAGATCTCCTACTTTTCAGAGACCCACCAGCCTCAACCTCCGAAGTTGTTGGAATTTGGAATATACCTGGTGAGGTGCTTACATCCTACTGGACACTACTAGGGCCCTAGGTAGTGGGTTTCTAGTATCACCAACAGGTGAAGGGGTTTCTCCCTGTTGGCAGGTGACAATGAGGACACAATACCCCCAGGGATGTAGGTGTGAAACAATGGGCCACCATGCTGTCTCCTGAAAAGGGCTGTCAAAACCTTCCCTTCCTCCTTGGTGTAGCCTGGGATATATATGTCTCTGATAGGGTCCAGAGATTGATACAGCAAGAAGTTAGTCAGAGCTATGGGGAAGAGCAAGAGAGAAGCCTGAATTTCTCTGCAAAGCCAAGTCTATGTCCTTGGCACAGCCCAACAGTCGGGGCCTTCAAGCAGTGTGGGTTCTGATGCCTTCTCAACCATAGATGCCTTGTCCAGGTGGCCCTGGAAAGGCCCATAACCAACTCTGGATTCATCCTTTGTGAGATAGGCAACAACATCAGAGGTTTGGAGTGAGCATGATGTCAGTCCGAAGCCAGCAGCAATTCTCAGAGGAAGTATCTATTACCTTGGCACCACAGCTACTTCCTCTCTCCCTTATAGAGATTTCCGGCACAGTCTGTCAGCAGGAGGGGGCTGTAAGTGATGGGGTGGGGGTAGGGGGGAAGCATCATTATTCCCTAGGTTTCCTGAGACAAAGTCTCTCAGAATCTCAAGCACCGATACATCGGATACTAATCTTGAAAATTCTAGGAATGGCTGAAAATAAGGGAATTAAAAATAGGATGAGAAGGCTCCAGTAATAAATAACCCACCTATCTCCTCATTCCAGAGAGACCCTAGAGGAGGTAGCATATGGTAGGGGTAGGGGGTGTGGGGGAGGAGTAGAACCAAAGGGAGTGAAGAGGACCAGGCAGAAAGGGTGGGAGACCAGGAAAAGGCTCCTTGGAAAGCAACAGAAGCAGTTATCCCAGAAAGAAATAGAGAACCCACTCATTCCCACACCACTGGGCTTTCCTGTCTCAGACTGCTGCTGTGCCTGCCATCAGGGGAGCACGTGCCCCTCCCAAGGCCCACACCAATGGGTTGCTACTGTTGGCATCAAAACATGGAAACCATGAAGTGAAACCAGATGGAAAACATCCTACTCATCTACCTTCATCAGAGGAACTCCTCTCATCCCCTGACATTCTGCCTGGTCTCATTTCCCAATGGCTAAAAAGTTCTTGTTCTCCCTGTCTCTGTGATACTGAGTCCCAGACCAAAGAAGAGAACCACCCACCCCCTACTCTAGCCCCTCCCACCTTTTCTCTTATCTCATAGGACCTCAACATTGGTCCCTCAATATCTCCATATCTATCCACTCTTGCCACTCTGCCCTCTAGAAATCTGTCTATAATTAACACATTTTCCTTTATTTTAGACTTACTGCTCTTATTTTCCTTTCACCTTTCTGGCTGTCACCAAGACCTGACTCTACAAGATGACACTGTTTCCCAGGAGTTCCTTTCCAATACTGGTTTCATCTTCTCTCATACCTCTTGGTTCTAAAGGCAGAGTCAGAATACTCCTTGTATCTCACTGCCACTTCCAGATTCTCCCTCTACCATCATCACATATCTATTTCTAGTTAGAGGTTGCTACCTCTCCTCCTTTGTGGTTCACTCTATCTAAATTTATCACACAAACCACTTTCTGGTGTTTATTATCTATCAATCCCCAACACATTCTTCCTCCATTCTGATAAGTTAAAAGCCTGGCGCACAGTATCCATCTCCATCCCACTTCTGTCATTATACTAAAACTCAGTATAGATGCTGATACACCATCCAATAGTCTCATCTCCACATTCTTCACTGTTCAAGTCACATGACCTTCTCCTTCACCCCACCCCAGCTACATATGAGTTGGCCATGCCCTTGATCTTGCCATCATGCTCATGTGTTCCAAGTCCATAATCAAGAATTCTAGGGGCAGCTAGGTGGTGCAGTGAATAGAGCTCGACCCTGGAATCAGGAGGACCTGAGTTCAAATCTGTCCTCAGACACTTAACACAAAAACTAGCCATGTTACCTTGGGCAAGTCACTTAACCCCAATTGCCCCCTCCAAAAAAAAAGCAAAAATAAAATTTAAAAAATAGAATTCTGAAATTTCTTTATCTTTTCGTAGCCCCCAGTTATTTCATCTCTCCATATGCCCTACTCCTCTCTAACCAATTATTTGTTCTTAGCCTGACCTCTAATCTTTCTACCCCCTCCATATCTTCCCAGGGCATTATCCCTGCTCTGACTACAATTTTCTCCCTTCCCAAATCTCAAACTCCTTAATCAACCAAGTCAACTCTATACTATCCTCTGTTCTTAAATCCCTTTCTCTCTAGTACCACTATTGATCACTGTTTGCCAAAGCCCAAGACTGGATAATTCCTACCATCAACCAATTCATATATGACTGAACAGTGGTGCAATAAGTCTGGCAGCCAAACTTGCCTGGATTCACTACAAATTTATATTTCCTTATCTCATCATGGCCCTTCTGACAAGGCAATAAAAGAATTAAATTTTGATTTTTCCTAATTTTTTTTCTATCCCATTCTCCACCATGTCTATTCCCAACTTTCTTTTTCCTCAAACCTCCAACAGCACCCCCTTTCCCTCCTCACAACTGAGACCTTCACCTAATACTTTTACACCCTCGAAAAATGTTATTTACAAAGAACTTCAACTTCTCCCTTTATCTCACAACTCCTTGGCATCATTCCTCACCATTTCCTCCTTTAGTCTCTGATGAAGGGGTGACTTTTCTTCTCATCCCATCATCTCCAGAAGTCTGTCCTCTATTATTATTCCTTCTGTTTCTTTAATCTTTGTTCTCTCAATGCCTACCAGTTCCTTCTCTGCTGCCCACAAACATGCACAGTTGTCTTCCATCTTTAAAAAAAACAACCTCATTAGAATTTATCACCCTATATCTTTCCTTCCTTTCTCAGTCAAAATCACTGAAAAAGCCAACTGTATTTAGTGCCTGTACTTTTCTTCCCCTCACTCTCTGATCTTATCACTGAACTGGAATTGCTCTTAACAAAGTTATCATTGATTTCTTAATTGCTAAATCTAATGACCATTTCTCAATCCTCATCTTTCTTGACCTCTCCCCAGCATCTGACACTGTTGACCTCCCTCTCCTGGAGACTCTCTCCTCTCTGGGTTTTTCCTACATTGCTCTCTCCTGGTTCTCCATTACCTTCTAGCCTGACTGTTCCTTCTCAGTCTCCCTTTCTGATTCATCATCTATGTCATGACCACTTATGGTAGGTGTACCCCAAGGCTCTGTCCTTGGCCTTCTTTTCTTTTCTCTCTCCATGCTCTTTCAGTGACCTTATCAGCTCCCATAGCTTTAATAATCATCTTTATCAATGATTCTCAGATCCATATCCAATTTCAATCTCTCTCCTGAGCCCCCATTTTTTTATCACTGAATATCTGCCTATTGGACACTTCCCACTTCCCACAGGCATCTCAAACTCAGTATGTCTAAAAGAGAACTCATTCCCTTTTCCCCAAAATCCATCACTCTTCCAAATTTCTTTAGTTCTTTTGACGGCATCTCCATCCTACTCAGGTTCCCAACTTCAGCATAATCCTCAGCTCCTCACTCTCACTCATTACATATATCCAACCTGTTACCACATCTTGTTATTTATATTTCCACCACATCTCTCACTTATGCCCCATCCCCTCTACTATAAAAGTCACCCCCTACTTCAGGCTCTTATCACTATGTGCTTAGCCTCCATTGGTCTCCCTACCACCCAGCTGCCAAAGTGATCTTTCTAATGTGAGGGTCTGATCACATCACCCCTCCAAAGCTAAAAACACCAGTAGCTTCCTACTACCTCTAGAATCAAATGTAAACTTCTCTGTTTGACATTTAAATCTCTTCACAACCTAGACCTTCTCAAATTTTCAGTCTTCTTACATGTTGCTCTCCTGCTTGCATTCTGTGATATAGCCATACCACCATACTAATTGTTAAGCACACACAATACCCCATTTCCTATCACTCTACCTTTGCATTTGCTGTTCTTCATGCTTGAAATTACTCTATCTTCAGCTCTTGCAGCCCTTGGATTTTTTAGTACTTAGCTGATGCACCACTTTCTACACAAAGTTTTGCCTGATTTCCCCAGAAGCTACTTCAGGTTACCTTGTAATCACTTTGTATATATCACGTATATATTTGTATTATGTATGTATGTATTGTCTTCTCCATTAAAATATAAGCTCCTTGAGGACAGGGACTTCTCTCGAGTCAATTTGATCTTCATAGTCCTAGTGCATAGTGCCCAGCACATAGTAAAAGATTGATAAATCCATGTTGATTGAGTGACTGAGATTGATGTCTCTGCTCTTTTATGACTACTCTTTTATGACTACTACTGCCCTTTCATGACTACTCCAGGCCAAGTTAATTTCTTCTCCCTCTCATTGCTTACTCTCTGTATCAATTGCCAAATTTCTATTAAGCTGCTTGTTTTAACTCATTTCTTTTAGTTGGCAGTCTTTTTAAAGGTGTACTCTGTCTTAGATAAGCCAAAAGAAAGAAGGGTCTTCATCCTCAATGAGGATTTCTAGCCTGGGTGAATCCAGACAGCCAGGAGCTGGGAAAGGTCTAGTGGCAGTGAGAGTGAAGGGAGACAGGCCCAACAGCTCTGGAGTGTGGCTTGAAGAGAGCCAATCATGAAGGAGCTCTGGGCTTTCAGGGCCATCCCCCTTTCCTGCTTTGGGCTTCTTCACATCCTCTGGGACAGACCCAAAGAAGGAACATGGAACTTTGTATATTTAGACCAGAGAATAAAAAACTAAGTTGGGGGAGGGGGTATGCCTTAATGTGACACCCCCTATAAAATGTGACTACTGGGATAAATAATGGTCCCTTCCAGCTCAGGTGATGAACCATTTGTCCTAAATACTCCATACAGTGCCCAGTGAAACAACAGATGTCTGATAGGTCCCCAACACTATAGGCAATGATGTATCAGGTGCCCAATGCAATAGGCACCTAATGTATCACACTGCTCAAATATTCAAGTATTTGAAAGGCTATCATATGGAAGAGGGATAGGGATTACACTTGTTCTCTTTAGTCCCAGAGGGAAGAACTGAGAGTAATGGGTGAGAGTTACGAAAAGGGCAAATTTAGGTTTGATATCAGACAAAAAGTTTCCTAACAGTTAGAGCTATCTAAAAGCAGAGTGTATTGTCTCAGGAGGAGGTGAGTTCCCCCTCCTTGGAGTTCTTCAAGCAAAGGCTTGTCAGGTATGCTATGATTGGGATTCCTTTCAGACATGTGCTGTACTAGATGGCTGTTGAGATCTCTTCCAACTCTCAAAGACTGTGAAAGTCTGTGAAGTCTGTAGTAGAAAGAACACTAGACTAGGGATCAGAAGAACCAGGTCCATCCCCAAGCTCTACCACTAACTAGTTGTGTGCCCTTAGGTAAATCATTTCCTTGGTTTCCTCATCTGAAAAGTGAAAATGGTTGGCCACATGGCTTCTAGATTCCTAGAATCTCCAACTCTGCAAGCCCCCAAACCCTCCCTCTTAACTGAAGAGTTGGAAGGGAACAGAAAGGTCATCCAGTTCTATCTAATGTTCCAGAAGCTTCAATTCTTTTCATACCTCTCTGGAAGCACACCCATATCCTGTCGACATTCATCATCCTACAGGCTTATACTTGGAAATCATTGTGGCGCCATTTGACAAATTTCCCGAAATGGAATCTTTTCTGTTCACCCAGATGACTGGTGCTCAGGAGCCAGGGATAAAGAGCATCACTTAACATTCTCCGACAGTGGAGGGCTCATAAATCAAGTCCATTTCTCCCCTAGGATCATGGATAAGTAAGAGTCTTTGGACATCCTGCCATAGCATAGACCACATGGATTGAAGCTATTCCCCCTGAGTTGGAGGAACACAGAATGAGTGAGGGTCCATGATCTTATCATAGCACTGACCTTGCTGAAAGACCATATAATAAAATGTTTCTTTCTTCCCTTATGGGGGGTATAATCAGGCTACTGGAAAAGACTAATGGTGTCTGAAGGCCCTCACCCCTTTCCCACCACTAGGGAAGCATCAGTTTTGAGGCATAAAGAATGGAGAATAGAGCTAGAAGAATCACAGGCTACATCATCTTCATAATGCCTCAGTCTCCCCTTCTGCAGCCCAGCTCCAGGGGCTAACATTCTGACTTACATTGTAGAGGATATCTGTCCAGCCCTCCATCGTGATACATTGGAACACAGTCAGGATTGCAAACAGGATGTTGTCAAAGTTGGTAATGCCAAAATTGGGTCCACGCCAGTATTCTCGGCAGACATAGCCATTCTCACACTGTCGGGCTGAGGCATCAGTACCACAAGGGAAGTCTCCTACAGGATCTGTATGTGTGTCCACTGTAAGGACAACAGAAATGTAAGCAAAAGCTGAGCAAAAACTGTACCAGACACTCACTGCCTGGCCCTTGGCACCTACAGGGTCTAGAGACCTAGTCATCCAAATCCCATACTGGCAAGGAACCCAGGACTTACTTCTCCTGGTAAAGGCCTTTGGGGCAGGAGCCACCATAATCTTTGACCTCCCACAGGGGCTGTTGAGAGTTAATAGTCCAGATACACATGATGGGATGGCTAGATAATAGAGCTTTTGGCAAGCAAGATGTCACATGAAACTGTAGGTACCCTTCCCATTGTTGAAAGCCCAGTGACTGACACAGGGCCAGGAAGAGCAATGTTTCTGGGGTAGGGTCCAGTCCCAAAAGCAGGCTCCCAGATAGGGTCCTGCTGCCACCCTTCTAGTAGTGGAATTCAGCCCTTCTACCACAGACTATAGCTGTGCAAGCTTTTGCTCTTTCCAGCAGGGCCTCTGCATATGTACTTTACATAGCTCTAGAACTTAAGATCACAGGCTCATAGGTCTAGAAGGGTCCTTGGAGACAATCTAGACCAATTCCCTCATTTTTTAGAGTTTGCCATTATAATGGTACTTCATTTTTAAAACTCTGATATTAGTTTTATCACCTACCATCTTGTTTTCAATTTTTTTTATTTTTAAAATTCACTTATTTTCCATTCCAAATTTTTTTCCCTCCTCTCTCCCCTTACCCTACTACTAAGAAGGCAGGAAAAGGGGCAGCTAGGTGGCGCAGTGAGTAGAGTGTCGGCCCTGGAGTCAGAAGGACCTGAGTTCAGATCCGGCCTCAGACACTTAACACACACACAAACAAAAACCTAGCCGTGTGACCTTGGGCAAGTTACTTAACCCCAATTGCCCTAAAAAAGGGGCGGCTAGGTGGCGCAGTGAGTAAGAGCGCCGGCCTCGGAGTTGGGATGACCCGAGATCAAATCCGGCCTCAGAAAATGAGCACCCACACATAAATAATGACTAGCCGTGTAACCTTGAGCAAGTTACTTAACCCCAATTGCTTTAAAAAATAAATAAATAAATAAATAAAATAAAAAAAAAAGAAGGCAGGAAAAATAAAAACTGTCATATATGCATGTAATGGTATAAATATAAAAATGTATATAGACATGCAAAACAAATTTCCACATTAGTTATGTTCCAAGAAGAAAAAAGCAAGAAAAACAATGTCTCACTCTTAACTCTGAGTCCAGCAGTTTTCTTTCCCCTCATTTTACAGCTGAAGAAACTGAAGCCCAGAGAGATTAATTGATTTGCCCAGTCACAAAGGTAATGGAAGGATTTGTTCTGTGGAGTTTCAAAGGGCCACACTTGAGGACCTGGAGGGCCACACGTGGCCTTGGGGCTGAAGGTTCCCCACCCCTGTTCTAGCCTAATATTTTTTTAAACCCGTCCCAGTCACAGGTTCCTTCTTTAGGTCTAAATGTCAGGGTCATGTCCTTTCCTCTTTCTAGGACAACTAGCCACCACCCTCCAGGTCAGTGCTGAATTCATAATTTTGTCCTCCTTTGGAACCCTAAAGGAACAAGGCCTTTTTTTTCTGCCTAGGCCCCAGGCCTATTTACCTGAGTTTCAGGGAGAAATATCTCTCCTTTTAATCAGTCACTTGAATCTTGACTTGCTGCTATCCCCTGGACTTGGCCCACAGAAGTTCACTAGACTACACTCACTCCTGGACACACAGAGACCCATTCATCTCCCCAGAAAACATGTCGGTGCTCTCTGGCCACAGGATCTTTCAAGTCAAAAGATCTGAGTTTAAATTCTGGCACTACACTTGCTTACTGTGAGTCCTTATGTTTCTCATTTCTGCTCTCTGGGTCTCAGTTTCATCAGTCAAAAGAGGAATTTGGTTTCAATGCTCTCTAGAGGCCATATCCCAGGCTAGGGGGGAACCTAGGACTTGTAGCCTCTCCATCCTCCCAGTAAAGGCCTTTTGGACAGGGATAAGCACAATCATTAACTTTCCTGAGGAGCTGGTAGGAGGCACTAGTCCAGATACAGAGGAAAAGGATGGTCAGTGATAGAACCTTCCATCTGAGGTCCTTTCCGACTCTAAAAACCCTAGGACCAAAGGCCTTTTCAGATGTTAATACAAAGAAGCATAGGATGGGGTAGGAGTGGTGAGGTCTGCAATCCTTGCTGTTGAGGAGGCTAAGGTTGGTAGATTACTTGAGCTGGGGACTTTTGAACCATAGCAGGTGATCAGGTAAGCCCCAGGAGCAGGGGACCAGCCACCAGGCCACCTAAGCAGTCCCGTACTGGAGACAACGCCACTCAAAACTCTCAAGGCTCTCAGAGAGGTCACCACACATCCATCCTGGGTGAGACAAGGAGGTCAAGTCTAAAAACCAGACCAAATATAACCAGCAAATACTGCCAGCTGTGGAGCACATGCTGGCCCTTCACCTTCAAACAGGTGGGACAGAACTAGAGCTGCAAAAATATGGGTATGGCCCCTCACCTGTGTTATTGGGAAAGCAGGCTTTGTGGAACTTGCCCATGTAAAACTCAAGTCCGATGATGGCAAACATGACTATTGCAAAGAACAACAGGAGGCCAATCTGCAGCAGGGGCACCATGGCTTTCATGATGGATTTGAGTACAACCTGGAGGCCTAGGGAAAAAGACAAAGGCATAAGTCTAGACCAGAGCACCCTCCAACAGCCCAGCCACTCCCTTCCTCAGGTGCAAGAAGACAGTGAATGACATAGCCCAGCTCTGTGGGGACCTGGAGAGTGCACTGGACTCAAGTCAAGAAGTCTTGAGTTTAAATCTGGCTTTATACACTTATTAGCTGTGTGACCCTAGGCAAGTCACAACTTCTCAGCCTCAGTTTCCTCCTCTATAAAATGTGGATAATAATAATAATAACCTTTTCCCCAAGGTTGTTATGAGGATAAAATGAGATATTTGTAAAATACTTTAAAAACGTTAAAGTGCTAGCTATTGATTGCAATAATAGTTAGCATGTATATAGTTATTTCATATGTATGTACATAGAGCTTTTAAATTGAGACAGAGGTCAAGTAATTTGCCAAGGACTAGACAGTTGGTCAGCGTCCGAGTATGGATTTGAGCCCCTATGTGTTGTCATTGTCACTCACCACCACCATCATTATTTCCTCCCCTGTGCTAAAAAGAGGCATTAGAGTGAAATGATAGAATGATGGACTTGAAATTAGGAAGGTCTGGGTTAAAATCCCCCTTCTGACACATATTAGCTGTCCATAAGTTCCTTGATTTCCTTGAACCTCAGTTTCCTTATCTGTAAAATAGGAATAATGATACAGGACTTTTGTGAGGCTTAAATGAGGATATATGTAAAGAGCTTCACAAAGTTTAAAAGGTTTCATAAATGCCTCTTGCTACCATTATGATTATTCCAGGGTTATATTTATAGATTCTGGAATGGAAACTCCTTGATTTCACCAGTAACATCAGCCCTGGGGTCTAGTCATTAAGAACTACTCTTCAAGGTTTGGAAAAAACCTCCAAAATTAACCTGCCCATCCCCATCTCTGGACAAGACTTGTGGGGGCCAAGGGAAGGTCCTTGGGGTGAGGGAGAGAGCGAAGGAGAGGAGACCATCCTGAGATCATCATGGAAATCATAAGACAACTTTTGCTAAACTTACTTGGAATCCCTGATACCAGCTTCAATGGTCTCAGCACTCTCACAGCTCTCAGGGTGCGGAGGTCAAACTCAGTGCCAGCTGTGGCCAGAATCCTGAGTGGAAACCAGAGAGAGAGAAAAGGAAAGTCCATTTTCAGAGTGAGGAAACAAAGTGGAACATTATGATCATCTTCCCTTTCCCTCCAGCCTAACATTGGGTTCCCTGAAGGCAAGACCTGAGTTTGCCTCCTCCTCTATGTTGATGGATTGATCTGTTAAGGCCGTTCCCCAAGTTGGGGTCTAGAGAAATGAACAGAGATATGGCAGCAGATCTATCCTCAGGAATACACCATCCAGTGGGGAAAATGGGCCCCCATAATTAAGGAGGACAACTTCAGTCTCTTACATTGGAGGAAGGTACATGGGGATGGTCCACATTTCCAGACCACCTTCCAAATTCCCCCTGCCCCCTCACATTCCCCAGCTGACCACAGTGTTGTTCACTTGTTCTTCCCAATCCTCCTTCATTCTGTTGATTACCCCCAATTTGTCCTGTATATATGTTATTTGTACACAGTTGTGTCCCCTGGCTCCTCCCACTCCTTCAGACTGTGAGTTCCTTGAAAGTAGGGACTGTTTTTTGCTTTTCTATATATCCCCAGTACTAAGCATAACGCCTTCTACTTCATAAACATTGACTGACTGCCTGACTCACAGCTTGACATTCCTCAGCCTCCTGCTCAGGGTGAAGAGTTCAGCATCCACAGTCATCTTGACTCCTCTCCAGCATTTGCTCCCTGGTCCCAGAAATCTATGGGGTGGGAGACTGTACCCTAGAGAATGTTGGAGAGGAGTGGAGAAAAGAGCCATGTGGGGCCAAAGATGACATATGCCATTCTGGTCAGTGCTGTCTGCTGGCCCAGAACTGATCATTTCCTAGAACTCGATGGATTTTGTACTGTCTGCCTCAGGCTCTCATGCAACAGAATGAGTCAGGAAGCAGAAATTGATTCAGACATGTGGATACTGGGGTCTGAACCAAGAAAGTCTCCCCACATAGCCCCACCCATTGACTGCTGTGGTTCTTGATAAGAACAAAGGTGTTATAAGCTCCCAGAATGTATAGGAAGATCTTTCTCTGGTTCTGTGACTCAGAATCATAGGATCATTTTGAAAATCTTATTTTTATTGACATATATTATTTTCTACATCACCTTCATTTTGGAATATGTCATTCCCCCCTCCCCTATCCAGCAAACTATCACTTGCAACAGAAAATAAAAGAGAAAAGAGGGGCTAGGGGAGGAGGAAGCTGGTCAGCAAAGTCAGCAACAGATCAAGTATGTCTGACAGGATATGCAACATTCCCTATCTGGAGACTCCAGGTCTACAAAGAAGGGAAGGAGGTACATTTGCTCACCTCCTCTGTGGAATCATGCTTGTTCACAATACAGAATCATGGATTCTCATTCTGTGAAAGGTAGGAATCCACATGGGATGTCAACAGTCACACTATTCAGTCAGAATATAATTAACCAAAAAATTAACATTCCATGAGTCTAATAACTCTGCCCCATTCCTCAACTTGTCTTGTCTCTTGGGCTCATGTTCCACTGTGGGAAAGCATTACAGTAGCAGTTGGGTACCCTTTATTGAACCCCTAGCAGCCTAGTCCTAAGGGGCAGGGAAGAAAATTCTTCTACCTATGGATGACCTCTAAAATCCCTAGATAAAAAAGAGTCACCATGGTAAACTTGTCCTGTCTTATTCAACCTCTGAAAGAGAAGGAACATTGCAGCCCCTATTTTCTAGATAGAAATCTAGAAGAATAATAAAGTTAAGGGGGAAGCCACCAGCACAGATAGAAAGGAGGTCTAGCTAAATACCACGGCCTAGGTCTATGTGACCTTATTTCTAGCCCCAGAGTGACCAGGGCAACAAAAGAATACATTACTACACAATAAATGTTTAACAAATATTTACCAACTGCCTGACTCATAGCTTAACCACCACCCCTCCAGCCTCTGTTTAGGGGAAAGCTCCATAGGAAGAGCTCAGAATTACTATATGTCACTGGGCCTTAGTTTCCTCAAGTACATTATTATTGATTCAAGGCTAGGGAAATAACTACAGGGATTCACAACTACAAAGCTCCCACCCATCTCAGTAATTTGTCTACCCACCACAACCTGTCTTCTTCAAAGAGGGAAGCATGACTGACTTCTAATTAGCTTCCTCCAAGACTCTCCTAGCCTCAGGGAAAGACCACTAAGCAAAATTTGCCCTATTCAGGCTTCTAGGCCTGGCCCCAGACTACTTAAGCCTTGACCCCTGACCTTTGGTTTCCTGGATTGGAAATTCCTGTCTTATCTAAACTTCATTATCTCTCCGAACGCTAAGTACAGTCTAAACACCTAAGGAGGTGCTGAAATAAATGTTATTTGGTGGTTGAATGTATTACATGTGACTCAGCTACAGACTGACCTCAAAGCCAGACCCACAAAATGATTTTCTGATCCCAGTCACCATAGTTGAGATGTCAGAGAGCCCAAGAAAACGCTCAGACTCAGCTGCCCCAGGGCTAAACCATTGTCCTGATATCAGCCCCTAGACAACATATGTATTTAGGATGATGAAGACAACAGGGCAGAGGCAGAGAACATATAGGACAAACAAACAAAAAAGAACCATCTGGCTCTTTCATTGATTCAATGTTACCTAGGCCAAGTCACTTTTCCCCTCTGGGCCTTAGTCTACCTCTCTGTAAAGCAAAGGCATTGTATTAGAGGTCTAGAGGGTAATATCTCTTCCAACTCTGATGTTCTGTAAGAAATGGTGCTGCACATGGTGGTAAGTACATGTGATCCCTGTTACTGCAGAGACTGAGGCTGGTAGATCTCAAGTTCAGCAGTTCTGAGCTATAGCTAAGATATAGGCTAAGCTGATCAGGTGTCTGTCTTACATCTTGCACCAACATGCAGGGAATGGAGGGAAGAACCCCCAGGCTGCTTAAGGTGGGGCAAACCATTCCAGGTCAGAAAGGAAACAGGTCAAAGCTCCCACACAAAACATTAGAGTGATCAGCCCATTGCCTGGGTCCATCTGGCCAGCAGCCTATACATAAGGTGGAGCTAGGGATCCCCAGGGGCAGAGGCCTTCACAATGGGCAGTCATGCTTCCCTGAAAATGGATCTGTGGCCTTAATAACTCTCTGTGGGCAGCTCTGTTCCACGTGCAGATTGAACCAAAAGCGAGCTTCCCCGAAGGTTTGCCCAGCTGGAAGGGGTTGCTGTTCTCCCCAGTGCCGTCTGTTCACTGCTCCCAGCCAAGTCTATCATTCATAGACCCCATGAAGGTCAGAGCCCCACCACTGAGTGCCTCTTGAGTAGGGCCCTACCACCTCCCTGCCCAGTGTGTCTAAGGAAGGCTGCTTGGAGAGAAAGAATTCATGTTGGAGTTAAATAAAGACTGGGGGAGGAACTAATGACGAAAGAACTATATCCATCCCTCCTCTTCTCCACTCCCCCATCCCTTATCCCAGTTTGGCTCCTCATCATCAATAGCCTAAACTCTTAGAATTGTCTCCTTGTTGTTCTCTGTTTCTCTTTTCCCTCTTCTATCTGTGCTCCATAGAGCTATCACAGCAATATTCCCAAGGCTCAGGTCTGATCATGTCATTCCCTCACTCAAAACACCTTTACTGCTTCCAGGATTGCTTGTAGAATCAAACACAAACTGCTTAGCCTGGCATTCGAGGCCCTCCACCATGCATTCTCCATTCTAGCCTCAGTATTCCTCGTGAGTTTCAATATTTCATGACCAGCTGCCTTGTGGTCATTTTGAACTGGATGGCTGTCCTATAAGCACAGTGCCTGGCACATAGTAATCACTTCACAAATACTTGTTGATTTACTGATTTCAAACTCCAGTGTCTAAAACAGAACTTACCCTCTTTCCCCAAAAAACTCACTCCTCTTCTGAACTTCCCTATTTCAGTCACTAACCTTCCAAGAACCCAGGTTCACAAACATCAGTCTCACTTCTACTCTCTCACCCCATATCAAATCAGTTGCTAAATCTTGTCATTATGGCATCCACATCCTTGCTAGGATCAGCCCCCTCCTTTTCCCTCACGTAGCCAACACTCAGGTTCAAGTCCTTGTCCCATTTTTCTCCAGATTGTTAAAATAGCTTCCTAATTGATCTCACATTTCTGCACTCCAGCAGATCCTATTACCTCCAGGTTCAAATATAAACTCTGCTCTTTGGCTTCTTAGGCCCTTCTCAACGTGGCCCCAACCTTCCTGTCCAGCTTCATTGAACGTTACTCCCTATCACCCACTCTAGAGTTAAAAACAAATCTTACTGCTCTTCATGATTGATGCTCCATCTCTTGTCTCCATTTTCTGACACAGGCCATCCCCTAATCCGTGGGGGCCTTCCTTCCTTCCTTCCCCCTGCCTTTTAAGTTTCTTTCAAGATAGTGCAATAGGCACCTTATCCAAGGGTTCTTATCCTTTAGTTTGTGTACTTGGCTTTATTTTTTTCATATTTTGACAACTTTATTTCAACATAATTAATTTCCTTTGTAATCCTATGTATTTTATTTTATGCATTTAAAAATATTATTCAAAGAAAGGGTCCATAGTTCTCACCAGACTCCCAAAAGGGTCCATGGTATAAAAAAGGTTGGGAAGCCCTATATTATTTGAGGACTTTTCTGATCCCTGCTCCAGCTACTGGTATCCTTACCCCATAAGCTTTTATTTTGCACATATCTATGTGTGTGTGTACACTTACACACACACACACACACACACACGTGCATACACATACATAGTGTGTGCAATTTGTCCTCTCTGATAGAATGCAAGCTTTTTGAGACCAGGATTTGTTTCATTTTTGTCTCTGTATACTCAGCATTTAGCAGAGTATCTAGTACACAGTAGGTGCTTAATAAATGCTTGCTGCTGGGACTGCCAATTGATCCCTAAGCTCATCCTATAGGCCCTTTCACAGGCCTCTGCACTTAGACCTGTAACACATTTTCTCCTTAATCCTTTTATTCTCCTTTAAAAGAGCTGCTTAGAGGCCACCCTCCTCTATGGAACTTTCCCTGATCTCCCAACCCCCAACTGAGTGAGGGCTTTCCTTCCTTGAGTTCTTGAAGGGCTCTATCTGCTTTGCCCTTATTCACATTCTGATCTCTGTTGTGCTTATATGTTGTACCTCTCCTCCCCATCCCCTCCTTGCTCCTTCTCCCATCCACCAAACAATTATTAGTTATTTCTGGAAGACAGGTACTGTCTTTTTTCGTCATTGCTTATCTAGGACCATGCACAGGGGTTGTACTTAACAAATGTTAACTGAATCAAATATCACTCTCCAAAGCTTGCTTCCTTCTCAACCATCCAGCATAGTATGGCATTCACCAAAGGCTTAAGTGCCTCTGAACCAATAGAATTGATGTGCTTAGATACTGTGCTTCAGTGCTGACGGTCATATATAAATGTATAGAGTACTTTACATATGCAGTATACTGAGTCTTCTCCTAAGCAAAGTATGACTTACACCTACAAAATATACACATATAGAATCATAGAATATGAGAGTTGGGAGGTCCCTCAGGGGCCATCTAGTCCAACTCAAACACAGAAGGAATCTCCTCTATAACAGACCCAACAAATGGCTGTTCAGGCTCTGCTTGAAGACCTCCACAGATGTGGAATCCACAATCTCCTCCAAACAGCCTGTTCTACTCCAGGGCAGCTCTCATTCTAGAAGATGTTTCCTAATAGACAACTTGAATTTACCTTTTTGCAGCCTCCACTGACTGCTCCTGGTCCTGCCCTCTGGGGCCACAAAGAACAAGTCTAATAACCTCTCTCCCACATTACAAGCCCAACAAGTAATTAGACATGGCTATCTTCTCCCACACACATACATCTTGAGACTTCTACTCTTCAGGCTAGATAGGATCAAATCCATCATTAGAAGCAACTTCCTCATATGACATGGCCTCAAGACCTTGACTGTATTCTCTGGTTGCCTTTTTCTGGACATTCGCCAACTTACCAATGTCTTTCTATGGTTTAACACAGCATACAAAACTGAACACAATATTCCAGATTGGAATGATGAGGACAAAGGGCTTTGGGACCAACCTCTCCCTTTTCCTGGAAGCTTTGCCCTTCTTGACAAAGCCCATTTGCATTGGCTTTTGTTGTTTACCACAGTTTCTTGTTCACTCAAGTCTTTCTCAGAATTATTGCTGTATAGACATACCTACCCCACCTTTTATTGTGAGAAGCTAATATTCGTGGCCAAGGCTAAGACCTCACATCCATCCCTACTGAATTTCATTTCACCAGCTTCTGCCCAATGCTCTAACTTGTCAAGAACCTTTTGGATCTGAACTGTTTCATATATGGAGATGTTGTCATTCAGTCATGTGTGACTCTGTGACCCCTTTGGGGTTTTCTTGGCAGAGATACTGGAATACTTTGCCATTTCTTTCTCTAGCTCATTTTATAGATGAGGAAATTGAGGCAAACAGGGTTAAGTGACTTGCCTAGGGTCACACAGCTAGTAGGTGTCTGAGGCCAGATTTGAACTAAAGGAAGATGAGTCTTCCTGACTTCAAGCCTGGTGCTCTGTGTACTATGGCACCACCCTAGATGCCCCCCTACAGGGACATACTGCTGACAGAGTACTATAGTCCTATACCCAGAGGGTCAGGCTCATTCTCAGATAACAAAAAGCACGTATGTCGGTTATCTCATTTGATCTTCATGATAATCCTACAGCTCAGGGACTCTGGGTATTACTTCCCCACTTTATATATGCAAGAGAGTCACCTAGCTAGTGAGTGTCTGATGCCAGGCCTTCCTCAGTATAAGTCCAGAGCTCAATCAGGCTCCTTGGCTGGATCTTTGGCCATGTCACTCTCACCAACTACAGGGTGACCCCAGGGTTTATTCTGGGTGCTCTTTTCTCCCTCTAGACCTTCTTTCTGGGTGATCTTGTCACACTCCATGAGCTCAAATGCCATCTCCACACACTTGATTTCCAGAATTATATAACAGCTAGCCCTGACCTCTCTCTGGAGCTCCAGTCTTGTATTATCACCTGCCTTTAGGACATTTCAAATTAGATGTCCCATAAACATCTCAAATTCAATAAAGCTAAAACAGAATCCATTATCTCCCCTCCCCCATTCCCCTCCCCTCTTCCAAGCTTCTCTTTTATTGCCTGGGCACCACCACCTTTCAATCATGTAGGATCACTCCACACATCCAATTTGTTGTCAAGTCTCGTTGCTTCTGCCTTCACGGCATCTCTCCAATACAATCCCTTCTCTCCTCTGACACTGCTACCACCCTGGGGCGGCTCCCATCACCTCACATCTGGACTAGCTCAAAAGCCTTCTGCTTGGTCTCCTTATTTCACGTCTCTCCCTGCTTTAGTGCATCCTCTACTCAGCTGCCACAGTAATTTTTTCAAAGCCCAGTTCTGACCACATCCCTCCCCCACTCAGTCAACTCCAATGGTCCCTTATTTCCCCCAGGATCAAATATAAAATCTTTTGTTTGGCATTTAAATCCCTTCACAAACTGGCCCCTTCCTGTTTCTCCTACAGTCTTCACACACGCTGTAGTCACCTCCACATACCCTAAAATCCAGTTAAATTGGCCCATTTGCTCTTCTCTTTTCACTGGCTGTGCCCCATGTCTAGAATCCTCTCCCTCCTCGACCTCTCCTCTTGGCCTCCTGAAAGATAGCTCAGATCTCAGGTCCTATCGAAAGAGGCCTCCTTGACCTGCCTGCCTGACTGGCCCCACCCAGTGTCTTCCCTGGCCATTTACCTTCCACTTGCTGAGCCAAGAACAAAGGATGAGCAAAAACAACAACCTTCCACTTAAACTGTATATATTTGTAATTTGTAAGGTGTTTCCTCCATTCAAACAGGAGCTCCTTGAGGGCAGGGACTGGGTTTTTGCCTTTGTTTATATCCTCATTGCTTAACACCTTGCCTGGCAGATAGAGACTTAATAACTGCTTGTTGACTAAGTTGCCTGACTGACTATTCACTACACCATGCCTACTCATGTGCAGAGTGCCAGGCTTACTCCCACACTATCATCTTTACATACACAGGACTGTATCGATTCACATATGACACTGACCTTGTAACCAAAGGAATACTGTATGTAATCAATCAAACAGCAAGCATTTATTAGGGGCCTACTGTGCTAGACACCAGGGATACAAAAAACCAAAATCATTACCTGACTTCGAAGCTCAGTCTATTGTGGGAGACAAGACGTACATAAGTAAGTATGTTCAAAATAAATATAAGATAAACTGATGGGGGGCAGAGAAGGGCTTAGCAGCTAGGGGTAGGGGGGATTCAGAAGCATCTGGAAAGGCTTCATTGCTTGAACAGTTTTGAGGGAAATAAGGGATTCTCTGAGGCCCCAGGGGAAGGAAGTGGGAGTGCATTCCAGACATGGGGGACAGCCAGTACACACTGTATAAAACCGAATCAAGTTTTCAGTTTTCAGGTGCCCATAGTATTTCCTGAAACTGATTCCACACTTATACCCAGGTAGAATAGCTTTCTAAAATATAGGGTGTTTATACAATCTGTGTTTACATACACGGTAGCAAGCTACTGGACATAAGTTATGCTTCATTTACCTTTGTGCCTCCCCATCTCTCTCTCTCTCTCTCTCTCTCTCTCTCTCTCTCTCTCTCTCTCACACACACACACACACACACACACACACACACACACACACACATCTGTATTCACATCCCCAAGGTACCTTGATTAGAGAGATACGGTCATTTACTGTTCTATAGAGCTAAATACTTTCCCCCAAATGTCATTTTCCTAATCTGTGGAAAGCCTGAAATGCAGAGGATGTTTTCCAACATGCTAACATGTTCATGCCCAAAGGTGGAAATGTGGGATAAATAATAAGCAATCCTATGTCCCAGAGTGGGGAGTGAAATTATTAAATTCCTTATTCTAAAGGATGGTACAAGCTGGGAATGTGAATTCCAAAAATAAGAGTTAGGTAAATCTCTGGATAAGATCCATGAGCAGTTGACTGTTGGGGAAGGAAGTGTTAAGGAAGATGCTAGCCTCCTACAACCCCACCCCCACTCCAGGGTCCCCACCAGAGGAAACCCTAAGAATCCAGAAGGAAGTGATCATTCACGTGCTTCTACATCCGAATTCCATCAGCCCTAGACCAACATTTCTGAATCTCAGTACAAATCAAGGCTCAAGAGCAGATTTTCACCTATTCCCATCGCCGTCCACTCAGTCTTCCCCTCCCATCCCTCTGGAAATGGTTGCTTTAGAGTCAAAGTCTAGAAGCTGGGAAGTTAAGGCCATATTTTCTGCTTTGGGAACTGTGGGAACCAGAGACACAGACTGAGTATAAGAACTGACCGAGACCAGATGGCATGGAGTGGTAAAAGATGTGACAAGATTAGCTCAGACAAGACCCAACCAGACAAGATGTCACAGGATGGAAAGGGATAGTGAAAGATGATCTCCCTCAACTAGACAGAAAAGGGTGGGGGCAGACTAGACCAGAGCAGACTTGACCAGACAGGACCAGATGGGATTGAGAGTATACTGGCTTAGACCAGACCATACCGGATGGGACTAGACAGGACCAGATGAGAGCAGGCAGGGCCAGACAGTGAGAACCCTGCTGGCCTGGCCTGGGAGGGAGGAGGGATTCCCGCACACTCAGGCAGACAATTCCCGGCATCAGGAGAAAAGCCCAGGAGACAATTTACAGCCACTCCTCAGTGCCTCCCCAGCAGCTGGGATGAGGAACAAGGCTTAGGCAGAAGGAGCAGCTGTACCTTCCCCGGATAAGAAAAAGGTTTTAAGCAGAAGTGCCAACTGTGGCACTGCATTCCCGTGGACGGAGACTGTTCCCTGTTTCTAGGTAGAAAACCCTGTTTGAGACTCTCTCTCTCTCTCTCTCTCTGTGTCTGTCTGTCTCTCACACCACACACACACACACACACACACACACACACACACACACACACACACACACACACACGCTTCGCCTCAGGTATGATAGGCAAGACTATGGTTGGTTACTTTCCTTCTATTTTTCAATTTCACAACAGGGAGAGACCATTTCCAGCAGGCAGCCCAGGCCAGAGGCCCCAGACCACAGAATGGAAAGACACTGATGCTGATACCTTGCAAAGCCCAGTCTGCTGTGTCTTGGGGGGAAGGGAAGGGAAGGGGTAGAAGAAGTGGGAAGGGGAGGGAGCAGCAGGAGCTGCGGCATCACCCAGAGCCCTCAGAACTCAATTCTCTTCTGTCTCTGGCCTCTTGCTCTGTTCAGGAGGTTGCCATGGGAACAGCAGGGAGGCTGGGGGAAGGGTAGGAGATGTTCTCATTGACCAATGGTCAAAGCCCTAGTGTCCCTCTGTTTTCACTGTCTGCCTCTATCTCCCCATCTCATATTCTCTGTTATTTATCCCTTTCTATGTATCTCTATGCATCTCCATATCTCAGCTTCCATGTATCCATCTCTATCTCTGTCTCTTCCTGTTCTCTCCAAAAGAATGCAGAGACAGTCACTGTCCTCTGGAATGGCCCAGTAAATAGTTTTCAGGAAGGAGCTTAGTGAGAAGAGTATAGTTTCCACCTTTTGCTCCCCTTCACCTCAATCCTCTCCTACTCCCCACCCATTTCTGTGGGGCTCAAAGGGGCTAGACAGACATTTATTTGGCACTGACCTTTCAGCCCCTATGACTTCTCCCCCTGTGGCTCCACAGACACCCACCCTCTGGCTGCCATCAATGACTCAGAGGGACATTAACAGGAGCCCCATTTGAGAGGTAAGGGAGCAAGTCCTGGGGCTTCCTGGCCTGAGGTTAGAAGTAATACCCGGACTTAAGGGTCAGAGCAGGGAAAGGAGTATGGGACAGACATTCCTAAGAGCTCCCTAACCACTGAGCAACTAGTCCTTGGCACTGGCTGGGCAGGCCCCAGTAGCCAGGAAGCTGCAGGAGTTCCCACCATGTGATTCCCACCCCCATCCCCAGCTCCCACTCACCCTAGTTGGGTGCCAGAGCGATATCCTAGGAGATCCCACCTAATTTTATCATGAACATGTGCAGCCTCAACCCCCAGCTCCACACCAAAGTGGGGGCCACCCACCATACTGGCAAAGACCCAAACCCAGCTCCCCAGGCAGGGACTGGAAGGAGCTGCGGTCAGCATCACAGATATCTAAGAATGGTCCATGAGAGGTCATTTAGAGGAATCCAAGACTATCTCTGACTTCTGTGAACAGCAGCAGATGGGTAACCATGACTTTTTCTAAATTGGCCCTCAGGATTTAGAGGCCACTAGGTGGTGTAGTGATTTCAGTGCTGAGCCTAGAGTCAGGAAGACCTGAGCTCAAATCCAGTCTCTGATACTTACTAGCAGGATGACCCTGGGCAAGTCACATAACCTCCACCTCATTTTCCTTAACTGTAAAAGGGAAATAATAATAGAACTGACTTCCCAGGGTTGTTGTGAGGATCAAATGAGAACATTAAGAAAGGACTCAGTACAGTGCCTGACACACAGTAGGTGCTTAATAAATGCTTGTTTCCTTCATCCAAGACACTGTCAGGCTCAAGTGACCCAAGGCACTGACCCAAGCATGGGGCTGCTTCCCAAGGCTCATCCCAAACCACAAGTTAGAGTTGTCCTTATTCATTACAATCTCCCTGTCTCCCTTGACATTTCAATTCAATCTGGCTCAATCAGCATGTATTAAGCCTTACTATCTGCCAAGCGCTGTACTAGGCACTAGGGCACTGTACTAAGAACTGAAGATATTAAGAAAAAAGAAAGAAAATGCCCTTGTGGAATCAGGTATGAGTGCAAAACAACCTGTGCATGATTAAATAAATATAAAACATGTGAAAAAGTAAATACAAAATGATGGGTGCATCAGGAAAGGCTTCTTGTAGGAGGTGGCACTTGAGTTGAGCCTTGAGGGATTCCAAGAGGTTAAAGTGAGACCGAGCATTCCAGGCACAAGGTGGGGGCAAGGAGGCCATCTGTACAAAGACTCTATGCAGAAGACTCTTGAATCCTTGTCTAACTTTGGTCTCTCTTCCAAACTGCAGATCCAAATTTCCAATTGCCTACAAGAAAATCTCCTAGATGTCCCACTAACACTGCAATTTCAACAGATCCAAAATTAAATTTATGATCTCTTCCTGAAACCTGCCACATCCCTATTTCTTTTGATGACACCATTATTCCCTACCCCCAGTCACTCAGGCTTGAAACCTGAGAGTCATTCTTGACTCTCGTTTCTCCCTCTCCCTACATATCCAATCAGTCACCAAGTTTTGTCAGTTCTACATCCAAAATATCTTATTCACTGAACTATTAGGCTATTTATTGTCAGAACTGTGTTTCAAGAATATCACTTTGGCAGCCAGAGGATGGATTGGAGAGGAGAGAAACTGGAGGCTAAGAGACCAGAGAAGGCTACTGTGAGAATTAAGCTATAGGAACCTAACCTGGGGGGAGGGGGACATGTAAGTAGGGAGAAGGGGATGGATGTGAGAGGGAGAAGTCACAAGACTTGACAACTGGTTGGATATGGTAAGTGAGGGAGAGTCAAGGGTGACTCCAAAATTATTAATCTGGTAACCAGAGGATGGCAGTACCCTCAGTTCAAATGAGTTCAGTTTAATTCAATAAGCATTTACAAAGTCTCACTGTGTGCTAGGCAATGTACTAGGTCCTAAGGATACAAAGACAAAATCAAAATGGTCCCTGACCACAAGAAGTTCACAAACCTTGACAGAAATAGGGAAATCCATACATATTGGTTTTGTGGAAAAGATGAGTCTTATTTTGGTCATTTTGAGTTCAAGATACGTATGAATCATCTAGTTGGAGAGGGCAAGTGAATTGTGTATGATCACACAGAAAATCTGTGTCTGAGACTATATCTGAAAGTGAAGAGTAAAAGAGAGTGGGACAAAAAAACCCTACCTAATCTTCCTTACATGCAAATCTGATCACATCATTCCTCCTCTCAAAACCCTTCAGTGACTCCCTTTCCCTTCAGAGTAAAATATAAACTTGTTTTTTTCTAAACTCTTTTGTCTGGCATTCAAAGCCCTCCACAGTCTGGCACCAACCTACTTTTCCATCCTTGTTAGGATCATAGACCTATAAATTTAGACCATCTAGTCCAACCTCTTCATTTTACAGATAAAGAAACTGAATCCCAGAGAAGGGAAGTGATTTAATCAAGGCCATATTAGTCATTTCCACACAGTCTATGCTCCAACGAAGCTGTATTACTTGGGGTCCTTATATGTGCCCTGAACTTTCCTATTCTTTTCCTTTACTCACATTCCCTATACTTAGAATGCCTCCACTCTTTTTCTTCCCATTTCTGCCTTTAATTCTTCAAGACCCAGGTGAACTTACATCTCTTCCTTGAAGTCCCCCTGTAATACCTCCTCTATCTACCTCTCTTACATATTTATCTTATATACTGGTTTTTTTGTGTTGTTTTTGTTTTGTTTTGTTTTACTATAGTGGTGTTGTTTGTATATATGATATGTTCTCCTAATGGGCTGTAATTGGGACTTATCTAAAGACTTCATCTTTTAGTACCAAGTACAAGGCTCATCCTAAAGCAGAACTAACAAGTATCTGTGCAAACATCTCATCTACTTCTTCCTAAAGCTCCAGTCTATATCTCCAATTGTCTACCCAGAATCTCCATCTGTCATCTTACCACATTCTAAGGCATAAGATATCTAAAACAAAATTCTTCATCTTCTCCTCCAGAACCTGTTCCTCCTCTCGATGTCCCTATTTTTGCCAATGCTATCATCATCCTCCAGATTACCCAAACTCTAAATCTCAGTGATGCCTCTAACTCTACCCTTCCTCTCAACCATACATCTTTTTTTAAAGTACTTTTACAATTTACAGGTTTTGAACTTTTCAATAAAAAATTGATTTTCTCTCCCTCTCACCCCCTTATTCATTAAAAAGATAAAACTCTTATAATACATATTCATTATCAAGAAAAATAAATTTCTATATTGACTGTCAAAAATATGCTTTTTTCTATAATCTGAATTTATCATCTATTAGGAAGTAGGTAGCATGCTTCGTCACTGGTCTGCTGAAATCATGGTTGGTCATTCAAATGATCACAGTTCTTATTGCCTTCAAATCAATCCTCATTTCTAATAAGTCAACAAAATCCATGGGTTCAAGCTCCATAATAATTCAATCATTCATTCTTTTCTCACTGCTTCTACCTTCATCACCTCTTTACAGAATCATAGAATTTCAGAGCCAGAAAGGGTCACAGAGACCATCTAGTTCAATCTGTACATAGCTGAGAATGTCCTTATACCCAATAAGTATATCCAGCTTTCACCAGAAGACCTCTAGTGATCAGGAACTCACTTCTGAGGCAGCCTAGTCTAATAATTAGTAAGCTTTGATTTGTATGGAGCCCAAGTCATCTCTCTGCAACTTGAACACTGTTCTTAGTTTCTGCCCTCTAGGGCACACAAAATAAGTTTAATTCCTCTCCTTCTATAAACACCTGAAGATAGTTATCAGATCCCCCATAAATCTTCTCTTCTTCATACTAATCAACACCAATTCCTTTAATTAAATCTCATATGAACTCAAGGTCCTTTATCATTCTGGCTGTCCTCTGGACACTCTTTAGCTTACCAATGTCCTTAAAAATGTGCCATCCAAAACTGAATATAGGGCTCTCTCTATATATATAGTCTGGCCAGGGCAGAGTATAGCAGGGCTATCACTTCCCTCCTGCACACAGTGTTTCTCTCTCTTTTTTTTTTGAAGCAATTGGGGTTAAGTAACTTCCTCAAGGTTACACGGCTAGTCATTATTTACGTGTGGGTGCTCATTTTCTGTGGCTGGATTCGATCTCGGGTCATCCCAACTCCGAGGCCGGTGCTCTTATTCACTACACCACCTAGCCGCCCCTAGTGTTTCTCTTAATGCAACCCAAGATAACATCTCTCTTCTTTGGCTTCTATATCACAGTTGACTCATATTGAGTTTGTAGTCCACTAAAACTCCCAATCTTTTTTCAGATGTACTGTTATCTAGCAACACCTCCCCCATCTTGTACTCATGAAGTTGATTTTTTTTTAACCTAAAGGTAAGACTCTACATAATCACAGAATCCTAAAGTTAGAAGCAATATAAGAGACCATTTAGTTCAACCTGTAAATGAGCAATGATCTTCCCCTATAGCATATTCAACAAGTAAGTGTTCATTCAGGCTTTTTTGTAAACACTCCCAGTGGACACTCTATGACAAGTGGCTACAACAAGCTATCATCTGTTGGTCATAGGGTTGTCTGAGCCCCTGCAGACACAGCTATGGACTAGGAAATCCTAGGATTCCAGAGAACCCTGAACTAAAGAAGCAGATTTTCTACAATCAATCCCAAAGCAATTCTGAATGCCTCCCATGAATTGTTGCAAGAGCAACAAGGGAATTTGCTTAATACTCTGAAGTTAATAGGGCTTCACAATAGAGACATGGACAGCTGCAAGGCTAACAAGGCTTCACACTAGAGATATGAGCATTTACAAGGCTAGCAAGGCTTCATTTCAAAGTCTTGGGCAGCCCTATGGGCTACAGAGCTTTGCACTATAGACCTGAACAGTCCCATGGACAACAGAGCTTCACCCTAAAGGTTGGACAGGTCCCAAACTGCAGGATTTTACACTAAAGACTTGATAAGTCCTGTGGCTAATAAAACTTTACACTGCAGTTTAGGTAGTACTTTTATTAAGATGGCTTTATCAGAGGCTTGGAGAAAAATTCTGGCCATATGCCAGGACACCACCACAAGGCAAACAGACACTGAGAAATGACTCCACAAGGGATAACTGATCAGGAGAAAACCTAATGTCAGCAGCAACACCAGAATGGGCAGCCCGAGCAGACCCATTCCAGGAAATACAAAGATGATTTTAGATCATGAGCCACTGTGGGTCCAAGAATATGGGGGCTCCCCACAGGCTGCTCAGATGAAGACATCAAAAAGATCAAAAACAATCTAGAACAGGGACTTGTAACCTTTTTGTGACATAAACCCCTTTGCAGTCTGGTGAAACTTCTGGACCTTTTCTCAGAATAATGTTTTTAAATGCACAAAACAAAATACATAGGATTACAAATGAAACTAATTATATTGAAATATAGGTATTAAAAAAGAAATATAGGTATTAAAATATTTTTAAACAAGTTTGACTTCCTAGTCATGGGAGCAATAAGATGGAAGACCAAACCATTTCTCTGATCCCAATAACCTTTCAAACCTCTCCAAAATAGAAATCATGTGCCAAATATAAAGTAACTTCAGCTGTCTCCTTCATCTAGGATATCCAAAACCAATTTTTTTGGAGGTTTATAAAAGGCTAAAAAAAAAACACAAACTGATACTCACTGACCCTGAGCTCATTCAGAACCTTTTCCTCACCTACCATGCTATCAGTAACAAGGCTGTACTAGTAGACCTAAGAACCTGACATATGAGTCATGGGTTGCAAGAAAACTCAACCCCACACCTTGGTGCCTCCTTCTTTTCTCCATGCTTTAGAGACCTCCAGGATGCCAAAGTTTTCAAACTGTCAGACAGCTAATAGTGTAGGCTGCAGACCTTCAGGAGCAAAATCCTGCTGGAGCACCAGTGTGGAAAAGCTCTGAGCTGTCCAGAGAGAGCAGAACAGAACACAGTGTTTGGGGGAATGAGGCGGTAGCACTGTACCAAGCCTGAAGAAAAGAGCACAGCATCCAGCTGAGACTACCTCTGACTACCCAAAAGCCACTCAGGGCAGAGCTCTATGCTGGTGAACTGTGAACTGCCCACTGTGGGAGAAAGCTGAGGTGCTTTGAGATCCAGTCCCCAAGGAAACCACCATCAGAAAAGATAAAATCAGAAGATGAATAGGGGAAAATCAGAAGGGAAAAAAAGACTGAAATAACCATTTCAGGAAGAAGGAAACTCAAAAACCTTGAATATAAGCAGATAAATCAGTAAGGAAAATATTAACAACAGAAGGAAATATGGCCTCCAGCTCTAGCAAATTAGTTCAGGCATCTATGAATAAACACTGCAGAACAAAGGAAAATGATCTAACACTTGATGAAATAGAGGACCCTGTGGAATTTGAGGACATGGAACCATGAAACACTGTTCCTGAGTGGTCCAAAGCAAAAATGATAATTATGAGAGCAAAATTTATGACCTGCAGAGCAAACATAATAGGCAGAATAGAAAAACTGGAGCAGGTGTGAGCAAGTCTCGCCAAAGAAACAAACAAACAAACAAAAAACAAAAAACAATATTTGTGGGAACACAAATATGCACGAAGTAAAGGACAATCTAAAAGAAGAGAAGCAAAAAACAATAACATTAAAAGAAAATAGGCTCATTACACAAACGAATGCCTATCTCAAAGACAGGATACACTGAAACAACTTAAGGATCATAGGTCTCCCAGAAGAAGATAACAGGATAAAAATCCTCAACACAGGAAATAATACAAAAGCAGTTCCCAGAACTTCTGAAAATATAAAATGAATTACTGATTGAAAGAATTCACAGGTCACATACTTAAAAACACTCAAGGCTGCAAACTCCAAGACACATAGCAGTTAAATTTAACAATTTGATTCAGAAACAAGTTCTGCAAGTTATCAAGAGAAAAACCGTCAAATACAAAGTAAGGAAATTCAAATAACTCAAAATTATTCTACACCATTCAGAAAATGTAGGATGAAATAGAATAATGTGTTCTGAAGAGCAATGGTACTCTGGAACTATCCCAAGGTAGGTCACCTACTCTGCAAATAGGGACTTAACCATAAATGAAAAAAGATGGATATTCAATAATAAAGAGGCATTTGAAACAATTTTAGAAAGAAAACTGGAACTGAAGAAATCATTTGCTTCTCAAATACCTCAAACAATAGAAATGTAGGATTGAACAAATGCAGCAGCCAAGGACAGCAACAGCCACAGAGTCCAGTAAGAAACTTCTATCTAAATGTGTATAAAGAGATAAGGATGAAAATGAAAGTCCTGTGGAGGTAACAGTGAAGAGATGGGCCTGGAGCACTATAGGCAGAACTTGGCAACATGGCCTGAAGGTAAATTAATGTGTTTATGTTAGTAAGAGATTATAATACATTACAATCCATTATTATGATTAGATACAATTATATTACAATATGGGGGGGGGGGCACAATATAGCAGACACTTCCTAGAGAAGACAGCCTAGAATGGATAACTTGGAAGTTTTGTTTGCATGAGGAATATAGAGAAAAGAGAGAGAGGAGATAATTAATGGGGTCATGAATCAGAGAATAGTGGTCTAGGGTAGGGAGAAAGAGAGGATAGAGAATAAAGAGGGTGAGAAAAATCATTTTTGGCAAGGGGCAAAAAAAGAAAATTTTAAAACTGTCTAACAAGACTAGTTTAAGGAAGGTAAAAGAAGGAAGGATCTACTCAACTGAGAGGGTAAAAGGGTGGAAGAATTCTATAACCAGATAGAAGATATATAGATAACATATATAGATATCTATTACACATAGGGGGGGAAAGAACCAATAAGCAAAACCCCAAAGCAAAAGGGATAACAAACAAGAGGAAGAGATCAGGGGTAAGGAAAAGAGAACCAGTGGGAACAGGGCCACCTTAAAAAAGATTAAGGAAAAGTACTGATGGATCATAGTAGTGTGTTTACTGTGGTGGGTGGGGGGGGAGAGGAGGAAAGGGAAGTAGGAGAATCATAACTTAGAAAAAACCCTCAATATTAGAGACAGATGGTGGAAAATGGAAACCTAATTTTAATAAATTTAAACATGAATGGATTAAACAATCCAATAAAACAAAAAAGTAGCAATACTGGACGAAAAAACAAAACCCTACAATCTGTTGCTTACCAGAAACACATTAAAAACAACAACAACAAAGAAATACACAAAAATAAAAGTAAGGAGAATGGGGGGGGGGGGGAAATTACTATGCATCAAGTTAAAAACAAGCATTCAAAAAATAAAGGGAGATAAATAAGGAAACTATTTTATGCTGAAAGGAACCATAGACAACAAATTAATATCAGTAATAAACACAAATGCACCAAATGCCTTAGCATTCAAATTCATAAAGGAAACATTATCTGAGTTACAGGAAGACATAGACAGTAATACAACAGTGGCAGGAGATTTCAATATCCCTCTATCAGTTTTGGATAAATCTGAGAGAAAGATAAATAAAAGGGAAAATATGAAACTGAACAGATTCCTGGAGAAACTAGTTAAAAGACTTATCTTCTAAATGAGACAGTAAAAGAATATTACATATTTCTCAGCACCATATGGGACTTTTACAAAAACTATCCATGTACTAAGGCACAGAGAAATTACAAACAAATGTAAAAAGGCAGAAATAACCAATATATCCTTTATAGATCATAATACAATAAAAATATTGATTCCCTAAACAAAAGATATGGACCCAAATGAATATTTAACAATGAAATTCTAAAAAATGAGTGGTTCAAAGAACAAATCATAGAAATAATTAATAAACTGTGCAAAAGAAAATGATAATGATGAAACAACATACCAAAATTTCTGGGATGCAGATGAAGCAGTCCTCAGGGGAAAAATCATATCCTTACAAACATACATTAACAAAATAGAAAAAGAGAGGATTAATGAACTTAATATACATTTTAAAAATTAGAAAGCCAACAAATAAACCTAAAATAAGCACAAAAGAGGACATATTAAAAATCAAAGGGAAATAGATAAATTGGAAACAAAAACTCAGAAATCATAAATAAAATTAAGTGCTCATTTTAAAAAAGATTGATAAAATTGATAAACCCTTAACTGACACAATTAAAAAGAAGAGAGAAGGAAATAAAATCAATAAAATAACAAATGAGCAAGGAGAGATCACAGCAAAACCAGAACAAATAGAATAATCAGAATATATTATGTGCAGTTATATGCTAATAAAACTTAGAACACAAAAGAAATAAAATACCTTCAAAAATATAAAATAACCAAATTATCAGTACACCAGTTAGAGATCTTAAATAATCCAATCTCAGAAAAGGAAAGAGATCTAGTTGTAAAGAAATTACCAAAGGAAAAAACTTCTTGTCCTGATGAGAATTCTATTAAACTTCTAGAGAACATTTAGAACCCATATTTCACAAGTTGTTCTCAAAAATGGATAAAAAATCAACACCTTGCCAGAATTCTTTTTGTAAGATAAATATAGCCCTGATACCTAAACCAGGGAAAGATAAACCACAGGGAAAAAAACTATGGGTCAATATCATTCATGAATATTGACTCAAAAATTTTGAAAAATTCTGTCTAAGAGACTACAATGATTTATCCAAGAAATCATTCAATATGACCAAGTGATATTTATGCCGGGAATGCAAGAATGGTTCAACAATAGAAAATCAATGTAATTAATCATATTAAAAACCAGGACATACAAAACTACACAATCACCTCAATAGATGTAGAGGAGGCCTTTGACAAAGTACAAACTCTTTTATAAAACAAACAAACAAAAAACCCTGCAAAGTTTATGTGTACAGGGACCCTTTCTTTTAAATATAAAAAGCATCAATGGTCAAAGGATATGAATAGGAAGTTTTCAGAGAAAGAAATTAAAGATATCTATAAGCATATGAAGAAATGCTCTAAATCACTATTAATTAGAGAAATGCAAATCAAAACAACTCTGAGATACCACATCTCTCCAGTCAGATTGGCTAAGATGACAAAACAAGAAAGTGACAAATGCTGGAGAGGATGTGGGCAAATTGGAATGCTAATACATTGCTGGTGGAGTTGTGAACTTATCCAACCATTCTGGAGAGCAATCTGGAATTATGCCCAAAGGATTATAAATAATTTCATACCCTTTGACCCAGCCATACCACTTCTAGGGTTATATCCCAAAGAGATCATAGAAGTGGGAGGAAGACCCATATGTACAAAAATATTTTTAGTAGCCCTTTTTGTGGTTGCAAAGAATTGGAAACTAAAGGAGTGCCCATCAATTGGGGAATGGCTAAACAAGTTGTGGTATATGAATGTAACGGAATTTTATTGTGCTATAAGAAACGAGGAGGTGACAGATTTCATAATTACCTGGAGAGACTTATACAAACTGATGCTGAGCGAGAAGAGTAGAATCAGAAGAAATTTGTATACAATCACAGACATACCATATCTGTGATGACCAACTATGACAGACTGGACTCTTTTCAGCAATGCAGTGATATAAGTTAATCCCGAATGATTCAAGAAAGTGAGAAATGCGCCATCCAGAGATATAACTAGAAAGAACTGAGCCTGAATCCTGATGGAAGCAAACTAAATGATCTTGTTCTTCTCATTGTTTGGTTTTACTTCTTCCTTACCATCTTTCATCCCACCTAGTACAATATGCCTTTGTAATTGGAATAATGTTTAATATGAATGCATTTGCAGACCCTAAAAAAAAAAATATATATATATATATATATATAAAGCATCTATCTAAAACCAAAAGCAAGCCTTGTATACAATAAAAATGCACTAGAAATTTTTCCAGTTAATATAGGAGTGAAATAATTGATATGATATGATTTGATATAGCTCTGGAAATAGCAGTAAGAAAAGAGAAAGAAATTAAAGGCATAAAGACAGGTAAAGAGGAGATAAAACTAATCCTAGAAAATCAGCAAAAATATTAATGAGACAATTAATGGCTTGAGTAAAGTTGTGGGCTACAAAATAGTTCCTCAAAAATCAATAGCATCTCCATATAATAACAATAAAACACAAGAATCCATAATAAAAATGGAAATTCCATTCCAAATAACCTCAAAATGCATAAATATCTGGGGATCAATCTACCAAAGCATACAAAAGGCTTGTATAGATTCAATTACAAAGTGATCCTCAAGAAATAAAGAACAGCTTCAATAGCCAAAGGAATATCTGGTGCTCACAGCTAGGCTAGGCCAATATGATAGAAATGATAATACTACCAAAATGAATTTATATTGCTAATGTAAAACCAAAAATCAAATTACCAACGGGGTACTTTATAAACTTTGATAAAATAAGAAAATATTTATTTTGTAAAAAACAGACCTAGAATATAAAGAGAGATGATAAAAAGAGAACAGAGATGAAAGGAACAGCGCTTACAAATCTCAAACTATGTCATAAAGTAGCAGTTTTCAAAACTATCTAGTACAAGTTAAAAAATAGAAAGATATGGGATGGACTAGACGAGAGAGAGTCAGAAACAATAGAACTCAATAACCCAGTGTTCAGTAAGATGGAAAGCATAAATTACCTAGGGAAAAAGCTCCTTAATACTGCTAGCGAAACTGGAAAGCAATCTGGCAGAAATTAAGCTCAGATTAATACCTTACACTATATTCCACAATACATTCTAAATGGATTTGCAACCTTAATACTAAAGATTATACTGTTGAAAATTTTAGAAAAGAAACAGATTATATATCTCTCACAGCTAAGGGTAGGAGTTATAGTCTTAAGCAAACAAGAATTAGAGGCAATTACAAAATATAAAATCGGTAACATTGATTACTTGAAACCGAAAAGCTTCTGCACTGATAAAATTAATGCACCTAGGATACTAAGGGAAGTGACCAAATGGGGGGAAATATTTGTATCAAATTTGTCTGATAAGGATTTGGTACCAAAAATATGTAAACACTTAACAAATATATATAAATAAAACAAATAAATATTCTCGAATAAGTGGCCAAAGGAGATGAACAAAGAGTTCAAAATGATTGCAAAGTATTCACAACCACATGAAAGAATGCTCCAAATTGGGATGGCTAGGTGGCACAGTGAGTAGAACACCGGCCCTGGAGTCAGGAGGACCACCGTTCAGGTGGTTAACTTAACACACACACACACACACACACACACACACACACACCCCTAGCCGTGTGACCTTGGGCAAGTCACTTAACCCCAATTGCCTTCCAAAAAGCAAAAAAAAAAAAAAAATGCTCCAAATCTCTAATAATAAGAAAAACCCAAATCAAAACAACCCTTAGGTTTTACCTCACACCCAGAAAATTGGCACACACACACACACACACACACACACACACACAAAAATGACCCAAAATAGCAATAGTTAATGTGAGAGGGTTGTGAAATGATAGACACACTAAATACATCATTGGTGAAGCTGTGAAATGTTTCATCCACTTTGAAAAGCAATTTGGAATTATGAAAATAAGGTGACTTTAATGTCCATATCCTTTGAACCACAGAGTCTAGTACTGAATTTGTACTCCAAGGAAGCCATTGATAAGAAGAAAGTTCCCATAAACACCTAAATATTTATAGCAGCATTTCTTTTCTATGATAGCTAAGAAATGAAAACAAGGTGAATGACCATCAATTGGGGAGTGGCAAACAAATTGTGGTACATTAATTTTATGGTTTATCCTGTAAGAAATAATTTGTGTGATGACTAGAGAAGCTTAGTGAACTGATGAAGAGTTTAAGTAAGCAATGTCAAGAAAACAATCTAGACAATAATCACAACAATGTAAATGGAAAGAACTGTACATCCAAAGTAAAAACAAAATTATGAAGATCAATCAGGACTTTACTAAAGAAATATGAGTACACTCCCACCCCACTCCTTGGTGGATGTGGGAGGTCCAGGTGTTATACATTACACAACTGTTCAGACTTTTTTTTTAATGTATTGATCAGTTGTGTTGACTCTTTTCCCTTTCAAAAAATACTGTTTGTTTTATGGGATGGTTCTCTAGTAGGGGCAGAGGGAGGGATGGATACTTGGGATAACTCTAATGATACAAGAGACAGAAGGTGTGAATGAAATCTTAACTTTTTAAATGAAAAAAGAAAAAACTGCATTTACACAACAGAAAGTACCCTCTGGTTCATTAGAGAACTTTATGGAATGAGATTTATAATAAACTACACATTGTTGGTGCTTATGAAAAACAAAACAAACAAGAAACCAGATTCACAGAATGCAAACGAAGAAGCTCTGAGGCCTAGATTCTAGACCTACCCTGTGACTTTGAAAATTGTCAGCATCTGGAAAGCACTCCGCACACCGGTGCCAAACAAGGTTCCTGGCTTGTTCTCAGCTCCGATAATTTCAAAGATGCTTCCCATAATTTATTCCTATTAAATTTCATCTCATTAGTTTTGCCCCATGTTTTAGCTTGTCAAGATCCTTTTGGATCCTAACTCCATCATCCATCGGATTAACTATCCTTCCCATCTTTTTGTCTTCTATAAATTGGATAAGCAGGTAATTCATGTCTTTGTCCAAGTCATTGATAAAAATGTTAACTGGGAGCCCAGGACAGACTCTTAGGGTTGTCCCACTAGAGACCTCCCTCAAAGTTGAGTTGTTAATAACTACTTTTTAGGTCAAGTCATCCAACCAGTCCTGAATCCATCTAACTGCTGCCATTAAACCCAGGGCGGGGGCAGGGGAGGGGGGAGAAGAAGGGAAGGATAAGTATTTGTAGAATGGCTATTATGTGCCAGTCACTGTATTAAGTATTTTTTACAAATATTATTTTATTTGATCTTCATAACAACCCTGCTAGGTAGATGTTATTACTATCCCCATATTACAGTTGAAGAAACCAAGGCAGACATAAGTTAAACTTGCCCAAGATCACACAGTAATCATATGAACCAAATTTGAATTCAGATCTTCCTAACTCTAGGCCCAGTGCTCTATCTGGATCCACTGGGCCACAAACTGTCCCATACTTTCCTTTTTTGTTCTCATGGATTCATGAGAGACTGTGTCAAATGCTTTGCTGAAGTCTATGAAATCTACTTCTCTGGCATTCTCTTGAATGCCATGCCAATCCTGTCCAAAAAAAAAAAAAAAAAAGAACAGAATTCAGTTATTCTGGAACAATCTGTTGCTGGGTTGTTGTTTTTTTTTTTTTTAATGAAATCATGCTGGCTTTGTGTGATCACCATTTTCTTTCCTAGATGTTTGCTAACCATCCCTTTATTAATACATTCTAGAATTCTGCCAGGAATCAAAGTCAAACTCACTGGCCAAGAATTTGCAAACCACTGCTCTTTCCTTTTTTGAAACCACAGACAACATTTGCTCTTCACCAGTCCTGTCACATCTCTCTCATTCTCTATGATCTTTCAAAGCTCATTGGCAGTGGCTCAGTGGTCCCATCTATTGGTTCAGTATCCTAGGATAAATTGTCTGGAACCAGTGATTTGAACTCATTGGGTACATCAAAGGGCTTCTCAGTATCTCCTTACTTATCTTGGGCATCAACTATCAGATAGACATTTTTGCTCCATCCTTTCCTGTGCAAAGATCATTCATATTTCTTGGAAGAAAAAGGGAAGCAAAATAAGGAGTTGGGGCATTCTATCTTCCAAATATCATCATTTCATACATTAATCCTCACCCTTCCTTGAGCCATCTCCTTTCCCTTATGTTTATCAAAAACAGGTTGCCGTAGTCCATCAGCCTCAGTCCACTCTGAACTTGTGGATTCCTGACACTATTTCTTACAATATGCCACACCTTCATATCAATCATTTGTTGTCTGCCCTTGCTTCTATCTCACCTATGTTACATGTCCTTTGTTAGTCAATGTGTAGCCTGTGTATTCTCATCAGTCTCTTCAGATAGCCCACTTCAGAATTCTTCCTCCTCAGAATTTTCTCTTTGTCTTCAGAAATTTGTCCTGAATTTACTTCTATAGAATTATAAGCCATGGAACCTTATTTACCCGTTCTCTGAACACTTTGAGATCTACTGTTCCAGTCTGGGGTGCATGTTGGGCTATCTCCATTCCTTTATCATGTATAAAAAAGAAATTGATCACTTCCCACTCTTCAAGGTTCCCAAGGTATGTCAACTACCAATTTTTACTTGTTCAGAATCCGATGCAGAACAGGCTTGCATTTTTGCTTTCTCTATCTTCTGGAGGATGAAACTGTTATTAGGACAAGCCAAGAATACTGCTCAGCTTTTGGCAGAGAGAAAATTAGAGTTCAAATAGATGCCTGAATAATTAAAGACTTTATCACTACTCTACTTATCTCCACCTCTGGGCCAAAAACCTCATCCATGTTCTCCTCCTGTCCAAGTGGTCTACATTATGCTCCCACAGCAATAATCAGTTGATCAGTTAGTCAATTAGCATTTATTAAACATTTACTATGTGCCTGGCACTTGTGCTAAGTTTTGAAGATACAAAGAAAGGCCAGAGGCTGTCCCTGCCCTCAAGGAGTTCAGAGTCTAATGAGGGAGATAACATGTAAACAACTATGTACAAACAAGATATATAAGGGAAATAAATTGGGGGCAATCTCAGAGGGAAGGTATGAAGATTAAGGATGATTAGGAAAGGTTTCTTATAGAGAGTAGACCTTTTTTAGTTTATATTTGAAAGAAGCCAGAAGGCAAAGAAGAGGGGAGAGAGAGACAGAGACAGAGAGAAGAGTTTTATTTATCTTTCCTCCATTAATTTTACCCAAATGCTCTCTACCATTTCACACACACACACACACACACACACACACACACACACACACACACACACACACACCCTGATTTCTGGATTTACTTATATAGGGGTGTGTGAGTGTGTGTATTTAATATATAATAGCAGTCTTATCTCAAACATGCGTACATGTTCTATTGCTTTTTTCCCCTACTCTTTTTGAACAAGGAAGCCATCCCTTAAGCTATGTTTCAGTTTAGGACCTCATCCCACTTACAGATGTCTATGAAAGTAAATTTACCACATCTGGAACACTGAGACAATTTGTTACTGGATCTCTCCCATTGCTCCAGAGTCTTCCCACCCATCCCCCAATTCATCCTGACCACACTGACAAATTAATCTTCTAACACAACTTTGATCATAGCACTCTCCTGCTCTAAGAGCTACAGTAGCTCCCAATTATCTAAGGGTCAAATCCAAACCCAGGATGAGAGCCTACTGTTCTCAGGAGATGCAGGACAGAAAGGCACCAGTTAGTGACTTATTCTATAGCAGTGTCAGGACCCATGGTTCCTGCATCCTCTTCATAAAACCACCAAATCACAGAGCTTCCTTGATATCAAATAGCACAGAAGGATAGGAAACCTATATTAGGAGATTTCAGAATTGGTCTAGCCCAGAAACTAAATGTGCTCTAATCTGGGTGTTAAAAAGAGTGGTAATGGGGCAGCTAGGTGGCAAAATGAATAGAGCACCAGCTCTGGAGTCAGGAGGACTTGAGTTCAAATCTGGCCTCAGACACCTAACACATGTGTGACCTTGGGTAAGTTGCTTAATCCCAATTGCCCTACCTTACCCCCTCCAAAAAGCAAAAAAAAAAAAAAAGTGGCACTATACTTGCTGGACACTGACATGTCCACCAGGGACTAATTCTTCTTCCAACTCCTAGATCTCCCCTACTATTCCCTATCCTGTTGGGGGTCAGAGATTTCTTCAGGTTACATTAAGAACCTCCTTATCAGGGCAGCTAGGTGGAGCAGTGAATAGAGCACCTGCCCTGGAGTCAGGAGGACCTGAGTTCAAATCCAGCCTCAGACACTTAACACTTACTAGCCATGTGACCTTGGGCGAGTCACTTAACCCTAATTGCCCTGCCTTCTCCCCTCCAAAAAGGGAAAGAAAAAAAAATCTCCCTATCTACAGCTATGTCCCATCTAGTCCAGGCAACCATTGTAAGCCAGAGCCATAATTAGGAACATTTGTATTGGAGGGCGCACAAACCAGACCCAGGGCCAGTGGCAAAAACAAAACAAAAATACCCCATTCCCTCAAATCAACTTGTCAAGCTGAGACATCACAGAGATGCTGGATGTGTACATGGATCCGGGACTCGCTCACCTATGGTGTGGTTACTGCAGAGGAGGAAGCAGGCTATTTGGTGGCTTCCCATTTTAACCAATCTTTACTATGTTTTTTTATCATAGTTTCTGTGCTGCTAAAGGACTACAAGTGCTTTCCCACCTTCTAAATTTTGCCCCTCAGAGCAAAAACCCCCATCTCCCAGTACTAGTTACAGCTCTGCTTCTCCCCTGAAGCCCACCAGCACTGCTTAATCAAGGCAAAAATGGTCACATCTGCCTCATAGACCATCCGTATTGCTTTCCAGTCAAGGGGATAACTGAAGTCCCTGAACTCTGCCCTCATGGGACATCACAAAACAATGCTTTGCACTGAGAGATAGTGACCAGGATACAACTTCCTTCACCTTCAACCTGTCCCCCTCAGCCCCTGAGTCAATAGAACACAGTCTGAAGGATGGAAAAGGAGAGGTTCCTCATAGATGTGGGAAAGCCCTTCATACTGTAGTGCAGAAAATCACTGACTCTGGCCAATTCCTGAATTCAGACCTGACACTTGTACTCGTGAACAGCAAAGCCTTAAGCTAGTCACTTCACCTCTTGGGCCACCGCTTTCTGATGTGTCAAATAAAGGAGTTGGACTAAATAATTACCAATGTTCCTTCTAATTCTAACTCTAATGAGTCCATGAACTTGAAGGGAGGATGAGGGCTAGGCTTGAGTGTTAAACCAGGAACTTGGAGCCTTGAGCCAAAAGGCTATTGTGATGCCATCTGCGTGCCCCACCTTTGAGACAACTCCTCAACTCCCCAAGCTCTGGTCTCTGAAGCAATTATCCTCTGAGTGGCAATTACTTTTTCAAAAGGAGAAAAAATATAATGGAGCTTTGGAGAGAAGCACAATGTTCTGAAAGTGCCTTTTTTTGGTAAAGAAGAAATACCAGTGAACAATGCTAGCCTTCCCCGCTAAGGAAACTGTTTCAGATTTTAGACTGATCTAATGTCTGTCTTATTACCTGAGGAAGGGAGATATTCCACACCAGGGCACTGGGTCCCTGCTGAGCCAGAGAAAAATGGTAAAGCCACAGACTTCCCCAACATTCTGTCAGGTTTCTATGAAAAATAGTTTCATAGGAGAGGCCAAGCCTGAGGAAGGTGGGGGTAAAAGATGGAGACAGGAAATAAAATGGAAAAGGGAGAAAGAAAAGAAAAAGGAAGGAAGAGGGGATAGGAGCAAAGAGGACAGAGAATAGGGCAGGGGGAAGGGCATGGCAAGGGACAGGATGGCTAAACCTGGGCAGGGATACTCTGCTTGCTTCCACAGGGAGTTATCTTTGCTAATGCTTTGGCCAAAACCAGAAAGTGGGGCTTGAACTGCTGTGTAGAGAAGGCAGTAACTATGGTGATTTCATGTGACTTTAACCTCCATCAGCTTGTTTTCTCATCTGTAAAATGGGTACAGTAATAGCACCTGCTTCCCAGGGCCATTATGAGCATGAAATGAGGTAATATTTGTAAAGTACTTTTTTTTTTGCTTTTTGGAGGGGAAAGGCAGGGCAGTTGGGATTAAGTGACTTGCCCAAGGTCACATGGCTAGTAAGTGTTAAGTGTCTGAGGCTGGATTTGAACTCAGGTCCTCCTGACTCCAGGGCAGGTACTTTATTCACTATGCCACCTAGCCACCCCTGTAAAGTACTTTGTAAACCTTCAAGCACTATATGACTGCTAGCTATTATTAACCCAGGGATCAGACTCCCAGATTGCTACCTGTCTTATTCTGAGCTAAAGCACATCTATCCAGAGTCATTCATTCACATTTTAGAGTAAGTTTTTTCAGATCCTACCCAGCCCATAGGGCAACTTCTTCACAACCAGACCTGGACAAGATGACAAGATAAGCACGACTGGGAGAAGGCTAGAAAGAACATTCAGAGCAGGGTACCTGGGCAGCTAGGGTGTGTGTGTGTGTGTGTGTGTGTGTGTGTGTGTGTGTGTGTGTGTGTGTGTGTGTTTGAGAGAGAGAGAGAGAGACTGTGTGTGTGACCATGTGTGTGTGTGACTATGTGTGTATATGAGAGAGAGAGACTGTATGTGTGTGACTATGTGTATGAATAATAATGATAATAGCTGGAGTTTTTATGATACATTAAGGTTCAACAAGCACTTTCATTTGAATACTTCACGGCGTCCCTGTAAAGTAGGCACTACAAGTGTTATTATCCCCTTTTATTGATGATGAAACTAAGGTTCACCAATTACATGATCTATATTCTTGGAAGATAAGCTCTGAGGCAGAAATGGGGCCCAGGTCTCCCTAGCTCCAAGCCTAGTAGTCTATCCATGACGGCATACTGCCCAAAAAATGGGAGAGAAGAGTCAAGAAGACGCCTGTAGGAGATAGTTCTCAAAACTGAACTTCGGAGCCCTTTCTCTGCAGATCTCTTGAGTCTGTCACAGACTCAGAGCCAAATCTTCAGGGATGGCTTTTGGGTGGCCTTCGGGATCATTGGACACCAGACCCCCCACCCCAGCTCCCCAAGAAAGATACTTTCCTTCCTTAGATTCAGAAACAGAATTATGGCTAAAAAGATGAGCTAGGGCATATGACAATAGAGTCTCATGGACTGGGTTTTGTCACTCTGAAAATGGATTTGATGCTACCTATGTGACCTTAGGCAAATTGCTTAAACTCCCTGAGCCCATTTCTCAACTGCCAAATGAAGAGTTTGAACTAGATGTCTTCTAATATCCCTTCTAAATCTGTTATCTTTCAACTTGAAAAAAATTTCCTTTAAATATAAGATATCTTGAAAAAATAGTTTGTTAAATTCTTAAGCATGATTTCACTATGACTTTGAGGTCAAGTTTCCTTCCGTCCTCTCCCATCCCTGTCACAGACAATAAATAGATTTCTTTTTGCGTGTGTGGAAAATGAATGAGAAAATCAGATTCACCAGAGAGACATTCACTTTATAGGCAACATATCTGGAATATACCTCTTTCATATGCCACTGTATCTGTAATACTCAGCAATCTTGTATCATTCAACTATCTGGGGTGGTGGAAAGGGAGGGGATGGTATCCTGAGAGTCCAGGAAATTGAACAATGAAGAATCTAAATGAAACTAGAAGTAATGACAAAGCCTTTGCCTCTCAGACAAATCTCCCTCCTCTCCGCCTTAGATAGAATCTCTGCTGATGCTATAGTCTTCTTCACCTCTGCCCTTAGCCTCCCTGCTTCCCGTCCCAGATCATTCGTTTTTCAGCTCTCCAAGGGAGATGGGGGTCCCTGAGATGCTGGTTAGCTCAGAGCAGGGTTAAATAGCAATAGAGATGGTGATGACTGCCGCCATTTACATAGGATTTGAACACAGGTATCTTGTGATTATAAAATAGGGCGCTTTCCTTGAATTCATCCTTAAAGCTTTCCCTCTCCATCATCCCTGGTATTCTATAAATTGCCAGGCTTAATCAATCCTTCCTCCATCACAACTTTCTCATGTATTTCTTTTTACCTACTTACATGGCCTCTACCATAATTCAGACCTCATCTCTCTTGACTAGACATTCAATCAATAAGCACCTAGTATGTATTATGTGCTTAGTGATCTGTCCTCTAAAAGCTTAGAAGCTAATGGGGAGGCATTTTCCACATATTCACCAAGTATAAGTTTATACAAAATAGATGCCATACAAAACAGATGACAGCTAATCTTGATGAGGAAGCCTGATGCAGAAGGTGTCACTTGAGCTTATTCTAAAGGAAAGGAAGGATTCTGAAATGAAGAAGTGAGGAGAGAAAGCATTCCAGGTATTGGAGCAATCAATACAAAGGCATCAAGAGAGGAGAAGGGGTGCAAGAAAGGACTATTGCAATTCCTAAGTCAGCTTCCTACCCCCCAGTTTCTCTCTTCTCTAATTCACACAGTTGCTCCAATAATCTTCCTAAAACTCCATTCTGATCACATATATTTAAAAAAAAAACCTGCCCAGTATCTATGAAATAAAAATACCATCTCCTAGTTTTGGCATAGAAGTCTCTACCATATGGCTTCAACCTCTCCTACCCTTCTATCCCAAGCATACTATTCTCTCTTTCTATATAGTCTATGGACAGCTAGGTGACTCAGTAGATAGAGTGCTGGGCCCTCTACTCACGAAGCCCTGAGTTCAAATTTGACTTCAACATTTATTAGCTGTGTGACCTTGGGCAAGTCTCTTAACCTCTGACTAGGAGGCAGCTAGGTGGCTCAGTGGATAGAGTACTGGGCATGGAGTCAAGAGACCTGAGTTCAAATCTGGACTCAGACACTTAGCTGTGTGATGCTGGGCAAGTCACTTGACCTCTGTTTGCCTTAATCCACTGGAGAAGGAAATGGCAAACCAATCCAGTATCTTTGCCAAGAAAACTCCATGGCAAAGTATTGGCACGCTATGCTGCCTTTGGTCAGACATGACTGTACAACAACAACAATAAAATGGAGAGAAAGTTGCTAGCTAATGAGGGGATTAGGAAAGTCCTCATATGGGAGATACTACCTGAACTGAGCATTGGAGGAGCTAGGAGTTTCAAGAGAAAGGGGAAGAGGGAGAGTGTTAGAGCAATGAGGGACAACCATTACTTAAGCCGAAACCTGTCTTCGTATCTTCAGAACCCCATACAAGGCCCAACATACAGTATAGGAGCTTCTCAAATGTTTATTGAATGAAGTCTGTTGAATCTATACATGAGTTTCATTCCTTCTTCAAGACTGTAAGCTCTCTGAGGTCAGGAATGATTTCTGATTCATCTGTGGTTCCACATAGTGACCAGCACAAGGTTCTGTATACAGTAGGCACTTAATAAGCATTAAATGAATGAATGACTCCTAGGTCTTCAGCAAAACCTCATGTTTCCCTAGAGGTTGGGCTCAGCCATGATCTAAAAGGGGAAAGTTCATCCCTTCCAATGTTCTGTCTGCCTCACTCCTGGGAGCAGCATTTCTGAAAATTTCCATGGGACCAGCCGGACGTACTGTGAGGACCATCTGTAATATGCACATGGTCCATGTCTACATAGCACAGACTGAGATTTGGGAACCTATTCAAGTAACTTCATTAATATCCAACCGTGGGGCATGGAAGGGTGCCTGTTCTGTTCGACTTAGTTGCTGGATTGGTTAGTTTTGCTGAGCTGCCATCTTTTTCTTTTTTTTCTTTTTTTGTTAGAAGGAATGGCTTATCCAGGGGAAGGGGTAGGGATATATGTGGCAACAAAGAGGACATAGAAACAAACGATATCATTAAAACTGTATATTATAGATATAGGTAGAGATGGAGATCGAGATGTTACAGGTATGTGTCTAATTACAGGACTTGAGTCTTGATGGCCTGGATATTAATCATCAGTGAGGCTGACCTCTCCAGGCCACCGCCCTTCGTAAAAACAAAGCTCTTTGGCATGACCCCCAGAAAGAGAGAAAACCACCAGCTCTCCTGGTTTCAACAACTCAGAAAGATCAAGCTTCTGAGTCTCATGCCTGTTTATAGCCTGTACTTCTCTTTGGTAGAGTTGACTCAGAAAGACAGGAGAAAGCAGAAGAGTCTGAAATGGCCCTCCAATCCCCACCCCCACCCCAGTCTGGAAGAGGTTAAGGAATGGGGGTGTTCAGTCTGGATCATTACTCTCCTCATAGCTAATGGCCAGAGGCCCTATGAGATCTATACCATTAGACAGATCTAATGGCTGTTTTCAATTACAACCAGGGCCCAGAGAGTGCTCCTTCCTCCTCCCCCAAGCCCTCCATTTAGAGTCCCCTCCCCCATCCCTGTACAGAGATTCTTCTCCCCCATTCCTGTACAGAAAACCTCCTCCCCCTGCCCTGCATAGAAAACCCCCTCCCCCCTCCCTGTACAGAAAGCCCCTCTACCTCCTCCCTGCACAGAAAGCCCCATCCCCCATCCCTGAACAGAAAGCACCCTCCCCCATCCCTGCACAGAAAGCACCCTCCCCCATCCCTGCATATAGAGCACCTGGTCCCCTCATTCCAACACAGAGACTCCTCCCATTACTTCACAGAGAGAGCCTTTTCCTTCCACCTCCCCCAACCCTGAATGCAGAAAGCCTCCTCCCTGTATCCCTGCACAGAGGATCTTTACAGAGAGCCTAGTCCCCTCATCCCTGCAGAGAGACTCTTACCCTACTCCTGCACCAAGACACCCTCCCTCTAGCTCCCTTATTCCTGCACAGAGAACTGACAACCTGTATCCCTGAACACAGAACAGCTCCATCCCCCTCATCTCTGAACACACAGAGCTTCCTAATCCTGCATCCCTGCAAAGAGAAGGGCTCCTCCCCATCCCTGTATTGAGAAAGTCTCACCAACCAATCCCTGGAGAGCCTCCCCTTACATTGCTTCACAGAGGCTTCCCCCCATCTTTGTACAAAAAGCATCACCCCTATGTGGTGCAAAAAGAGCCTCCCCTCATCTTTGGGGGAAAAAGAGCCTCCCCCCATCTTTGTGCAGAGAGACTCCCCCCACTTCTTTCTGCAATCTCCCCTCTCTGCAAGGAGAGAGCCTCCCCCATCTTTGTATAAAGAGAGCCCTTCCCTATCTCTCTGTAGAAAGAGCCTTCCTTCATCTCTGTGCACATTGAACCTCCCCCATCTTAGCACAAAGAAAACCCTCTCCCTTCATGTCACTCCACAGAGAGAGCCTCACACCCCAGTTTCAATCAGTTCCCTTCATCCTACATCATTTAGGTAGGACAACCTTTCTGGCCTAGAATTGTTCCCTAAACACACCTCCCTGGGATGCAGTGGGCATCACTATCAATGGAGCAGTCTTTCCTTATGCCTGCATTTCTTCCATATGACTCCCACAGCCAAAATTTCTCTGACCATGCACCTGTTAGAGGAAAGCAAGCACCCTTCACATGGTACCTGAACTTTGGCCAACAGTCCAAATTCCCCCAGGCACCAGGGTCCACAGAAAAAGAGAGAGCATCTGTTCTGGGCTCACAGACATAGTTTAGCCAGAACCCTCTTGAGTCTGCCTTCCTCCATCCAATGCAATACATTTTAAATGTAATATTTTATTTCCCCCCTCAATTACATGTAAAAACAATTTTCAACATTAATTAAAAAAATTTTTTTGAGTTCCAAATTCTTTCCTTCCCTCTCCTCCCTCATTAAGAAGGCAAGCGATATGATGTGTTATACATGTACCGTCATGCAAAACAGATTTCCATGTTAGTCATGTCAACAACCTATTTATTAAACATCCTTATGTACAAGGCAAAAACTGGTCCCTTGCCTTCAAGGAGCTTACATTCTGCTGGAGGGTGGCCATGATATAACATGTACCAGGTGAGTCTGAACTTTTTTTGTGTCTCTGACCTCCTTCAGCTGAATGGTAAAACCCACAGGCCCCTTCTCAGAATAACGTTTTAAATGCACAAAATAAAATACACAGAATTACAAAAGTAACCAATTATACTGAAAGACGGTCACATATATATTTAATTGCATGAATCCCAGTTTAAGAATATATGTTATGTTATATTATGTTTATTATATGTCATGTCATATCATGTCATATCGTATCATATCATATTATGTTATATTATATTATAGTACATACAGATGAGTAAATACAGTGTATACTCAAAATTACACAAAGTAATTTCAAGAGAGAGAACACCAACAGCTGGAGTGGAAAGGTCTCATGTGAAATGTAGTTGATGTCTAAGCTGTTCTTTGAAGAAAATCAGGGATTTTATTAAAGGCAGCTAGGTGACACAGCAGATAGAGCACCGGGCCTGGAGTTAGGAGGAACCTGAGTTCAAATCCAGCCTCAGACACTTACTAGTTGTATGGCTCTGCGCAAGTCACTTAACCCTTTTTGCCTTAGTTCTTCATCTATAAAATGAGCTGGAGAAGAAAATAAGAAACCATTCCAGTATCTTTGCCAAGAAAACCCCAAAATGGTGTCATAAAGTGTCAGACACAACTGAATAACAACAGATACTGTAAGGCAGAGATGAGGAGGGACTACATTTCAGATATGGGGGGCCATTTGAATTTGATTTAACAAGTATTTATTAAGCAAGACATTGCGCTAGGTGCTGAGAATACTTAGACAAAAAAACCCAGCTTCTGCCACTTGAGAAGGGGGAAGAAAATTTATACAAATAAGTAAAAAATATCAAAAAAATTAAGCAAAATAAATATAACATTATTTTGGTACAGGGTTGAGAGAGTGGCAAGGAGGCACAAAGAATGGGTAAAATAAGGCAAGGCCTCTTGCAGATGATAGCCTGTGGAGGAAGATCAGGATTCTAAGAAGCAGAGATGAGGAGAGAGAAAAATACAAGGATGAGGGACCATAGAGGCAAGAGACAGGGGCTGGAATGTTCTTCATAGAGAATAGCACGTTGGCCAGTTGCGATGAAATGGACAGTGTATGAAGGGGAGTTCATCTGGAAAGTTAGGTCAGAGCCATTTCACGAAGGCCTCTCAATGCCAAACAGAAGAGTATTATTTTATATTACAGGCAATGAAGAGCCACTAAAAACATGACATGATCATGTTTGTACTTTACTGATGTCAATTTGGCAGTTGTTTGGAGGATAGACTAGTGGGAAAAGAGACTAGATGCAGGGAGACCAATGAGGAGGTAAAGGATGAGGTCTTGAGGTTGAATTAGGTTGATGAACTTGATTGGTGGGTATTGTATACAGGGAGGTGAAAGATTCAAGAACCATGAAGGTAGAATTGGCACCAGATTGAATAGGGTGAGGGAGACTAAGAACCCAGGAGGATTCAGGGTTTGCAAATCTTGATGACTGGAAGGGTGGTGATAACAAAAAGAAGAATAGGGAAGTTAGAAGGATGGATATCGGGGAAAACAACAAGGTGAGTTCAGTTTGGGATACTTTGAATCTGAAATGTCTATAGGACATCCAAAGGTAGTTCTTCAGGAGGCATTTGGTAACAGAGGTCTGGAGTTCAGGAAGAGGACGAAGGCTGGATATGTGGATTTGGGAGTCATATATACACAGGGATGATATTTAAACCCATAGCAGCTGATAAAATCATCAAGGAAAAGAAAAAGAGAGGAGAGACTACAGAGGAGATGAGAGGAGGAGAAGTGAAACTAACAAAGGAGGGGAGAGAAAGCGAGCTGAGAGGGGAGCATAGGAGAGGAGGGGAGATGAGACACAACAGGCAGAGAACATTCAATCCAGCAAAGCAGACTGAGAGGGACTGATCACATCAGGAAGAAACCCAAGAGAAAGCACAGTACTTACCACAAGGGAGGTACAGGAGTATGGAGGGAAATGGTAAATAGTGTCAAAAGCTGCAGTGCTAAGAATGAGAATCAAGGAAAACATTATGGGATGAGCAGTTAGAAGGCCACTTGTAACCTTGGAAAGAGAAGTTTCCAGTTTAATAGTGGAAGTCAGACTGCAAAGGTTTAAGAAAATAAGAGATGAGGAAATGAGTGCACAAAGACAACCATTTCTAATTTGTCTGTGAAAGAGAAAAGTGATATAGGGACAATAGACTGAGGGGGTGGCAGGGACAAGTGAAGGGGGTTTTTTGTTTGTTTTTTAAGGATGAGGAAACCTGGGAATGTCTTTACATGGTAGGGAAGGAGACAGAAGATAAGGAGAGACTGGATATGAGAGAAAGAAAGGGAATAGTCAGAAGGGAAAGTTCCTGTAGGAGATTGGATTAAGGGTACAAATGAGGGGAGTGACCGTACCTTCATCAGATACTTGAGCAAAGGAAGAAAGAACAAGGGATGATGAAGAGGGTGGGTTTGAGGTAGAGAGGCAGCATAAAATAACAGACAGATGCAAGCCTAGTTTCAGTCTGCCTCAGACACTAACAAAATTTAACTGAGAAAAGCACTTAACTTCTCTGATCCTCAGTTTCTTTATCTGTTAAATGAGGATAATAATAACAGTGCCTAATTCAGAGGGCATTGATGAATATTTGATGAGATCATGCATGTAGGACTGAACAACAACAGCTGGATCAAAGGCTTTCCCATTTACCCATGGGTGAGCTAGGTGGCAAAATAGATGGGGTGCTACACCCACAGTGAGGAAGACCTGAGTTCAAATCCAGCCTCAGACACTTACTAGCTGGGTGACTCTGGGCAAGTCCCTTAACCCTGTTTGCCTCAGTTTCCTCACCTGGAAAATAAGCTAGAGAACGAAATGGTAAACCATGCCAGTATCTTCACCAAGAAAATCTCAGATGGGGTCAGGAAGAGTGATTGAACAACAAATTGAATTGAATTGAAATGATTGAACAACAAATGTACATAAAGCCCTTGGCAAATTTTAAAGTTTAATGTAAATGGGCAAGCCCATGAGGTCAATAGTACATGTATTATTACCCCCATACTATAGATGAAAAGACTGAGTTACAGAAAGTTTTCGTGATAGATCAGAAAGCTGCATCCTCTCTGCCCAGATGGTCACACGTTAAATCCAGGTACAAAGCAGGAGGCAAGAAGGTGCCACTTAACTGAAGGATATCCAAGCTACCTACTGCCCTCAAGATGAAGCAGACAGGCCTAAGCCAATTGGACCTTCCCAGAGCAAGCAAAATCACCAAGAGCAAGAAATGAATTTTCCCAAGATCCATAATTTCTCCAGTGCACAAAAGTCCTTGTTTGTGAGAGAACTCAGTAGCCAGAACCATAGCTCACGGGTAAGATGGTAGATTTGGGAGAAAAATTGCATGGTAGAATAGGAAAGTTACAGTTTTACCACTTCCCTAAAAATAGTGAAATCCCCCAAAAGAGGTTCCTTTAATGTGTGAGAAATGATAGCATTATCACACATCAGGAGAACAGTCCATATCTTAAACTCAGTCAGGCAATTAGCATTGGGTAATCAGTGTTAGACCATCAGGCTTCAGGTTTCAGGTAACTGAGTCATTTGTCCCCAAATTCATAATCCATCAGGCAGCCGATTTCGGTTGGTCTGCCTTTCCATCATCTATCAGGAAGCCCTCATTAGGCAGACATGTAAATGACAATCCCCCATTCTCAAACAGCCAATATCAGGCAGCTCAGGTCAAGAGACAGCCCATGTCAGACACTGCATCAGACAGACAGACAGACAGACAGGCTGCATGGGTTCCACAGGCTACGTGTAGCAGGCCCTACAATTTCCTAAGGTGCTTAGCAGCTCCCCATATACCCCACAAAGACAGTTCTGGCCCCCTCCTCCAAGCCTTATCACTCACAAGAGGAAGGGACTAGATGAATGATACAGCTGTCTCATGTTCCACAGCTTGACCCTCTTAGAGACAAATGGTGGAATCCAGAAACAGAGATAAGGTTCTGATTGACCATGGTCAGCTAAGCTGTACCTCCACTCTGCCTTCAGCCCGTCAAACTGTGGTCTCCAGATTACCAGTGATCTCCTAATCGCTAAATCCAATGGCCTCTTCTCAACCTTCATCCTTCTTGACTTCACTGTAGTTTCTGACACTGTTGATCATTCCTCCTCCTAAATTCTTTCTCCTCCCTAGGTTTTTATGACATAGCCCTCTCCTGGTTCTCCTCCTACATCTCTGACCATTCCTTCTCAGTCTACTTTGCTGGAGCATCATCTCTCCTCCTTACCCACTTTGAGGTGAACCACAGGACTCTGTCCTGATCTGTCTTTTCTTCTTTCTCTGCACTCTCTCTTAGTGATCTCATCACTACCCTGTTTTAATGATCACCTCTATGAACATGAGTTTCAAGTCTATATATCTATCCAGCTTTCATCTCTATCCTGAGCTATAATCCAATTGTTCACTACACATCTTTCCCTAGAGGTCCTATAGGCATCTCAAACAATATGTCCAAAATGAAACTCATTATTTACTCACACACACACACACACACACACACACACACACAAACACATTTCCCTAACCATCCTATTTCTATGGAAAAGACAAACTACAACCTTTTCAACCACTCAGATCCATAACCTTGGAGCAATCCTAGACTCCTTGTTTTGCACAGTTTTGTACTTAGATTGTTTTTGTACATGTAAGCTCCTTGAGTACAAGGGACTGTTTTCAGTTTTGTCTTCATATCTCTAATTCAGTACTTGGCACTCAGTAGGTATTCAATAAATAGTTGTTGAATTGGAAGAAATTTAACTGGAAGAAATATCTCTTTAGGGAAGTTTTTCTTCAATCAGAGTTGATCTAAAGAACAACCTGCCCCTTCATAAAGGGCCATTTGAGATGAAAGCCAGAGTGTGGCCTAGGAATCAGAAAAAGGGATCAGGGTCAGTGACATGTAGACTTCAAACCCCAAGGACATCATAGGTATCAAGGCCCTGTTTATTTCTAGAAGTTTTGGGGACAAGACCAGTAATGTCTCTATGTATACCTGGAATCTGTAGGTGAAGTGAGAAATCCCCATATATACCTAAGACAGAGCATATATCCCAAGGCAGGGCAAAGGGTTTAGTCTATACATACTAATAATAAGAATCACATTCATATAATGCTTGAAGGTTTATAAAGCCCTTCCTTGTGCTTTTATGCAGATGCCCAGAACCCTGAGACACAGCGGGTAAGCTATGTTTCCTAATGGCAATAACATACATTTATGCTGCACTCTGCAGTTTTCAAAGCACTTTCTGCATGCCTGGAATCCTGGGGCAGGGGGAGGAAGTAGAATGGCTCTCTGTGTGCCCAGAACACTGAGTTTGGGCAGGTGTGAGGAGTGTGCATGGGCCTCCAGAGCCCTGCAGGTGGGCAGGTGGCCAGGCAGCTGGCACACACCTAGCTAAGGCAGCAATAATTCAGCAGGGACATTCCTCTCTGTGTAGACAAGAGGGGGCCCCTGGCTGCTGATGTATACATATCACAACAAATTAAGGAGCTAAAATAAAATGCATCCTCACAGCCTGGCATTAGGCCAAACATTAGAAATAGATGTGACTATGAGTGTGGAGACACAGCCCAGGCAGACCTGGTTCCTGGAAGCACATGTAGGAACAATGACCTCAAACAGGCTCTTATGCAAGGTCCTACTAGGCAACAACAAAACATTTGCCAGGAAGGCCAATGCTCCTGGACCTCAGGCTGTGCTGAGAGCTAGGTCCCCAGCCAGCAGTGGGGTTGCCCTGCACTGCATTACCCACAACTCTGGGACCAATAACAACAGCAGCAGCACATTTATAAAGTGCTTTAAGGTTTGTAAAAACACTTCCAACGCTTTACACTTATAAAACACAATAGCCCCGTGAGATAGGCAGTCATGGGATTATGATCCTCCCTGTGCAGATAAGGAAACTGAGGCTCACACAGTTTAAGTGCCTTGGGTATGATCACAAAGCTATAAGTATCTGAGGCAGGAATCAAAGCAAAGGTTCCTGACTCCAGATCTGGGGCTCTAACCACTATGGTTACTACCTTTCAGGAGTGTCTGGGTGGCACAGTGAATAGAGCACTGGCCCTGAAGTCAGGAGGACCTGAGTTCAAATCCAGTCTCAGACACTTCATTCTTACTAGCTGTGTGACCTTGGGCAAGTCACTTAACCCCAACTACCCTGCCTTCCCCCCTCCAAAAACAATTACTACCTTTCAAACGGTAGGCATGAGATAGGGTCAGGAAAATGTCTGAGGCTAGACACAAGAACCAGTATAAGTCTGGGGTCAAAGGCAAATGGAGAACTGTGATCAGAGCTAAATCTGTGACTGAGATGAGGAGTCAGTCTGAGAGCAGGATTCAGCAACAACAGTGATCATTTTAGGGATGTGGACAGGGGCCAGTCTGGAACAAGAGTCAGATGGAGAGATGCTAGTTAGGCTATGGAGAGAGGTGCTGAACAAGCCAGAAGGAGAAACTGACGTGGGCACAAAAGGTGACAGAAGGGGGGAAGGAAATGAGAGGAGAGAGTAGAGTAGGGAGAAAAGGAGCAGCAGAGATAGAGAGAGGACTCAGAAGGCTGACCCAGATACAGGGAGGGATGCTAACATGGTCACAGAAAGTGACCCAGGCAGAGAAAGACACTGACCAGTCCAGGCAAAGCTCTATGGATCAGACCACAGAGACACATTGACCTGGTTCCAGGGTCACTGAACAAGTAATGGGGGAAGAAAAGCATGGGGTAGTAAGTGTGGGGATGACCTGTCTCTGCCCTACCCTGGCTGTATACCCCTGTGCAGTTCACATGCCCTACAACCTCAGATTCCCAGAGAACACTCTAGACCATCAATTAAAGAGAACACGCAAATCTGCATTGGGAGAGGATGTTCCTTACTCAGGGCACATCTACAGACGAAATCTCACATCCAGTGAAAAAAAACAAACAAAGGAAGCAATGAAGGAAGATGCCAGCCTGGCCATGGAGAGAGACATCAAACAAGTCATGAAGAAACATTGGTCCATCTGCAGAAAAATGCTGGCCAAAAGCATCATGGCATATAGTGACAAAAGGGACCTCCAAGAGCATCCAGACCAACTCCTTCATCTTATAGACATAGAAACTGAGACTCCCAGAGGGGAAGAGGCTTGTCTATAGTCAGAGTTAGGATATGAACCTGAAATTCACTTCTTTTCCATAAGACCCCTTTCCTGGCTGGACCACAGCAATTCTGGTGCAGCTACATAGATAAATAGGAGAAGATGCCCACACACAGAGAATAGCTGAGAAGGCCACAAGAAGAAGCTGGTCTAACCAGAGCTATTCATCCAACCACGGGCTGCTACAGATTCTGCTTCAGAGAGACACACTGACTGACCTGACCACAGAGAGACTGCCATAACCCTAGAGAGACTCTGGGAAGAGAAGGATGTGGGGGCAGGGAGGCGGCATGAATTATGTTTCTTATGAATGATTTTTTAAAAAAATGAACAGGTCAGTGAGAGGAAGGGAAGGCCCCCTATGAGAAAAGAGAGAATGGGAAAGGGGTGAGATGGGGGAGGAAAGAGGAAAGGAAGGGTACAGAAGAGAGGGGAGTGCACACAGTCCTGCCGCCCACCACTGGGTCCTCTATAAATACTGAAGTCGTGGGGGCGTCTGCTGAAGAAGGAGATGGGAAACTTCGCCACATCCCCAGGGCTGTGCATGCCTTTGGCATGTTATGTAAGATATCACGGGACACCAAGCTTGCCCCACACATTGGAGATGACATGTTGCAAACATATATGCATGAATGAGGCAGATCTTTGTGCACATACTTGTTGGGGAGGTGACACACAGACTCACATGCTGCTCTGTGAGTGAAGAGGCCAGGCAGCTAGGAGAATTAAATCAGTCATTGATTATTTACCAGGGTGGCTTTGCTCTTCCTTGTTCTGGGAACCTAGAGAAAGAGAGGGAAAAGACTGATCCCTGTTCTCCCATAGTATAGAGGTATTAGAAAATCATCACATCCTCAGGGGAGAAAGAAACTGGAACCCAGTGTGGAACAGCCATTAGCTCAGGAGCACACAAAGCAGCCTGTCTCGTGTCTAGGACACTTACAGTGGTGCAGGGGAAAATAAGGCTGGATTTAGAGTCAGGAGACCTGGGTTCATCTTTTACCTTTGCCACTTACTACCTTACTTAATTCTCCTACTTAAGATTGGACAAACTCCTTCACTTTCCTGGGACTGTTTCCTCATCTAGAAAATGAAGTTGGACTGAATGACTTCTCAGGTCCCTTCCAGCTCTAAAGCTATGATCTCATGACTCATGTTTCATGATGAGATGCAGGAGAAAGAAGTCACCGTAGGTGCTGATGTCAAGCTGATGTCAGTGATGGTATTGGTTGTTGATAAGTGGGTGACTGACCAGACAGACAGATTGTCTACCAGATACAGCATCAAGCACCTAGTTAACGTATTTTGCTGTGGTTGGGGCTGGGGAGAAAAATTGGAAGTGGATTCTGTGTCTAGTGTCCTTGAGGAGCCTCCAGTCTTCCCCCACACCCTCATTCAAGTCCAGTCATCACAAGCAACAAGGATGCCACTTGGGGTCAGTCCCAAGCTTTCAGCAAAAGGCCATGTGGGGTGCACCCTGTTGGTACAAGCTCTCATGCTTAATACAATCAGGAAGAGCGAGCTCATCAATACCAGGAATGTTAACAATGCCAAATCAATTACGTGACTTGTTGCTGTTGTTCAGTCATTTCCAGTCGTGTCTGACTCTTTGTGACCTCATTTGGGTTTGTTTGTTTGTTTGTTTTTTTGGCAAAGATACTAGAGTGGTTTTCCATTTCCTTCTCCAACTCATTTTACAGATGAGGAAACTAAGGCAAACAGACTTAAAGGACTTGCCCAGGGTCACTCAGCTAGTAAGTATCTGAGGCCAGATATGAGCTCAGGAAGATGAGTCTTCCTGACTCCAGGCCTGGCACTCTATCCACTGTGCCATCTAACTGTCCATGTGATTGTTAGGGAGGCTCTATCAGTAAAATAGTTCTCAATGCCCTGTCCATATTAGCTGCTAGCAGAGTCCTCAGGTCTCAGCGCCACATACCACTAATGCCCCTGCACCCACGTCTTATTCCCACAGAGCTCAGACCAAATTTAGGCTTTCTGAGAATGGATCAATCAGCCTACAGAAGAGGTCTGGAATGGGGCAGCTAAGAGAACCGTTACCATGGCCATTTCCCAGAACAAGGCTGGTCCAGTCCAGCCATAGCAGCCACTGCCTTGACATGCTGCCTGGAAAGCCCGTGTAGCAGCTTGTGCCACGGCAGGGGAGTCCCTCTCTCCAGAGCCCCACACAAGGGGCAACAGCTCCCTGAGGTCCCAGCAAGGGCCCCCTACCTCCCTTGTAGTAAAGGGCTCCCCCTCCCAGAGGCCCTGGCAGGCAAACGCCCTGACAGGCCTTGGTCTTGCAACCGTAAACATTCCCCTGACAACCCCCTCCCGGGGACTTTGGTTACCTGGGAGATGAGCAGCTGGCTCCTTCAGGACTCTAGAAAGAGCAGCCTCCTGTGGGCTAAGGAAAGGGATTGGAGCCAGCAGGACTCTCCAGAGGAAGGGGGTAGGATGGGAGTGTTTTGGGAACTACTACCCTAAGGCTGTCTTGCTCTCCAGGGCAGAATTCCATCCCCTTTGCCTCTTCAAGGGAGTCAGAGAAACTGGAAAAGGGAGTCACTGGCAGCCTCACTCTTGCTCTGCATCCCAGCTCTGCCCCAGGGTCATGCCTGCCCAGAGAAGATAGTCGAGGCTGGAGTCAAAAGACATGGTCAGGGGGCAGCTAGGTGGCACAGTGAGTAGAGCGTCGGCCCTGGAGGCAGAAGGACCTGAGTTCGGATTCGGCCTCAGACACTTAACACACACAAACAAAAACTTAGCCGTTTGACCTTGGGCAAGTTACTTAACCCCAATTGCCCTCCAAAAAGCAAAAAAAAAAAAAAAGACATGGTCAGATCCCACACACAGAGACATGGTCAGATCCAGAGAAGAGAGACAGACACAGTAATAAGGAGACCAGAAACATTACAGATACCATGCAGAGACATGGTCAGATATTGGAACGCAGAGAGGCCGACTCAGAAAAGCCGTCCAGCTCAGGGCTGGGTCAAAGGGAGGAATCCAATCACAATCCCATTACCCCCACAGATGGCAGAGACAGAATCAGCTGTTGTACCCCAAAACTCAGTTCCTTCAGCTCCACCTCATCACACAAGCCTTGTCAAGCCAGGAGTAGGAATCATTGTAGCTGGAATGACTGACCATCCTATGGAATTGGAGCCTTTCCACTGGAAGCCCCTGCCCCTAGAGGTTTGCTCATGGAAATGCCTCCCATTGGGCCAAGTGGCCAGACATAGCCAAGTGTGTTACCTGTCACCTACCACCCTGGTCCAGCCTGCCAGGTGGAAGCAGAGGGAGGACACATAATGTAACCTTGAGGAAGTATTCAACCCCACCTTTTAGACCTGGAAGTCCTCCATTAGAGGCATGTCTCTGCAGGAATAGATAAGGGGTTGTTCTCAAGGGTTTTCAGAGGTATGAGAGAGTTCGGTGGAGGAGAGGAGAGTAGGAGAGTCAGTTTCCACTTTAGCCCTCTTTCCCATCAATCTTGAAAAACCTTGAGAGCCAGAAGAGCCATTTCCTTCAATGCAGAGAGGAGAAAAGCCAAGAATAGGGGCATGGACAGGGTGGAAAAAAGCTCTGCTTCCTTCACAGTCTTTCCTTCTGTGTCCCTTGTCACCAACTCCTGAGGTTATGGTCAACCTTCTAGGCCCAGAGTATCTTGGTATAGGGGGAATGCTGAGGATGCAAGTCAGACCCAGGAAAGCAGCAGTTTTAAGTAAAAAAAAAAAAAAACACCTGAAGGAGTTGTCTGTATCAGGCCCTCTCCAGGACAGTGGTCCTATAGTTCTGATCTCCTTTGAACCCCACTTCCTACCTCCATTTCCCTATGGCCCCCACTAACTGTTGCCCATGGAACTCAGACTTCCAAATTGAGCTCCCTGCCCATTTGTGTGCCTCCCCTCCCCACACACACTGCCCTAAGCAATTCCTGGGGCCTGTGGTCAAAAGCCACTTCTTTCCTCTGGGTGTCCTTCTAGCTGAGTAAGCATTTTGCTGCAACTTCCCAAAAAAGCCAGAGGACAAGCTTCCTCTGCACAACAGGTCAGTCACTGAGAGGCTGCAGTACCCACATCTCTGTCCTTCTGTCCCTATCCAGGGCTAAGGAGAAGGAATCCTGACCCATGATCATCCACCATCTTTCAACCCCTTTTCTGACACAGCATGGCATCATTCCTCCATCCCAGACAAGCCCCTTCCATCCTCTGGAACCAGAATCCCCCTACAACCTCCCTGACAAATGGTCATCCAGGTTTCACTAGAAGATTTTGAGTGATGAGAAGCCCACGAGCTCTTGAAACAGCCCATTTCCCTTTTAAATAGCTCACACTGAGAAGCAGTATGGCCTAGTGGAGAAAGGGCAGGGCACAGAGTAAGGAAAACCCAAGTTCAATGCCCACTTCTGGCACATTCTGGAAGTATGGCCCTAAGCAAGGAATCTAACCTCTTAGCAGTGTCCCCAAGCAACCTCCTAAGTCAGTGTTAACAAACTGAAGTAGAAACAGGGCCACTCAATTGTACAGAAAGAGCCCTGCTGGCAGAACATTGACTTGGTTTTAAAATGTAAGATTATCTGTGTTTTATTGTGTTCTTCTTTATTTTGTTAACTCTTTCCTAATGAGTTAATATCTGGTTCTATGACTCTCAGGAGCATTGTAGGTGGCATGGGGCCCAAGTATTTGAAACCTCAATTCTTAATGAGTTCTTAATCAAAAGAGATAAGATATATAAGGATTCTTTGCAAACCCTTAAAGCACTATATAAAGGCTAGATATTATTGTTGTTGTTTGTTGTTGTTGCTGTCCTAGACCCCTTTGACAGTCTGGTGAAGCCTATGGACTCATTTAAAAAAAAAACTTTTGGAGGGGGGAAGGCAAGGCAAGGCAATGGGGGTTAAATGACTTGCCCAAGGTCACACAGCTAGTAAGTGTGTCGAGTATCTGAGGTAAAATTTGAACTTAGGTCCTCCTGACTCCAGGGGCAGCGCTCTATTCACTGGGCCACCTAGCTGCCCCTAGACCCATTTTTAATGCATAAAACATAATATATAGGATTGCAAAGGAAACCAATTATATGGAAATCTAGGTTTCAAAATAGTAAAAGTTCCAAGTTCACAGAATCCCTGAAATTCATCTATCCATGGACCCCTGGGTTAATAATACCTTTGCTAAGAGGATGAGTCAAAGGAACGGCTGATCTTCATTCTCGGGGGAAGTTCCAGCACTGGAAGTTCTCCTCACTAATGGGGTCCAGACACTGAATGGTTAGGGAGTTTTTCCTTACATGAAGCACAAACCTGAATCTCTGCAATCTTTATTCAAGGCTTTTAGTTCTGCGTCACCGCCCTCCTCCAACCAGGACAATCAGAACAAGTCAAGTCCCTCTTCCACATGAAAGCCTTTGAACTATGTCTTCTCCAGATTAAACAATCCCAGTTCTTTCAAAGATCTTCATATGCCATGGTTTCCAATGCTATCGCCTTCCTAGTCACCTGGAATTTCCTTATCCTGCAAGATCATACTCACTCTGACATCACACCTCTTGGGTAGCCTTCCTTCTCTGGCTGGAGTCCCTCCTTCCCTCTGAATGGATAGAGTGGAGGGGGTTGGACAGTGGTGATCTTCTCCCATATCCCCAGGATGGCTAACTCACCATTTCCAACCCAGCTACACCTCCTAAGATTTCATCAGGCCCTTCTGCCAGGTCCACTCCCTCCCCTCACTTTTCATATTCTTTTTATATCATCTTTCCCCCACTAGATGGTGAGGTCCTTGAGGGTGTGAGCTGTCTTTTGACCCTTCTTTGTATCTCTGGGCTTAGCAGAGTTCCTGGCACGCAGTTAGTACTTAATAAATGTTTACAGACTGATCGGCTCTCCTCTGGACATGCTCCAATTTGTCAACACCCTTCCTTTTAAAATGTAGTGTCTAGAATAGGACCCAGGACTGCAGATGTAGCCACACCTTTTGTGGCCTCCTTTATGCTGGACAGCAAGTGTGGCCCAATGCAGAACTAAGATCACCTTAGTTTGGGCGGCTGTGACATATTAGTAATTCATATTGACTAAAACTCCCTAATCTTTTTGATATGAGCTGTTTAGCTCTACATTCTGTAAGCTCCTTCAGAGCAGGCACTGGTTTGGTTTTTGCCTTTCTTTGTATCTGCATCATTCAGACATTTCAGTCATATCTGACTCTTCATGACCCATTTGGGCCTTTCTTGGCAGAGATACTGGAGTGGTTTACCATTTCCTTCACCTGCTCATTTTATAGATGAGGAAACTGAGGCAAACAGGGTTAAATGACTTGCCCAGGGTCACACAGCTAGTAAGTGAGGCCAGATGGTAGGCACTTAATGAAGGTTAGTTGACTGTACTTGTGTGGTTGCTTTTTTTTTGACCCAGTTGTACATGTTTACATTTTTCCCTATTATGCAATAGGCCCGTCATTCTTTTTGAATCCAAATTCTGCCATCCAACCTATTAGCTATCCCTTCTAGCTGTGTGTCAGCTGCAGAGCTGATAAGCCTGCCATCTATGCTTTCATCCAAGTAATTTACAAAAAACGTTGAATAGCACAAGGCCAAGGACAGCCTCCTGGAGCGCTCCATCAGCAAGCTCCCTCCAGGTTGACACAAACTTATTATTCACTAATTCTTTGTGTCTGGCCATTCAACCAGTTTTGAATCCATCTAACTGTACATACTTCTCCATCTTGCCCACAAGGATATTATAAGAGACTCGGTTAGATGTCTTGCTGAAATCCTCTGGCATTCCCCCTTTTACATACCCCACAATCAGACAGCATCATCTAGTTATTGCTATGTGATGGTCCCTGGGATATTATGACCCTCACCCAGTGCAGGGTTAGCCCCAAGGGAAGGAGTGACCTTTCTCTGCCACATGACCCTAGTGAGCCCTAGGGAGATCATGCTATGCCAACCATGAAGCAGGACTAGGAAAGTATGGGGAATGAGAGACAGGAATCAGGAAAGATGTGAGGACTGTGCATCTTCAACAATGAGTTTTTGAGAGGGGGGAGGTTGATTTTATTGGTATGAGGAAACTTCCTCTACCAACTCAGAATGGCAACTTATGGTCTGAAACTTATAGTCTTAGTTGCCTGGATCGTGAGAGATTAAAGTGACTGGACTGGAGTTACATGTAGGGGAGGAAAGAAAAAGGAAGGAAGAACAGGAGGAGGAGGGAGAGGAGGAGAAGGCAGGAGGAGGAGGAAGAAAGGAGGAAAACAAAGGTTGGGGGAAGGAGGTGGCAGCCAGAATGCAAAGCAACTTAAATGCCAGTCTAAGGACCTTGGATCTTATCCTGTGAGTTCCACTGGAGGCTTCTGGGTAGATGAGGAACATGCTCACAACTTCGTATTAAGGAGGTTAATGGAACGGCATGAGTCAAAAGGATTGAAAGAAGAAAAATGGGTGGCAGGGACCAGACGGAGAACAAGGCAAACTTGGATTCCTCAACATAGAAAAAGACTGGCTTGTCTATCCTTAATCTTATCTCTTGCAACAAAGGCTTTGTGGGGACCTTTTCTCTGGGAAGGCCACAGGAAGTGGGTCCAGGTCATCCTGAGTTTGGCAGCTTCATAGAACTTTTATATCTTACTTTGCCTCTGAGCCCCGGCTCAGAAATCTCTGCCTTTTCAAGGAATAAAAGCTATGAGTGGAAAGAGATATATAGGCCCTCACTTTGGAGGCGTCAGAAGAGACTTGACTCAATGCATAAAACCCTGGACGAGACCCTTCTATGGAACCTCAGTTTCTGCCCATCTAGGATGAGAAGGAGATTCCTTCCACATCTGATGCTTTATAATTCAGTGATTCTAAGTGACTTACTTAGGGTCACTGGAAGTGGAAGAGCTGGGACCAGAACCCTGGTCCTTCTCAGTCCCCAACCTAAATCCTCAGCTAGTGGAATCCTTCCCTCCTCTGGCTATGGCAAAAGACAGAGGGTGTAACACACTAGGCTTTGCACAGGGATTCCAGACCTAGAGCCACAGTGTGAGGAGAGCAACAGGGAGGAGGGTGTTAATGGGACAGTTTTCCAAGGCATCCCTTGGGGCTAAGGGCTTCGAGCCTCCACTGCTTCCATTACTCAGCACCTAGGACCTCCCCTCTTCCAATTACCTGCAAAGTAAGTCTTGAGGCCCAGCCACCTACAACTTCCATAGCGTCTATGAACAGAAGCCACATACCTGCCCCAGTATCCCAGCCATACCGCCCCAAACCCTGGGATAAGAGGGCAAGAAGCCTTCATTTCCTTCTTTCCCCTTACACAGCTACCACCTTAGTCCAAGACCTCATTACCTCTTACCCGCACTCTTGCAATAGTGTTCTGATTAATCTCCGCGGCCCCCCCTCCCCCCCCCCGCCTCCTGTCCCTTCTTCTGTCATCCTCGATACTGCCTAAAGCACAGATCTGACATGTCATTTGCCCTCCTCAAGAAACTTCAGTGGCTGCCCACTGCCTTTAGGATTAAATACAAACTCCTCTGTTTGGCAATTAAAGCCTTTCCAGACTGACCTCTCATTATTCCATCTCACCCATTTGACATTCCAGCCAAACTGGCCCCATTACACAACATTCAATTACCTGACTCCATGTCATCATCCTACACCTAGCATGCTCTCCCTCACCACCTCTGTCTCTTAAGATCCCTCACTTCATTTGACACTTCTTTTATTATTCCTTTTATGCCTTTTTGATGCTTCTTTGATTCCTCTGCCTCTTAAGATACCAAGCTTCCTCAGCTCAAGTACCATCTCCTACAAGAATCCTTTCCTGATTCCCCCAGTTGTGAGTGCCCCCACCCTTCCAAAATTCCTTTTCATCTCTGCTTCCCAGAATCCCTAGCTTTCTTCAAAGTAAATCTCAGGCTTCCACCTCCAACAGGAGGTCTTTGCTGATCTGCCTCGAGGTGGTATCCCCAAATATTAAGGTGAATGGCTCAAATCCCTCAGGTTAGTCACTTGCTCCAACAGCAATAATGCCCTTCTCTCCCTCTTAAAATGACTTTCTAGAACTTTGTACTTACTTATCTGAGTATATGCATCACCACATAGGATAAAGTCAAGTCATCAAGCTTTAATTAAGTACCTACCATCTGTCAGGCATCATGCTAAGTGCTAGGAATACAAAGAAAGGCAAAAAAAACACAGTAATTCAAACTCCTTGAAGGTAGGGATTATATTTTTGCATCAGAATCCTCAGAGCCTTGAACCTTATAAACACTTAATAAATAAGTGTTAAATTGGATTAGTTGGAAGACTCAGCAGAAGACAATTTAACCTGCCTCTGTAATTGGAGAACGGTTGGGGACTTTCCTGAGGTCTGTAGGCTCTAAGAGTCCCATCTCCTCAGTGAAACCCCGTTTGGTCCCTTAACCTCAGATCTATTCTACAAAATTCCACTCAGAAATAGGGCCAGCCCTGACTCACCACCTCAAAATTTGAAGACTCTGTTTCTGAGTCCTCCAAACCCAAGCAATTCCATACGTGGGCCTGGGATGCTGGGATTAACTGGAGCATAGTCTAGTCAGGAAATATGGATATAGGAGGGAAGAGATGCCCAAGTTAGGCCTGGGGGCTTTGGGAACAGAATGGGATAGACAGTGCTGTCAGAGCTTGCATTAAGAGACACCAGTGTTGGGGCGGCTAGGTGGCGCAGTGAGTAGAGTGTCGGCCCTGGAGTCAGAAGGACCTGAATTCGAATCTGACCTCAGACACTTAACACACGCAAACAAAAACCTAGCCGTGTGACCTTGGGCAAGTTACTTAACCCCAATTGCCCTCAAAAAAGCAAAAAAAAAAAAAGACACCAGTGTATGCAGTTAGAATGGCCAAGGAAGAATGAAGGGGGCAGGTGGTGCTCCCAATGGACCCTGAAGGATGGCTGGGGTTGGTGTGGAAGATAGACGGGGAAAAGGAAGCAACCAGGTTAAATGCCAGACTGAGAGGTTACCAGAGGACAAGGCTCTCCTACTAACCCCTAAAAGAAGGCAGAAGGGATTGTTTGGTTGAGCCAGGTAGAATAAAGGAAAGGTGGGAGGAAGGGAAAAGGCCTCCTGCCCCAATGGAAATTTTTGCCTGTCTCTTCCCTCCCCTTTCCAATTTGATGTTGAAAAAGGAAATAGAGTAAAGGAAAAAAACTAAGAAAAGACAGAGATAGGAAAAGTGATTGGCCCCTCCATGAAAGGGAGTGGAAGAAGTGGAAGGGAGGCAGGTTGGAGAAATATCCTCTCCAAAACCAGCCACCTCCATGTTTAAGAAAATCTCTGTGGGACACTTACTCTCCCTACCCAGAAAACAAACCTGGTCCTACATTCAGAGACCCTTCCTTTCCCTTCCCATCGCCCAGACTCTAAGCTTAGGCCCAGCATGAGAGTACCCACCAAACTGTGCTTCTCCCTCATGCCCCAAGGCCAGCTGGCCTGCCAGAAATATAAATCCAGAGATGATATGTGGTTAGTGGAGAGGCAAAGTCTCCCACTAAACCATGGCAACAATGGGACAGTCATGACTATCTCAATATGTATGCGTTTCATACATATTGACAGTCATGACTATCTCAATATGTATGCGTTTCATAGCCGGCAGATGTTCCCAGGAGCACAAAGGACCTGAGGGCACAGACTGGGTCCTTTGCTGACTAGACTTATAATCTCATGTTGTCCCCTTCCTATTGCTTGTGAATCCAAGCTAAGCAATTGAGTCCCCAAACCTAATTCAAGCCTTCATTACCACCAGCTGGACTATCACAATGGCCTTCAATAGGTCTTTTGAGCTCCTTTCTGTCCCTGCTTTCATCTCTTCTTGACAAGCTTCCAGGCTAATTATTCTTAGACAGAAATGTGACCATGTCACTCCTTTGCTCAAAAATCTTCAGTGGTCATATACTGCCTCACAGGCAAAGGTCAAACTCCTTTGCCTGGCATTCAATGCCTTCTGCAATCTGCCACCCCACTACCTTTTCAACCTTGCTTCATTTTATTCCTCTTCAAAAAACTCTAGGCAAATTGGACAAGCCTTTACCCTCCTTTCCTCTACCCATTCTCATCATGTGCTCTCCCATCTCCCTCCCAATGTCTTTGTTCATATTTCTCCCTATGATTAAAATGGTAATTCAATTCGATAAACATTTATTAAGTATTTACTGTGTGCACAATATGGTGATGGGCTCTGGGGATATAAAGACAAAGACAAACAAAAATGAAACAGTGCCTGCCCTCAAAGAGCTTACATTATACTAGAGTGATACAACGCATAAAAAAAGGCAAATAAATACAAAGTGTTCATCAGTGTTGCTAGTCAGCTTGGGTGCCTTAGTTGGGGTCTCTATGTGTTCAAGTCCTTCTGCATGCAGCTAAGAGTAGAACTGTAGGAAGAGTGGTAGCCTTGGGACCCCACGGTTCAAATCCCACCTGGGGCACTTAGCACTTAAGTTATTATTGTTGTTGAGTACTTTCAGTGTCTGACTCTTCAGGATCCCATTTGGATTCAGCCAAATGCTAAGCCTGTTAGGATACTTTGGGATCTAGACTCTTCCATCCCCTGTGTTAGCTCTCCCTCCCAGTTTTGGGTCATCAGCAAGCATGCCATCTATACTTTTATCCAGGACACTAATAAAAATGTTAAACAGCAAAAGGCCAAGCACAGATCCCTGGGGTCCCCCACTGGAGACCTTCTGCCACTTTGACATTGAACACTTAACAACTTCTTTCAGAACCTGGTCTTCCAGCCAGTTCTTACTCCATTTAACTATGTTATTGCCTAAACCAAACCTCACCATTTTCTTCCAAAGAGTAGAACTAGACAATTTCATCTCTATTTTCCATCACTTGTTCTGCTTGATTTGGACTCCACAGAAGATTAAATCTGATCCCTTGAAATCTCATCACCTTGAAGTCTAGCTCAACTTTTGAAACTCAACACCTTCTCAACTCTCTCAGTTGCATCTTCCCTCTGATTGGAGGGCTAGAGGGTAGAATGATAAACTCCTCCCCAAACCTTTTTTTTTATAGGAGACTCAGAATTTTTTAGGTCACTCTCCATTGCCTCTGCTTAATTTGACTCATCATGTCTCTTCCCTCTATGACCTAATTTAGTGCCTCCCACTTCTCAGCTTCCTCTTACGTATTGTCTTCCCCCATTAGGTTGTAAGCTCCTTGGGGGCAAGAACTGTCATACTTTTTCTTATTTGTATCCCTAGAACTTAGGACAGTACCTGACATATCATAGATGTTTCATAAATATTTACTGAATTGAGTTACTGAACACTTGCTTTTGATTCCCCAGCCTCTGACCCAGTGCATGAGATCTCACAGAGCACTCTGTTCTGCTCCTAAATGCACTTACCAAGTAATTGTGGTTGTAGGATCATAGATTTTGAGCTGGGAGGGACCTTAGAGGTAATCTAGTTTAATTTCTTCGTTTTACAGATGAGGAAAGTTAGACCTGGGGATCTTAAGTAACTCTTAAAGTCACACGGGCAGTCATCATCAGAGGGAACATTTGAGCTCCAGCTGTCTGACTCTGGAATCAGCAATGTTCTTCCTGCTATATTATTACTGATAGTTATCACTGCGTATTTCTTCTCCTACTAGCCTGTAACTAAAATGAGGACAGGGACCATGTCCTATCTAAACTCCGTATCTCCACCAATACCAAGTACAGAGCTCTACTTTGAGGATTCCAGCCATTCCAACGGCGGAACTGAACTGAAATAAGTAGAATTGCCCGCCCTTCTTTGTGGCCAGGTTATCTATTACATGCCCACTAACTTCTAGCAGACTTCATTCATCCCTTACAGTAATTCTAAGCCAGCAAGTGAAACAACATCATTTCAAAGTGACCAGGAAGAGAACAAGAGTAAATGGCGCTAATCTGTAGTCAAGAAGGTTGCAGAGCCCAGAGTGGTAACTGGAAATGCCAAGGCCCAAGCCAAGGGAAAATGAGAGAAACCTCAGGGACAGACTTAAAGCCTTGCAGTATAAGATTCCTTAAAGAAAAGACAGGCCTTAGGACACTTCTTTATGGCAGGGACTAAGGGACTTGGAGATACCCCAATGCTGCTATGAGGGAGGAATTCACTGGGGATGCAAGAGGGCCTCAGGGTCCTGCCTTCATCTTTACTTGCCAAGAGTAGACTTCATGAGAGTTACTCATGGCTATATGCAACCTGTCTCCAAGACAGTCCAGCTCCCACTCCCTTGGGATGAACAACGACCCTCAGAACTGAAACAAAGAGGAGGGTGCAGCACTGAGAAACGGTGCATGCAGTTGGTCCACAGGATGGATGTCTATAATGTAATAGGCTTGGCCCCAATCTGGGGAAGAAATCAGAAGCTCTTTCTCTGACTGAGGGGTGTGGAGGAGGGTGAAATGGTAAGGGTCCTAGAAAGGAAGAGGGATTTCGGGTGTCTTCCTGCTATACTCACAGAACACATGTCCCAGGCTGCACAGCACCATCATGACTGCAGGCTGCCATGTTTCTGAGTTGAGATGATTCTCCAAAAGAAATATCCTAGAATGGGAAGACTGGGCTTATTTCTAACCACTCTTCCCTGGACTTGAAGAAAAGATTGGAACTCCAGAAACTTGGGCCCTGCCTATTCTGGGAACTCTATCTCCTCTATGCTCTCCTCCTTCACTCAAGAAGGAGGACAAGACTATGACCTATCTAAACTCCATATCCCTGTCCTCTCACTGGGTCCACTGGGCTCTGGACAAGGTCTCCAAACAAGACAGGCCACCCTGGCATAGGAACCTCTTCCTTCATCTCACAGAAGGGAAAACTGAGGTGCTCACTGAGATGAGAGAGCCACTTTGGGACACCCACACTGGGTAGTAGCTTGAGAACAGAGAGGCAATACCCTGAGGTTCAGGTCATTTCTGTTCCGCTCCACTCCCTTCCCTCCTCTTGTCTCACCCTGAGGGCAAACCCAATGTGCAATCCCTATATAATCACACAAAATAAAAATATATAACTACAAGTATCTGGCCTACCCAAGGTGTTTATAGAAAACCATCACTCAGATAACTTTACTTACCTGTGACGTATCTACCACATGGAGCAAGCTGTACCTGTAATTCAAGGCCACATGGCTCTTTGGTTGTGGTTACACTGGTTTCATGGCAAACCTTCAACACCACTCTTCAGTTCAGAAGTCCTCAAACCCAGAATTTCCAGCATTTCCCATGGGTAGCATCCCACTGAACCCACTGAACATAGCTCCAGACCATGACCCACTGAATATTCAGAAAACAATTCTGAGGACAATCTCTCTCCCTTTTTTCCCTACTCCTTCCATCCCCCACTCTCCAATGGCCATTGGCCATGGCCATGACCATGTAAACCACTGGAAATGTCCTACAGACAGTATCTCTCACTGAACCCATGGAACATATCCAGGGGACAACAACTCATTGAAACCATTAGAAACACTAGACTAAAACTGCAGGCCATGTCCCACAGAACCCTGAAAGGGCTGTGAATGAAACACTGCCATTTTTCTTACATTCATTTACATAAAGGGACATCCCTGGTTTTAAAGCTTCATTGCCTCCTTTCCCAGTGGTTAGGAAAACTCTAACCAGGGGGCTTATCATGAACGACAATGGGAATCTTATTATGTCATTATTAATCCTGATTTCATTCCAGTACCTCTTGAAATCCCCAGCACATGCTTTCCCTGCTTCATGGGTGATAAAGAATCCTTTTTAGCTTCCTGGCAACAGAACTGCAGGATTAGCAAACCAAGGCAAAAAGCCATCCCTGAGCCAGTGGTTCAGAGAGAGGCTAGGAATGGGTCTACCTAAAAGCTGAGTTGGTGCTGAGGGGAGGAACCTTAAAACATGGATGGATCCCCTGCCAACGCAAGACAGACACACAACGCCCCTGCAAGCACAGGGATCCAGCAGTGACATGCAGACATCTAGGCCCTGCCAAGTGGAACAGAAGCATTCTGCAGGAAACAGCCTCCTTAGAGAACACAGCCCTATTGAACACCATCCAGAGAATGTGGCCAAAGAGAAGAGGCCTGGTGTCTGGGCAGACCCAGGCCCGCAGTATAACGCCTGAGCCCAGGGTCCCCAGACTGGTGATGCTGCCTCCCCAGCCAAGACGCCCCAAGAGACACTTAGTAAACCCTTGTTGATGGTGGGCATTGATTGGTAATCACCATACTCAAAGAAGTGGACAGAGAGGCCAGATCCAATAAGACACAGGGAAATAGGGATACATAATGGGTTACAAAGAGTCCACTGTGAAAATACAGCATAGGAGAAGAGGGTTTATATGAAAAATATCTGGACCGCAAGCTCAATACAGGGGCTGCTAGGTAATGCAATGGATAGAGGGTTAGGCCTAATCATACCTGGTCTCAGACACTTACTAGCTGTATGACCTTGGGCATATCACTTAACTCTGCCTCAGTTTCCCCATCTGTAAAATGAGCTGGAGAAGAAAATGACAAACCACTCCAGCATCTTTGCAAAGAAAACCCCAAAAGGGGTCGCAAAGAGATGGACACAACTGAAAATGACTGAACAACAAGCTCAATATAAGTCACCAGTGTGACATGGCACCCCACTCCCCCCAAAAAATAAGCAACATGATCCTAGGTTTAATTAAGAGAAGCCTGCTATTCCAGGAAGAAGGGAAATGATAGTCCTGCTGACTTCTGCCTGGGTTACATCCCATCTGGAGCACTGGGTTCAGTTCTGGAGCCCCAACAGAGGAAGGATGCTGGCCACTGGAATGTGTTGGGAGGACAGCAACAAGGATAATGAAGGAAGCAAACACCATGGTGTAGGAGCCCCACTTAATGAACTAAGATTAAGACTTAGTGGGACATAGTCATATTCAGGTCCTGGAAAGGCTACAGTGAGGAGGATGGATTTGGTAAGTTCTACTTGGCCCCCAAGGAAGAACTAGGAGCAATGGTTAGGTCCTCCATTATCGGGGTTGGGAAAGAGATATGTTCAGACAGAAATTAGACTCAATGATGTCCAAGCTCCTTCCAGTTCTGAAAGGCCACAATTCTGTGTTCCCTTCGCAATGCTCACATTAGCCCCAAAATTTGGTCTCCAGGCTCCTCTGCTTATATACAAGCCCATCTTAAGGATCTCCCTGGGGAGGGAGGAAGGGGACAGAATAGAAAGAACAAGAATTTATTAAGCACCGTTACATGCCAGGTGCTGTGCTGTGTTTTACAAATATTATCTCATTTATTTATTATTTTTATATTTATTATCTCACTTTTTATTTATGTACATTTAATATATTTATATATGTTTATATTTATTATCTCATTTGATCCTCACAATGCCCCTTTAAGACACTATTATTATCTCCATTTTATAGCTGAGGAAACTGAGGCAGGTAGAAACTAAGTCACTTTTCCAAAGTCACATAACAGTAAATGCCTGAGATCACATTTGAACTCAGGACTTCCTGACTCTGGGTCCAGCACTCCATCCCCACTATGCCTCCCAGATGCCTACACCCCAGAAAAGGTGCTCTCATAGTCTCTCTTGCTTGGCTTTGCATAGTTACTGTGGAGTCTTACATGTAGACCTGTCACCTTAGGTCACACTGGACAGGTCTAAGGCCTCCACGGGCTGGAGGTCCCAACCTGACATCCATAGTGACCACCCAACTATGGAAATGGGTACCATGTTCCATGGACAGGCATGAGCCCCAGAGCAAACATAAGTCCTGGGGGCCCAAATATTCATAGCCTCAAATCACAGACTCCCTGAGCAATCTGATGCTCCTCCTCTGTTCATAGATCACAGCCAAGTCCACAGAAGCCCTGCCAAGGCACCCACAGCCCCTATGATCCCATTTGACAGATGAGGAAACTGAGGCCCAGAGGGGAGGCATCCTACTATTAATAGTCAATAAACAAGTGGCAGAGTAAAGTATAAAACCCAGGTTTCCTGATGCCCAGGCAAGGGTTGCGTTCCCATTCCACAGGGTTGGCTAACCTGCCTCCTCCCAGAGAGTTCTATGTGTTGGTAGCTCTAATCACACAACAGATGTTTCTGAATATTCACACTGAGTGGCTTGGATTTATTCCCTAAAGAGAGACTTGTGTCTATTCTAAGGCAGACCCACTGATACCCCCTTGTCACCTTCATTATATACCATTACCAAAGGAACCCCTCACTTTCAGCAAATATAAGGAATAAATGTCTGATTTACACAGAAGGTTAATCAGGAGATGATTACCCTGAAAGGACGCTTCATATTTGTCCCCTTTCTACCTTTCCAGACATCTTACACCTTCCAAATTCCTTTGTACTCATCCGTCCCCTTGTTCTTCCCCCCATGAGACCTGACTCTGTGTGTTCTCAATAGCTGTCCCTCATGCCTGGAATGATCCCCCTCCACATTTCTGCCTTCTGGTTTTCCTGGCTTCCTTCAACATGTCAGCTAAACCTTTACCTTTTGAAAGAAGCCTTTCTGGTCTCCCTTTATGCCAGAGCCTTCTCTCTGAGGTCACCTCCAATTTATCTTGTAAATAGCTTGTTTGTACATACTTGTTTCCCCTTCATTAGAATGTGAGCTCCCTAAGGGCAGACTGGTTGGTTGTTTTTTTGCCTTTCTTTTTATTCCCAGCACTAACCAGTCATAGTGCTTAACAAATGCTTGTAGAGGTAAAAAGGTGGTCCAGTGGATTAGGGTGCATAGGACTTGAAGTCAGAAAGATCTGAGTTCAACTTCTGCCTCAGGTGCTGATTAATCATGTGACCCTGTTTAAACCTCTGTTTGCCTCAGTTTCTTCCTCTGTAAAATGGTGATAATAATAGTCCCTACCCCCCAGAGTTATTATAAAGATCAAATGAGGATCCTATGTTTAGTGTTTCAGGAATTTTAAAGTAATATATAAAGGTTATTATTATTCTTATTCATTTTATTATTACTATTTCTACTACAACTTGACTGTTGGCATTACTAACGGGTGACAGAGGTCCTTCAAACAAACCCCCTTCTTCTTGTACTAGTGCACTTCAAATGGGATTTTATTTGGAAAGATTCAGTTTATACAACTCTTCAGGAACATGTGCAAGGAATTAAATGAGGTGAACCTATATCCAAGAATGAGGCAGGAAGGAAATGTCTTAGGTTTGGTTGATTAACTTTCTTGTCGGGGAAATGGAAGGAGGATTGGGGGGCAGGGTGAAAGGGCTTAGATAAGGTAGTCCCGTTATTGAGAGAAAGGTACTCTCTGAGCGGGACACATTCCCCTCCTTGGCAGCCTTCCCCTGGCCAGCCACATCTCCTCCAAAACCGCTCCACAGCACAGACAGCCCTGATGGCAACTCCCCCAAGGCAAGAATTTCCGGGCCATGAGGCTGACCCTGTTACAGCCACCTACCCTGTGAGGACTACCACGAAATCCATCACATTCCAGCCATTCCTCAGGTAGGAGCCCTTGTGGAAAACGAAGCCCAAGGCGATGATTTTGATCCCAGCCTCAAAACAAAATATCCCGATGAAATAGGGCTCAGTGTCGTCCTGCAGGGAAGAAACAGGACAAGTCACTATCAGCCAGGTCCAGAGATGCCAGCCTAACACTGAGTCCCCAGGGGCCAACTGAACTGAGCAAGGTTGTGGGGCAGTCAGAGAAGGAACCCTAAGTCCTGGGAAGCTTGCTGTCTGGCTAGGGAAAACTCATCCTACCCCTGGGACTAGTTCTCTTCCCACTCCCTAAGTATGAGACTCCACCCTCACTCTCACTGGGTTATCCTATGGTTACAGTCCTCACTTCTAGGAGAATGACTCCTAGGGGCTATCTCAAGCCCTAATTCCAAATCAGGGAAAAGTCACTCATAGAGGATAAAGAGAGAATCAAATTCAGTCCGTTCATGTTGTGGATGACCCAGCCAGTGGAAGTGATAGTGGCAGTTTGGACGAAGACTCAGAGCTTCTGACCCTCTTCCCCATAAAACAGAAAAGCCGCCCTCTCTCTAAAGCTCTGGTCCTGTATCTTCTGTTGTCCATCTCTGTCTAGATGTCTGAATGACACCAGACCTGTTTTTAAGACAGGAAGCATCGTTTCTCACACTAAAACTGAACCTCTCCTCCAATTTTCCTTATCTTGAGTGATGGTATCACCATTCTTTCCATCTTCCAGGCTCAAAACCTGGGAGTTATCTTTGACTCTTCTCTCTCCCTAATCCCTCATGATCATTTATCCACCAGGTTCAATGACTGATTCTTTGTGTGCTCAGGCAATTGGTTTTGAGATGGGATTGAGGTAGTAAATGAGACCTGACCATTATTCTCATGGAATTTCCAGTTTAGTAGAAGAGGTTAGACATGACATAGATAGATATAATACATATATGGGCCAGGAGAATATTAAGAACATAGTGTTACAGAAGAGAGGTCCCTTCTTTTGGGAGGAACTGGGGAATGTGGGATTGTCTATCAGGAGTGGGACTCTAGCTCATGAAGTCCAGGCCTTATCACTGGAAGTCTTAAAGCAGAGAATGGGGGCAGGATGACTATTTCTGGCAGAGGCTGTAGAGAAAACTTTTGTTCAGGCATAGGTTGGACTCCTGGGGTCCCTTGTGGCTCTCAGATTCTGTGATTTATGGAGGCAATGGCACATGAGATGAAGCTGGAGGATAGGTGTGGTAGGGAGGACATTCTTGGAGATGGGAAAGGGCTGCAAGTACTGGAGGTGTCAGATAATTACTATATACTGCTACCTACAATATTGTCTCCCCTATGAAATAACAATTTACTTTCTTTGAAGAAGTTAGGGGTGTGGTGGATAGAGTGCTGTACCTGGAGCCCTGATTAAACTCTGACCTCAATATTTACTGAGCTGTGTCACCCTGAGGGAGGAAAGGAACAAACCTCTGCCTCAGTTTCTTCCAACTATAAAATGGAGATAACAGTGCCTACTTCTCAGGGCTGCTGTAAGGATCAAGGGAGATGTTTGTAAAAGTATTTGGCACACTGTAGGTGCTTAATAAATGCTTGTTTCCTCCTTTTCTTCCTTCCTTAAAAAAAACCTCATGAGAATTAGAATGAGAAGAATATCCTGGTTGCTCCCTGTTCTTCCTTCCTACAGCATCTGCTCTCAAGGGACCCTTGTCACCTTGCCTGAACTACTGTAAAACAACATCAAAAACCTCTTCACTGGTCTCTCTGGATCATTTTTCCCTCACGATGATTCATTCATCCTTCATAAGCTGCCACACTAAGCAGGTAGAAGGGAACTAAGAGGCCATCTAATCCAACCTAAACCTCAGCTAAAATTCCCTCTGCCACATCCCTGACAAGTGGTCATATGAGGCTCTGTTTAAAGAGTCCTCGTGATGAGGAATGTGATGTTTCCTGAGACAGCCCATTCCATGTTTGGACAGTTCCTTTAATTGGGAAGATTTTTAATTTCATCAAAGCAAAGTCTCCTTCCCTAGAACTTTCATGCACTGCTCCTAGGTCTACCCTGCAAGACATTCAAGGTCCTCCACAATGTACCTCCAGACTACCTTTCTGGTCTTATCTTGAACCATCCTACTCCATGTGCTCTCTATGTCCACAAAATCCATCCTCTCACTGTCTCTAACATACAGGATTCATTCATTCCTTCATATCAGTACTCTTTTCCCTAACAAGAACCTATCAATCCTTCAAGGTCTAGATAAAGTCCTACCTGCCACTATGAAATCATTCCTGAACACCCTAGGATTCACTGATCTCCCTTTTCTCTGAACTCCTCTAGCATTTGGAGTCTGAGCTAGAAAGCTAGGCATATGGTCACATTCTATCCTATACAGTCTTTACTCCTTATATCCATACTCTGACTCCCTAAACAGGTTGATCTCCTTAAGGGAAAGGAACCAGGAATTCTTCTTGGATTCCTAATGGCATAGAACACAGACCTAGGCACACATGGCCAGGAGACTCAATATTGGTCAGTCAGTGAATAATGAAAGGCCAATCTGAATAGTACAGACACTCTGTCCAAATTCCTAAGGGCATGGCACACCATAAGCTTTAACCACAAACAGGTACCTACCCATCTCTGTTTTGGAGAAACTTTAATTGCAGAAAATATTGGAAGAAGGGAGGAGCATAAAGAAAGAGGTTGGGAATGACCAGAGATATTTCATAGTTCAGCCAAGGTCACTGTTGGCCATAGCCTTTAGGAGGGGATTCTTAACTTCCTCAGACCCTGGATCTTGCTTTTAAAAAATTATTGGCAACTATTGCTTAAATATATATACACTGCATACTCCCAAGTGAATTCCCAACTATATATAATCCCTGGCCTATGAACCCTGACCAGGACCCCATTTACCACAAGACAGGGCAGAGAAAAATCTTGTTTCCAGGCCCTGAACACCACCTGGAGGTAAGGGTTGTACCAGGAAGCAACTGTTTATTAGGAAAGATTTAATGAGCAGCTTAGAGACATGCGTTCTGAGTGTCTGTGGTCAGAGGAAGAAGAAAACCCATTAGCTAGTGAAGAGAAGTGACCATGAGAACAACTGAGCAGGGACAGGTTCTCATATTAGGCATCTTGGGAACACCTGTCCTAGGGACTCAAAACTCAAAGACTCTATAGGACAAAGAAAGGGAGTGGGACAGAATGGGACAGTGTAGAACCAATGTGGTTAGCTCAGGTAGGCTGTAAAGCCTGGGGTAGGGAAATATTTCAGGTCTAAAGGTGTCCTCTCTCTCTCTCAAACTATGGCTACCCAGCCCAATGCAGCCCACTTCTTCCAGAAAAGACTCCAAGACTGAGTCAGAGAGCCAAGGTATTTCATACCTGAAATCTCCATTTACTCACCCTCACTGTGGACCCCACTGATGGGCCAGAAAACTGATTCATACACCATGGGACATGGTGTAAACTATTCTGTCTCATTCCCTCAAGTGTCTGCATTGCCCTCAGAGAGACATAATTCCAGAAAATTAAAGAAGCTCAAAGTCAGCTCCAGAAAAGATGGACAACACTCATTTCCAGGTTAGCCTCAGATTGACTTCAAGAATCCTTCTCCCACCTTTCTGATTCTATTCCCCAGAGTGCATTTTCATCTCCACCTCCTATATAAGCACATCAGGCCAATGTCTTCCCTGTCCTCCACACAAGGCCATACTCATTCATATCTCTTGAATCCTCTCTCCAAGACTGCCTCACCTCAAGAAGCCTCTCACACTATTCTCTGGTTTCCAAAACCTATCTTTCAAGATTCAGTCCAAGGACCTCCTGAAAACTTCCCTGACCACTCTGTCATACAATGTGTGTACTCACTGAGCTGTGCAGCCTCACATTTAATCTTACTACTTAGTAGTATTAAATATTTTATCATTTTGTGTGTGTACCTCACCTCCCATAGATAATGAGCTCCTTCAGGATAGGGATCAGCCTCTACTATCTTCCAGATTTCCCGCATGCTAGGAGCTATCTGAGAGTGTAGAACCTAGGTCTGCTTTCCTTTCTCATCCACAGCACTCAGAACAGAGTTGAATACACAGATGTTTAATAAAGGTTTTGATTTGATAAATTTGACTTAGGACACAGGATCCTAATCTCCCTGAATATATGAATGGGCTCTCTCTACCACTTTCTACCAGGGACTGGAGAAGCAAAGGATAAAGAACTATTGGTATCTCTAAGGGAGCAAGATCCTTTTCAGGAATCTATCTTGCCCTACAAGAAAGTAAACAGGAAGGGAATGGGGGGGGGGGTGATAGAAGGGAGGGCAGAGTAGGGGAAGGGGTAATCAAAATGAATGCCATCTTGGGTTGGGGGGAAGGGAGAGATGGGGAGAATTTTGGAATTAAAAATCTTGTGGAAATGAATGTTGAAAACTAAAAATTAATTAATTAAAAAAATTTAAGCATCCTATTTAGGAACTCAAGAGATGCTGCCCAGTGAAACCAATGGCTTCTGAGCTCATGCTCTAGCTGCAAGACTCCTATGGAAGAGCAGGGGTGACATGGACCCCCAAAATATACATTTATTTTAGCTAATTATCCTCTCTCATGATGCATGTACTTCCTGGGAATGTGGGATCCCTGATGAGTGAAGGCTTCCTAAAAAGCTAAGACAGAGTTAAAACCATAGCAAATAAACCAGTTATGGATGTTAGAAAATGACTGTATTTGTGAAAAGACCCCAAAGTGGAAATGGCCAGAGGGAAGAGCTAGAGGACTAAGGTCAGAGACAAAAATTTGTAGGTAGGAGGGGACATTTAGAGAGGAAATACCTCATTAGAGCCAGGAGCATCCTGGGGCATACTGAGCAGAGCCCAGAGTCTATTCCTTATGAAAGAACCCTCTGTCATACACAGGTCCCTGGCTGCAGCCCTAGGCTCTAGCACAAATCAGGTCTGGACTAGGCATTGAGGCTACAAAGTTAATATGATCTGCTTTTATTTGTCTGCCTTTCTATCTTTGCTAGAAGATGACCCCCTCATCCACTCCACCCCACCCCCCATTTATCTTTTCCAAGCCCTTTCTTAAATTCAGTCCTCCAAGGTGGTCTGTTAGGTTCTTGATGAGATCATGTCCTTGTCTTCCTCCCTTGCTCCCCTAGACTCTCTCTGGGGCTCTAGTTCTGTGATCTCTATTCTCACCCCTCCCTAGGACAGGTTAGTTCCAGCTCCCAGGCCACTCACCAGCCTCTCAGACATGGGAGTCTTGTCTCCATCAGGAAGGTGTTGCTCCAGAGCTAAGACGATACAATTGGCAATGATAGTGGCTAGGATCATGTACTCAAAAGGAGTGAGCAAGGGAGACGTTAAGGAAAGAATGGAGAAACAGGGGCAGCAGCAGTCAAGTGGGGGTACTGGGTAACTGAAGCAAGAGCAGGACTGGACACCTCCAGAAGTTTAGAAACCTCCTCCGGGAGTACAACAGTGTTCCCAGAAGCTGAGGCTATACTTCCTTCCCTTTCCTTCCCATAAACAAGAGACACAGAACACCCTCAGCATCGTAACCCGCCCCCCCCCCCCCCACCATGGTGAGGCAGACCAGACCTTTGTCAAAAATAAAACAGCCCTCAGACTGGCAACTCAGTCATAAGAATGATTCTACTTCCATCCCTGAAAGGTTTGTATTCGTTTTCTAACCCTAACTGACCTGTGAGCCTCCAACTTGGACTCGTGAAAGGGCTGGGAGCTTACTCTATGACTGCTCCTCATCTTGGTCCTGCTGAGGGCAGAGCACGGAAGAGAACCAGGTGCAAGCCTCCCTGACAAGACTGGTCTCAGAAACCCCTCCAAAAAGCCTAGCTGATTAGCCCATCAGGTCCAGGGAAAGGGAAAGGGAGAGGGCGGGGCCTCGGTCCAGTGATGGCCAGGGGGGACCTCAGCACCTTGGACAGCGGCACCCAGAGTCAGCCTAGCCGACGCCCTCCTTCCTTGCATGGCCTCCGGAGCCATGGCAGCAGGAGTTGGCCACCCTAGGGTCTGGGGGGCAGGTAAGGAGGGGGAACCCTACGCGTGTGCACGCACACATGTATACAGACACACATGTAGCGGGAAAACGTGCGTTTACATACGCACATGTTACATATACACATGAACACACAAGCCCAGGCACAGAAATACACATTCATATGGACAAACGCACCATTCACCCTCAGGTGTCCTCCAGGCTCTCTATGCAGCTCTCCCCCCCGCTCTGCGTCTGTGCCGCCCTGAGTCCTCGGTCGGGAGTGTCTGTGTCTATGTGCACGCAAAGATACCTAGCTCTGACCGAGACGTCCGAGCACCCAAGGTTTTGCTCCTGCCCCCCACCCCCACTCCACCAGATTTCCCAAGGCTCCTCAGGACTATCCAGGAAGACCTCCCTCTTCTCTATCCCAGATCACCCTCAGCCAGACAGGTCTTCAGCCCCCAGGAAGCCGCCCTCCTCCCCCCTGCAGCCCCACCCGGCCACAGCCCCGCAGTCCCTAGTCCTCAGCTTCCCCAGACCTTCCAGAAGGCCTCCTGGCCGCGCAGGTCCCCCAGTTTGCCCAGCCCCAGCCCCGCCCAATCCTCTACCCCTAACCAGGCCTCCTTCAACCCCAGACTGGACCCACCCAGACACACACACACTTCAAGCCCCCGACCCCAACAAGCAGGCAAGCAGGATATGGCCATTCTGTGACGCGCTTGGCGTATCTGCGGACGACGTTGTCCTCGCTGAAGATGAAGAGTGAACGGTTGACGGTGAAGCAGTTTTGCTTGACGGGGATGGGGTTGTACAGGGCCATGGTCCGGGCCCGCTGCGCGATGGACTGTTTGTAGAGCACACGCTGGCCCGGCTGCAGGCCCCCGGGCCCGGCCCCGGCCCCACCGCCACCCCGGCCGCCGCCCGCCGGGCCCGCTCCTCCATAGCGCCCGGGCAGCTCGTCCCCGAAACGGACCATGATTCCTGGCCGCCCGCTTTCACTGCTGCTGCCTGTCTTAGCACTGTGCTGCCCGGAGCCCGGTGCCCGGTGCCGGCCGCCGGGGGACCAGGGCGCATCCCCCCCCCGGGCCGGCTCCTCCCGGCTCCCCTCGGGCCCGGCGCGCACTGACAGTCAACTGGCGCGGGCCCCGACGGATCCCAGGGCGCAGAGGTCGCGGAGGCTCCTGAGGCACCCCGAGAGTCCCCGGTGCTCTCTTTCTTTCCTTTTCTCTGTGTCTCCGGGCCCCTTGTTTCAGGCCTGGGAGCGGTGGTAACAGGAGCAGGAGCTAGGGTAGGGCAGGGCGGGGGCGGCAGGTGAGCGCTCTGCCAGCGGCTCTGTCCGAGCTCCGAGTCCACGGCCACTGAGATCCGGACCCTATAAGGGTGCATCCACGTGACTACAGCCAGCCAATCTGAGAGCCAGCCCCTCCTAGCCCAAATTCCCCGCCTGTGCCCGCCCCCTCCCTGCAACTCCCAGCCCGCGGGCAGTCCAGCCCCGCCCCGCCCCGGTCCCCCGGAAACCTCGCCGCCACTTCAACCTACTCCGGCCAAACCATAAACCAACCCTAAGGCGCTGTCCCGTGCTGATGGACCTTGGTTCACTGCAGCAGTCCCGGCCCCAGGAAGTCCCTTACAGAATCTCACCACCAGGTTTCCTTGGACCCTAAAGCCCCTGCTGGACGTGAGTTATAGCGAAACCAACACTCACTGGTCAAAAGCAGAGGATTCCTAGCTGGGGTAGTGTAAAGAGGAGAGGGAGAATCCTGTGTACTTACAGAAAAGTCAGGTGAAGGAGCAAACCTGTTCACCTCTAGCGGACTGCACCATGGGCTGCCTGGACCTACGTACCCCTGATCCCCAGTTCGACAAGACAGTTGAGAAGCCTCCCAGTAGTGGGAGGCGCACGGGGAACAGATGGATGGAAGGAGAAATGAAAACCATGGCTGATTAGAAGGGAAAAGACCGATGATAAACTTTGATTCTTCATGGTTGGGAGAGGGTGAAATATCTGGGGCTAGGGGGGTGGGGGAGGGAGGCCGGGGGGGGGCGGGGTGGAGCCTGGATTTTTTCCCTTTTGATGACTCCTACATAATGCCAAGTCAATCCTAGCTTCTGCTCCCTCATCCTTTGCCTCAGATGAGAAAAGGAAGGTTCAGGTGATCTACTAGATATAGAGGTAGATTAAACTGGACTGAGATGGGGGGAGAGGGGAGTCTGAAAGTGAAGGCATCATAACCATTAAAACAATAGCCTATCCCCTCTCCTCTGTGAATGTGCCCTTCCACATCTTCCCCTCAGCTTCTGGGGGCAGCCAGGGTAGGCGGGGATGACCAAAGGATAACCACTCCTACCTTGAGGAAGGATTCTTTTTTTTTTGGCGTGAAAGAAGCTTAGGTGTGAGTCACAATACCCCTACCCTCAACACAAAGACCTAGTAGATACGAAGAGGTAAATACAGCCATGCATTAGACAGGGCACAGAGGTTTAGACAGGTTTGGGTAGGAAAAACTGCAAAAGGTTGCCTATTTGGGGCCAGGAAGAGATTGCCTGAGGGTTCCTTCTGAACTGTGTGTCAGGGGTCTACGTGTCACTGGTTTTATGGGATACAAGAAGCCAAAGGGCCAAAAATCCGTATTCCCACTGAATTTCATCCTTACTCCAGACACTTGGTCTCCCTATCCACAGAATGGAGCCAAAGCTCCTGGGTTTGATCAGGGAGGAAGAGGTTGGCTGGTGCTTGGAGATCCCAACGTGCCCTGCTCCCTGAGGGAGGTGAGATGTTTTCTTCTCATCAGGGCTAATTAGAAAGGTGTTGTTGGCTCAGACAAGAGGCTTCTCTTGGGAAACTGTGAAATCTCCCAGTGGCTGGAATACCCAAGGCTAATAACCCCCATCCCTCCCCCAAAACCATCTCAATCCTCAAAGGTTAGCAACTCCTTCCCTTCCCCAGTCCCCCATCTGTCAAGTTAGCAGTCAGGAACAGAGAGGGCCATGCATTTACACAGACACACATTAACAGAAAACTCAATAAGTGAACCATTTATTGAGTCTTACTACATGCCATATACTATGCTAAGTGCTGAGGAGATAAAAAGACAAAAGAGAAAAACAATCCTCTATCCTCACAGAGGCATATGGACATACATTATTCACCCACAGGTGTCTTACAAGCTCTCTGCAGCAACCCTGCAGCCTTCATCTGTGTCCACAATAAGTGCAGCTAGGAATATCTGTTTTGCATGTGGGTAGAGCCCACTCCTAACTGGACCAGACCTTTGTGGTCATAACCAAGGTTGACTGAGGACTCTAGTCACAGCCTGGACTAACTCTCAGAGTCCCATAGCCTATATAAGATCCTGTGATCATAACCAGAACTGACCAGAAGCAGATGATGATAGCCAACCTTGACCAGAGGCATATGTCAAAGCTGATGAGTACTTATAGACATAGCCATATATAGACATAGCCATATATAGACATATATGACTAGGTATGGGGCTAGAAACAGGAAAATCCTCAGGGAATGCATTGATGGAATGTACTCACAACATACCATTCTCCACAGACTCAAGGTCACATGGACAAGGTGAAAGATTATATACACATACACATATGTGTGTATACATATATACATATACATACATATAACACACACACACACACACACACACAAGGACAGCTGGCAGCTCACTGGAAATCCTGTACCTAGGATACAAACATGATCAGTGAACACAAACCTTTCACTGACATAACTAACTTTAAAACTCTTATTTCACCCAGGGTTGAGGGACTCCAGGGACTGGAGATGTTGTCATGGGCATCAGCATCCTTAGGACTGATCCTGACGCAGGTCCTGAAGTTCTCAATCCCCATAGCTGAGTTATATAGAGAGCCCTCCACAATAAGACACTGGAAATACAATTCTGGGTCCACAACCTGAAGGAGTGATCCTGGTGTTCCTGCTCTGATCTGATCTTCTGTTCTATTTTAATGACGAAGTTCCTGTAGTGTTCACGTCTCCATAACTGTGCTCCTCTTGTTTCTATCTCAGAGGAGCTAAGACTCTGCCCCACATACCAGGTAATGTAGGGTCCAGCCCATGCTGCTGCCACATTTCCCTGCCACCATACCCCTCATACCTCCTATTCTTGAACTCTTCTAGATCTCTTGTCCCCACCTCATCAGTTGTAGCCAGTCCCTAACCTGGACTATCTCACACCAACATGAGTGCCAGTGATGTTAGATGCCTATGATATTATATAGTGAAAATAGCACTGGATTTGGAGACAGAGAATTTTAGTTCAAATCTTTTACTACCTCCAATCTTGGTCAAAGCACAACTGTTTCCTGATCTGTAAAATGAGGGTCTTAAAGGTCATTTCTAACTAAGATTCTAAGAGTCTATGATTCCCACCAGCACTGAGTGCCTGCCCTGTGAAAAGCATAGAGGCCCCTGTGGCCTCTACTCAGGATGATGATGATCACTGATCTTTGACAAATGTTGGAAAGCAGTGATCAGGACCCAACAACATCTGTCAGCGGTCTCAAAGTAAGGATGTCTGAGCTGCTGATGGTGGATACTCCATTGTGCCAAACTGGTCACATAGAAAAGTCTAAGGCAAAAATGGTGATTTCTGAGGTTTCTCTCTGCTCCTAGATAAGAGCCTTCCAGGCTAATTCATGAAATCCAAAGTCAACCCAGAGGTCCATGTGATTCCTGACCACACAACTTGGGCTTTGTAGACCAAGGATATCATGATGTGAAGACAGGAGCAGAACAGGACCAGGAAAGAGACAATCTTGTCAGCCAGTAGTTCCATCTCTGGCAGCAGTTTAGCAGGACTGTTCCCCAAACTCTGGCATTAGATTATATTTCCCTTCTTTTGGAAATTGTCTGTTCTCCAACTCCACACAGATGCCCCCCTTTTCCTCTGAGTTTTTTTTTTTTTTTTGTGGGCAATTGGGGTTAAGTAACTTGCCCAAGGTCACACGGCTAGGTTTTGTGTGTGTGTGTGTGTGTGTGTGTGTGTGTGTGTGTGTGTGTGTGTGTTGTGTCTGAGGCCGGATCCGAACTCAGGGCCTTCTGACTCCAGGGCTGACACTCTACTCACTGCGCCACCTAGCTGCCCCTGCCCCCACTTTTCCTATAGGAAAAAAATATACTCTGTGCCTGGCATTCAAGGCCCTCCACAATCCCACCTTTATTTTGTACAGTTCTGCTTCTAGCTCAAACTATATGTTTCAGTTAAATTCTGACCACTACTACATCACTTCCTTTCCTTCTGCTTTCACAACAACCACCCCAGTGCAGTCCCTCAGCTCTCTTTTCCATCTCCTACCTATGTACATTCATATAAGCCGTGTCTTAGGACAGGAATACACTGCTATTTCCTCATCTCTTAGAAACCTCATTTTCCTTCAAGGCTCAGTTCTTGGGACAACTGTGAAGCTTTCCCTAATATTCCCAGTTGTTGGTTTTCTGTTCTGCCTCAGTTTCCCTGGCATTATACTTGGGTGTGCATATCTCATATCCCTCTAGTAGAACAGGTTTGTCTTTGTATTCCCAGCACCTAGCACAGGCTCTTGTGCATAGCAGACCATCAACAAATATTTATTGAAATCTACTGTGAAGCATCCAGATGACATGGAATTCATGGAATCAATCACAAATTATTCCATAGAGTCAGGGTCATGCCAAAAATTAAGCAAGACGTTATGCTTATGGAAAGAAGACCCAATAGATTCACCTTATCTTCATTCACACTCACCCTAATGTTCAATCTATTGCCAAGTCCTGCCATTTCTGTCTTCACACTAGCTCTCCTGTAAGTCACTGTCTTTCAACTCATGCAACAATCCTTCCAGTGCAGGGGCTCATCACTTCATTCCTGAACTACTGCTGTAGTTTACTCCTCAACTGTAAAATGGGGATGATATACCTCCTAGATAATAGTACCTACCTCCAAGGGCTGTTCTGAAGATGAAATGAGATCATATTTGTAAAGCCCTCAGCACAGTGCCTGGCACATAGTAATTAATAAATGTTTCTTTCCTGTCTCAAGTCTCTCCACATGCCAGTCTGTCTTCCACTCAGCTGTCAAAGTAATTTCCCTAAAGCCCAAGTTTGACCACATCTCCCGAATGGTTCTTTATTCCTTGCATCAGATAGAAGACCTTCTATTTGGCCTTTAAAGCTTTTTATAACTAGACCCTTTCCTACCTTGCTGGTCATCACACACTTTAGTCCTCTCCACGTTTTAATTCAGCAACACTGGCCTATTTGATGATCTATCTCCCAACTTTGTGCCTCCTCCCTAACTGTCCTCCATACCTGGAATGCTTTCCCTCATCATCTCTACCTCCTGGCTCATCTGATTTCCTTCAGGATGCAGCTCAAATTCCACCTTCTGTAAGAACTGCCTTGCCTTTCTCTTGAAATTACCTCCAGTCTTCTCTGTACCTAACTTGCACATACACATAAGATGTTTGCACGTTGTCTCCTTTGTTAACTAAGCTCCTTGAAGATAAGGCTGTTTTTGTGTTCCCTTGTGTAGAGCTTAGCAGAATGCCTCTCACATAGTAAAGGCTTGATAAATGCTCACTGACTGACTCGCTTCCCAGCCAACTATTGCCCTCAGCATCACCACTGACCAGGCAAACTCCCTGACCTCAGCTTTTTCACTAGTCTTGACACATCTTCCCTCTAGTATACATATTTCTCACTTGTGGGCTGCTACAAAGGGTGTCTAAGAGCAGGGAGGACTGAGGAAGTTTTGAAACATTGTGTGGCCCTCTAGGTCCCAACCTGAAACAAAACAGTGGCCTATAAGAGAAGCACCTGGGAAATTACACCTTGGAGTACACCGAGATGAAGCACTGACATGAACTGGTCCTAATTCCCCAATTCCAGAAGTAACCTCCTGGAATTTGTAGGGTTGCTAACCCCACAAACATTCTTATCTTTCCTAATTGCATAGGCTCAAAAAAATGTTGGTCTTCTCTTCATCCTCTTCTGTTACCCATATGGAACCAGACCTGAGGAACATCCCTCTGCAGCAAATCTTAAAATCATTTTTGTGGCTACACCCATTTATATGGACAGTGATCCTACTAAGAACAGATGGATAAACAAAGCTTCATTATGCCACCACCAACATGGGCACAGCTGAATCACTACTCAGCCATTTGGGTGGCTGTAATGGGCACTGAGGATGTTCTCCCCGGAGGACTCCCCTTTGGCACTGGGCTCAAAACAGGGAATGGATTTTTCTAGGCCTCCCAAAGACGGGATGCCTAGGGTCCCTAGATTGAGTTAGGAAGGTCGGAGCTCCCTCTGCTGGTCAGTAGCCACAGGGCAGGCTGGACTGGGGACAAACCAGCCCCAGGACAGAGTAACCTGGCCTTCATGAGAAACTTCCCATTAGCTGCTAGAGAAAGGGAAACCTATTTAAGCCTCCAGTGAAACAGAGATTCCTTTGAGCAGCCCATCCCAGAGGTCAGGAAAAAACCTGGAGCTGAGTCCTCAGCCTAACCAAGGTGCTAAAGTCTAAAATATTGGGCTATGCACAATAAGCTGTACCACAGCCTTGATCAGGGTTTTTCCTCAGGTCTTCCATGGGGTATGGTTCTTCTAAAGGAAGGAGACCTTAGTTCCCCAGCAACTAAATCCCAAAATGTGACCCCAGTGGGGCCAGGTTCACTGGGAAGGTGGTGCCTTTTCAGAGAAGGGTGTGGCCCTAGGCAAAAGTACAGTTCCAAGGCAGGCTAAAGGTGAGCATTCAGCAGAGGCATTGACCTCCAAAGTCACTTACCACTGAAGAGAGATCTTTAGTGGCTCTCAATTTTCTATGGATGGAGACATACTTTTGGGGGTTTGGTCCCACACATGGAAATGGCACTCCAGGGTTCTTGAAAGCCACTCACCGGGAAAAAAGTGTGTAGCTCTCAGGCAGCCCAGGGGCAAACATCTCCACCTTCAGAAAGGGGGTACTTCAGGGCCATGGTGGATTCTAGGCACAGAGTCTTGTCTCTCACTCTTGCCCCAACAGAATTTGGTAGAATTCTAGTTAAGGGATGGCTGAATTGCAGTATTAGTTGGATACTAACCCCAATGCTGTCTCTCCTCCTCCTGGGCCTGTACAAGATCAAGCAGCACCAGGAGACAGGTGAGGAGGTCACTGCAAAGGGTACAACCACCCAAGCCAAAGATAGGATAGGTTGCTGGCTTTATCATTGTCCTGAGAACAAGATACAAGCTGTGACAGAATCAGTTCATTAAGTGTACAATGAAACTCTTGTCTCAGCCCTGGGGTAAGGATTATGGGGGAAACCATCTAAGAATAAGTCCAATTCAGGGAGCTTACAGACAAGTCAGGAGAACACATAAAAATTACGAACTTATTAAAAACAATATAATTAAGTAACAAACATGTAATATAGACAATAGAGGAAGGAGATCAGTGATAAAGATTCAAAGATTTGAGCTTAAAAGACAGCATTGGGGTTGGAGAGTAAGGAAGAGATGAACAAAATATGTTCAAAGGACATCAACTTGCCTCAAGAGTGGGCCATGGAACCCTGTAGCAAGAATCAACATTAGGTCATTTAGAATGAGGCCACTGTGGAAAGCTTTAAATGACAAACTGAGGCTATTGGGAAATCCCAGCATGTTTTTCCATGTTGAAGACTGGTCTAAGGAATACAGGCACTCTCCAATGCCCAAATGAGACATTCTCAGAAGTTGGGACTGTAGTGCACTGCATCATTGGGTTCCAAAGGTTCTTCTATCAAGGACATGAGCTTGAGTTTCCTTCCTAAAGAACACTGATCCTGGGGCAGCTAGGTGGTGCAGTGAGTAGGAGGGCCAGGAATGGGTTCTGGCCTCATACTTAACACCCACAAAAAATAACTAGCCTGTAACCTTGAGCAAGTTACTTAACCCCAATTGCTTTTAAAAAAGAAAGAAACACTGATCCTCCTCTTGGGTTTTCCTCACAAACATTTAATCTCCATACCTGCCCACCCTCTTTTCATGGGGGTGGGGTGGTTGTGGGGGTGGGAGTGGTGAATGAAATAGCAGTAGCCCATTTGTCCATTTGTATATTCACTCACCATTCAAGCTAGTAAGTTGAGGTCCTAGTGCCAAGCAATATTTCTCAGTTAAACCACTAGAAATAACAACCTTATCTTCCTAGTTGCCTAGGCTCAAAAAATGTTTGGTCTTCTCTTCATCTCTTCTGTCACCCATGGAACCAGACCTGATGGAAACACCCCCCCCCACCCCATTCCACCACTGCACTAACTCTCTAGTTGTCTCCTATTCATTCTCAGGGACCTCACTTAAGTCCAGGCTATTACTACTTCTCATTGGGATAATGCCAAACATCCTCAATGTCATTCCCAAGTTACCATTTTGGCTTCCATATAGGATAATCAAAGTCAAACCCTTGCTTGGTTTTATCCAGTCTTTCCATAACTCTCCATTCCTTCTTCATGCTGGTCATAACGGGTCCCATCGATGGATGTCTCAGAATCCTGCCTATTCATTTTTGCTCACTTTTCCAGTAGAAATGTATTTTCCACTTCTCTTCATTAACACCTCCTTCAAGGTCCACCGCCCTCCAAGAAGCTTTTTCTACCTGCTCCAGTTAGCACATGTTAGACATCTTTGAAACCTTCAATGAATACTTGCAGACTCAGTGAATGTTTAAGCCCCATAATTGGCTTCAGATCTCCACTGCAAAGTTATTTTCAATAGAAATTATTTAACAAGGACTCAAGAATTCAACTTGGGCACATACTGTTTTCTGGCATAATTTCACCCCTTTTGCAAATATTTTACCACAACAAAGTAGGAAACTAAGTAGTGATATTATTTCAAATAGCAGCAAATCACTATAACCATGCAGTCAGAAGAATAATGTAAATCCTCGAGGCATAGCTGAAGTGGTATTAACTGTGAACTTGCATCAAATTATTCCCTAATTTGTGTTCTCCTCCATATATTATTCTTGCTAGATTCTGACTTGACCTTGAGCTATGAGTTTATGAAGGAAAGAAAAAGGACATTCTGCCCCCTATCCCACAATATAAATCAAACTTAGCTATTTACCAGGTTAGACAGAGTCTGTGAAGCAGGATTTCAAAAGGAACAGATAAAACTACCTATTTTGTTATTTCTCTAGCAGAGAAGATATCATCATCATGGGTGAAACGTTTGAGTGTTTAACCCTTAGGAACTAGCCCAGATTTATGATATAACTAAGAATTTTAGGTTTTATTTTCATTCTTCCTGAAAAAAAATCAAATTATATTCGAAGACTAACTGTAGCAAAGGATAACTAAGCCTTTATTTGCCCCTTATCTTACCGTTTTCAAAAAACTCACAGAGCAGCTTCTAATGAGCCTTAGCTACCAACTTAAAATGCTGAGAAGGCTGGCAGGAAGAATAGTCCTCCTTCAGAACCACTGATACTAAAACCCATGTGTATTGTTTGTAAAAAGCCTTGTGAGGTAGAGATGTGTGGTTTTCCCAAATCAGCAGGATCAATACATATCTACCAACTTGTAACACAGTATGTTACCATAGCAACCGTTTTCTTGAAGAAAATAGTCGCTGAACATGTGGAGTACTAAATAACATCACAAGAGATGAATCTGATTGTATCGTATCAGACACAAAGCAACTAGTCATTAACACAGGAGATACTTCAAAATTAGCTGTCTGCATGCAGATCACCAACTGGATGGAACAAAGATCAAAAGTGACACAAAACTGGACAGTCAACGCAATTGTATCACCTCAACTATTTAAAATACACTGACTAAAAAAATGAGAAATGGGCACAAGTAAGGACACTGATCCTATTCATCATTTCTAGAAAAGTCAATACATATCAAAGAGTACAGAAATAGTCGTGGCTAAAAAAAAAAAGTCTTCCTGCCTTGGAGGGGGATATGGAAGACAAAGGCAACATCAGTAGAGGGTACAAACTCATCTTTAAAACATTATAGAGGCCAATGCAAGATTATGGGTATTGCCTCAGTAAAGGGGGAGAGGAAGCATTTGAAGAGCAAAGACTGAAAAGAGCTTGACATAAGACCTAGCCAAGCCAGAGCATGGTCAAAGCATTTGCAGATGAAACTAGAAAAAGGGCAACAAATGGATACAAAATGGAACTGATATGCCAGCCTATCTACATTAATCCATTTTCAAGCATGGTAAGGACCTGAGGAAGTTGTCAATGGAAATTAATTTGCTAAAGTCAGGAAGAATGAGCACCTGATGAAACGCATACAAAAAAGAGATTTGGAGGTGAAGAGGGAATGCATTCTAGACATGGGAGACAGTGAAAAAGCAAAACAGATATAACCACCTCTCTGTTCAATAATCTTCTGAGTACTGATATTATATGAGGCATGTATACTTAACAAAGTCATGGAGTAAACTTATCCCAAGTCCTTAAAGAGAAAAAATTCCCAACAGATGGTAAAATTCTTCAGTATGATACTTCTACCCACAGGTAAATTATTCACATACAAATCTATGGTGGAGGCAAAATAATTTTAAAGATCCCTAAAGATCAATTTTCAGGATACCTCAAAAGAAATTATTCTAAAATAATGGAAAACATGACTCCCCCCAAAAGTCATTGAGAAGACAACAACAGTTATCAAGTAAATTTTCTACTTTTTCATATTTCTATAAAATCATTCTGAGGATTGAATCCTGAGAACTGAGGGCATCCTTGATAAGAGTAGGAATAGGGCTCTCCTCCTCCTCGTCCTCCTCCTTCTCCTCCTCCTCCACCTCCTCCTCCTCCTCCTTCTTCTCCTCCTCTTCCCCACCATCACCACCATCATCTTCCTCCTCCTCCTCCTCCTGCTCCTGCTCCTGCCGCTGCTGCTTCTCCCTCCGTTCCCGTGGAGCGGACCATCCTGGTGCCTCTTTTGTGAAGCGGCGGCTGAGGAGACCCCCGGACTCGCCATGGCCGACGAAAAGCCGAAGGAAGGAGTCAAGACTGAAAACAACGACCACATTAATTTGAAGGTGGCAGGGCAAGATGGTTCGGTGGTGCAGTTTAAGATTAAGAGGCACACACCACTTAGTAAACTAATGAAAGCCTATTGTGAACGACAGGGCTTGTCAATGAGGCAGATCAGATTCCGATTTGATGGGCAACCAATCAATGAAACAGACACACCTGCACAGTTGGAAATGGAGGATGAAGATACAATTGATGTATTCCAGCAGCAGACAGGAGGCGCTTACTAAAAAGAGAATCTACAACTCTGCTCCAGAACTGTGCTCCCAAGGAAAACAAGACATTCACAATTAGAAAACCAAGATTGGGTTCATCCACATCCTGACTACTGCAGTATAGTTTTCTCTCTTTGATTCCCTTCCCCATTCCTTTATTGTACATAAAGTAACTGGTGTATGTGCACAGGCATAATGCGTATTTTTTTTTTAACTAAATGGCCGATGGTATGTTTTGATCAACATCAAATGGAGATGGGGAGGGGAAAAAACAAACTGGTTCTGTGAAAAATATCCCTTTTCTCCATTAGTGGCATGCTCATTCAACTTTTATCTTTATATTCCAGTAAGTTATTTTGCTCTCACTGTCTAACAACAAAAAAAAACCCACAAAAAAAAAAAATCCTTGCATACCTTGTTTGATTGGATAATTTCAATGTTTTTCTTTTATCATTGTAAAACCGAGGACGATTTTATAACTTTTTTGTACGTAGCTGTTACATGTAGGGCAATCTCTGTCTCTCAGTAGGGATAAATTACTATAAAGAAATTGATCCTAGATAGTTTTCCCTTCAAGTCAAACATCTTGTTGTTTAAATAAACTTCTTGTTTAAAATAAAAAAAAAAAAAGAGTAGGAATAGGGAAGTGGCACTTGTAGATTGTTTCCTATAGTAGACCAGTCACACAACTGAGGGGTGCAAAATATATAAGAATACAGTGTGTATACTATAGCCATGGTTGATGATAGACTATAATTGACAGAACAATACAGTCTTAAAGACTTTTCTTTAGTAAGGCATCTCATAAGCAAATATTAAAAATCATACAGAAATCTATAAACAACCAACAAGCATTTGTTTTGTAAATTAAATTTTATTTTACTTTCAAAAACCATTCTTCTCTCTCTCCCACTTCCCTCCCTCCACCCACCCACTTCCCCAGGGAAAGCAAGGGGGGGGAAAACTATTATAAACACATATACAGTCAAACAAAACACAATTTTTCATTGATCATGTCTTTAAAAATGTCTCCATCACTCTCTGTCAATAGGTGGGCAGTATATTTCATCATGAATCCTCAGGAATTGTGGTTGGTAATTTTGATGATCAGAGTTCACAAGATTTACACACATAAACACACACACACACACACACACACACACACACTCTCTCTCTCTCACACACACACACACACACACACACTTGTTTTAATCAGCCAAGATCCACTTTCTTACCCCAATTCCCTCCCATCTCCATTGAGAACACAAGAAAAACAAAACCCATTACAGACATGTATAGTCAATCAAAATAAATTTTTGCGCTGTCCATGTCCTAAAAAATTGTCTCATTTTGCATTGAGTCCTTTACCTCTCAGAAGGTGGGTGGCATGTTTCATCATTAGTCCTCTGGAATCTCTGCTGATCATTATGTGGCTAAGAATTTGGCACAACAGTGTTCCATCACATTTCTATACCATCACTTGTTCATCTATTCCCCAATTTATGGGCACCCCCTAAGATTCCCATTCTTTGCCACCTCAAAAAGAGCTATATTTTTTTCACATGATTGGAATTTATTGTGCTTAGGACTAATTCTCCCTTAATCTACCCTCTATCTAATTGCTTCTCCTCTCTTCTCTCCTCTCTCTTTCACTGATGAAATGTATTTCTGTACCTGTGTGTGTTCGTAAATTTCTTTTTGTTGACCAGTTCTCAGATAAGTGTCAACTGCTCCCTCCACCCCCAACTCCTAGTTTATATACATGTCTGTACACCCTGGTTATGTGAAATGATTTCCCCTCACCTTCCTTTCCCTCTCCACCATCCCAAAGTATTCCTCTTTCCATTCTTAAGATGATCAAGATACTACAAAATTGTGTCAAGACACTCCTGCCTTGCCTAACTGGACTCCCTCTAAAAACCCTGATGATGAAGGGATCAGATGGGACAAACATCATCTCCCCATATTTGAATATAAGTAGTTTATCCTTTCAACAAGTACTTAAGTAGTTACAAGCACTGTGCTGGGGACACAAATAATTTTCTTGAAAGCTTATATTCTAATAAGATAATAAGAACATACAAATATATAGAGAATTAATATAAAGAAAATAATTATAAAATGGTCAAATACAAGGTGATTTAAGCAGAAAGGCATTAACAGTTGAGATCAAGGCTCTCTGGTAGTACCTGGGCTGTGGCACAGTGCAAAGAGTGCTGGGCCTGAAGTAAGGAGGACCTGAGTTCAAATTCAGCCTCAGACCCTTATTACTTAGGTGACCCTGGGCAGATCACTTGACCCAGTTTGCCTCAGTTCCTAATCTGTAAAATGAGAAGGAAATGGCGAACCATTCTAGTATTTTTGCCAAGAAAATCCCAAATAAGGTCATGACTAACTGACTAAACAACATCTTGAAGAAAGAGAGATTTGGAGGTGAAGAGGGAATGCATTCTAGACATGGGAGACAGTGAAAAAGCAAAATAGATATAACCACCTCTCTTTTCAATGATCTGCTGAGTATTGACATTATATGAGGCATGTATACTTAACAAAGTCATGGAGTAATCTTATCTCAAGTCCTTAAAGAGAAGAAATTCCCAACAGATGGTAAAATTCTTCAGATACTTCTACCCACAAGTAAATTATTTACAATAAATGCTTGTTGGGTTGGGATGGCATTGTTTTAAATGCATCAAGTCCCAGAAAATTACAAAGATTCTCCAAAATCCAGTCATTTGAAGAAGATCTACTAGATACACTGGAAATATAAAGTGAATTTTTAAAATGATTATTTTGATATACAGCCTGATTTTAGTTGCCTAATTTATTATGAAGACTTTGTGGGGAGGGGGAAAGTTGGTGGATAGTGACAATAATGCCAAAAAGAAGAAAAGAAATAAAGGATTATCAGTAAAAGATTAAACAAATATAAAGAGGGAAATGGAAGGGGACAAATAACCACGAGTTTTGTTATTATTGTGTTTAATATACTTTAAAAAGCTATGTAACAGAAGTTCAGTTTCAGATAACAATTGCCTCATCTTTTCTTTGTGGACTAAAATGTTCACATTAAGTTTAAAATAAAAAAGAAAATTTAATTTTAAAAGTGTGGTAGCCATATTACAACACCATAGTTATAGTGGCAGGCTCATTCAGTTACTTCATCAATATATTAATCTCGGACAGGTACTCTACAGGGACAATGATCTCATCAGCTCCCATGGGGTCAATTATCATCTCTGTCTAGGTGATCTTCAGATCTATTTATCTAGTCCTAACCTCCCTCCTGAGGTCCAGGCTCATACTGTCAGGTGCTTATTGGATACCTTAAACAGGGTATTTCATAGACATCTCAAGCTCAACAAGCACAAAATAGAACTGCTTATAAATCCCTATAGACCATTCCTTCTTCTGAACTTTGGTATCACTTTCTGTGGCATCACCATCATCAGGTCCAGAGCCTCAATGTCATTCTTGGCATCACTTGCATTCACGTCACACATTCAATTTGTTGCCAAGTCCTATCATCTCCACCTTCTCTCCTTTGACACCTGCCACCACCCTAGTGCAACAGCCTGCTGACACAGGTCTGTTTCCAGTCTCCCCACATTCCAGGTCTATCCTCATCTAAGCCCACCACTACTACCTTCCTAGAGCCTAGATCTGACCACATCACAACCACTCCTACCTACGTACACTCAATAAATTTCAGTGGTTTCCTATTACCTTCTGGATTAAAGATGAAGTCTTCTGTTTGGCCTTCAAAACCCATCACAATCTAGTCTCCTTTCCTTGCTAGTCTTCCTTTACTATACTTTCCTCCACATACTCTAAGAGCCTGACACTGGTCTCCTTTTGCCATCCTATGTTGATGACTCTACACATTTTGATCCTGCCTTTATACTTCCTATCCCTCGGGCCTAACATATTCTCTCTCCTGGTCTCTATTTCCTGGATTGCCTGAATTCCCTCAAGATTCAGCTTTTCCTGGTTCCCTACCCCACCCCCACTGCACTCCTAATCCCCAGCACTCCCTTCTCATTTGTACTGTACATATCTTGTTATGTATAGTCATTTGCATGTCATGTTCACCATTAGAATGTGAGCTCCTTGAGGGCAAAGATTTATTAAGTGCCTACAAAGTGCCAGGCACTGTACAAGTATCTCATTTGGCCCTCAAAACAACCCTGGGAAGTAGGTACTATTATCCCTATTTCACAGTTGAGGAAACTATGGCAGAAAGCTAAAAAGCTTCTAAGGCCAGATTTTGAACTCAGATCTTCACTGAAGCCTGACTTGATCTACTTTGCCACCTAAGGCAGGAACATTATTTTTTCTTCTTTGTATTCCCAGAGCTTCCAGTGCATCACATTTAGCAACTGCTTCTATGATGCTTCTGGCTGTCACAAAGGCCCATTCTATCAACACTAATTTCTCTGGGGCAGCTAGGTCTGCAGGGGACAGAGTGGAATCAGGAAGATGAGTCTTTCTGAGTTCAAATCTAGCCTCAGACAGTTCCTAGCTGTGTGACCCTGGGCAAGTCACTTAACCCTGTTTGCCTCAGTTTCCTCATCTGTAAAATGAGCTGGAGAAGGAAATGGCAAACCACTCAGCTATCTTTGCCAAGAAAACCCCACATAAGATAACACAGAGTTGGATCCAACTGAAATGACAGAACAAAAATATTCTCTGGCTCTTTATGGTCACATGTCAAATTCTGTAAAACAACGAATGCTGTGTGCATTACAGATAATGGTATGTGTGTAAGTGAGAGACAGAGATCGAGACATGGAGGGTGAGAAAAAGAAAAGGAGAGGGAGAGAAAAAGAAAAGGAGAGAGAGGGAGGGAGGGAGGGAGAAAGAGAGAGAGAGAGAGAGAGAGAGAGAGAGAGAGAGAGAGAGAGAGAAGAGAAGAGAGAGGAGAAAATGTCAAAAATATCAAGTATTACTGGAAGAGGGATGACAGACAGAAAGCCTGCTGCTACAATGGTATATAAGAGATATTGGAAGACACAGAGGGAGGCATCCAACACTTTGGGTGATCTATGGAGGATTTATGGGAAAAATATGCCAAGAACTGTACACATTGAGAAGACATAAAGAGAATGCAATCTATGGCAGGAGAGGGAGTATTCCACGTGGATGATTATGGATCTATCAAAGTATGTTAGGTATACTAATGGGTAAATAATGCTGGAATTTCTAACCTGAAAAAAAAAATAATTCACACCTTGGTGTTATACCTATCCTTCAGAGATCCAGCCCTATAATTGACAAAGACAATCCCTCTGGAGGATAGATAGGGGTAAGATGCAAAGAAAACATAAATAAATGTAGTAACGATTTAGATCCATCTAGGGTCTTGACCAAAGCCAGGCTAAATCTGTTTTCTAAGGATTAAACTCATGTTCTAATAATCTACTGCAAAGAGTAATGTTAAAGGTTCCTTCTGTTGGAGAGGAACATGGGTTGACTTATTAATCATACTTTTTGAAGCTTTATGAAATAATGACACACATTTTGTAACATGTCTAACTGGAGTTGGGAATATGATGTGTGGCCACAGAAAAAGCAAAGGTAACTGAACCAACAGGTCATAGATCTGAAGCCTGGCCTTGATGGCACAAAGCTCTAGCCACTTGGTAATGAGGTACTCTTTCCTCAAATATGATCTCAGCAGAACTGCTACATAAGAAGGCTTATTATCTTGAACCCTTCATTATCTGCAGGTAGAGAGGCAGAGCTGGACTAATGGCAGAGAGCTGCAATGTTAAGGCTCTACACCAACACCTAAACTTATCCTCTTATCCAGGGACTATTGCTTTGTCCACTAATAATAACAGTTCATTTTTATAGGACACTTTGGCAGAGAGAGTGGGCAAACTTTCTTCACTAATACTCATTGCCAGTTCCTGGTCACTTCTAAAAATATTGCTGGGATCATTAAGAGGTTAAGTGACTCACCTGCCTGGCATCATGCTGCTGGCCTCTGTCAGCGGAGGGGCCTGAACTCAAGTCCTGACTTTAATGTTGGGCTTCTTCATTATGCCATTGTCTCTTCAAAGGTTTCAGTTTTTCTCACAATAAGATTCCACAGTAGGAGCAAGGGATTTCTGAAATCTAAAGGCTCAGTCATTGTTGTTTTTCCTTTATTTTCAAAGAGGACCATGACATCAGGAAGATGATGCCATGACTTACAAATGAACTGGATTTAAGTAAGGGGAGGACTATGCAAAGTCACCAGCCTCACTTCCTCCTCGAGAGTCACCTGGGATATAGATCAGGATGAATGGAGATGGCCCCCTACAAGATGAGTCATTTGTAGCTCTGCCCTAGAATACAGTGGTTCCTACAATGTACAGAAGATGAACAGTACTGGTGCACTTACCAAGGTAGGGGTGAGAAAAGGTCATTAGGGCCTGGATAGACATAATGAAATAAATGTCTAAAATGCAGGTATTAACTGGTTTCATATTCTCTATGGTTGTATAAACTTTTATTTCAGCACCTTGAAAATGAAGTAGCCTGTCAATGCCCTCCTGAAAACAAAGGCAGGTGAGAGTGGAATGTCTTGTCTTTTGCTAACCCATTCAAGGGACCAAATATAATGAATGCCACACTACACAGGAACTTAAAACAAAAACAAAAACAAAAACATTTTATTGCTAACTTTTGTTTTTACATTACCTACAGGTCCCCAAATATCCCTCCCCACTTCCCCTCACAGAAAGCCACCCTTCTAATAAAGAATTTTTAAAAAGGGAGGGGACAGAGAAACAGTTCAGGAAAAACAACTAACACATCAAGTCTAACATATACATACAATGGAGCTCCTTAAGAAACATTTCTAAATTCCTAAGTCTGTCTATAGCATATCCCTTGGTCTGGTTTGGTGGAAAAAAAGGAATTCCCTACTCTGGGAGAATAATCATTCAGCCCATATCTTAATATTAGCAAGTAAGGTAGAAGGAAATGGTATGGTAATAAAAGAGTTTATCTTGGGAACTCTACTAGTTCAGGTTCTGGGGAGCAGGAGAGAAAGTATGAACCCTGTTAACCTCAGGTAGACACAGTGACAAAAGTGGTCAACTTCATTTAGTTAACACTGAGTGCAAGTGGCACAAATATTTTCCAGGGTAAGGCAGGAAAATATTTCCAAAGATTCACCAAAATGTCTGTTGACATTCCTTATCTCCATGTGAGGAAACTGGTTCAGCAACTTTTCTTACTCCATTTGTCATAGTAATAGATACACAGCTACTACAGTCTCAGAACTATAGTTCTAACCCCTCAACCACAATTAGAAAACCTCATAACCTCCTAGTCCATCTTGATATGGGAGTCTCCAATGGCGAAAGGAATCAAGTGGCCATGCCATCATATCTCTTTTTAAAAAATCCTTCTCTTACTACAGATAATGTTCCAAAACTTAAAAATGGACCAATATACACCTAGTTTTCCTTGCTAAAGAAAGGGCTTCACAGAGTACTGAGTGAAGACCCCCCCCCAAAAAAAAAGCATCATAGACCTGATATGCACTCAAGAGATGGGCCAGAGAAAATTGGGAAAATTGGGAAAACTCAATCACTTTTTCATGGTTCCTCTTAGCACTCACTGAAATAAGAGGGCTTTATTTTTAAAACTGGTAGAACAACAAAATGTTAATAATAGTTCAAGTTTATGTAGTGCTTCAAGGTCAATAAAGTGCTTTATATAGTCTCATTTGGTCCTCATAACCACCTTGTAAGGTGGTGACCTTAGAATAAGTTGAGGAAGCCAAGGCTCAAGGAGGTTGAATGACTTGCCCAGTATCATAGAGCTCTTCAGTATCTGAAGCAGGATTTGAATCAAGGTCTTCTTGACTTCAAATCCTAGCACTCTGTCCAACATGGCATGCCACCTAAAACCCCTACATGTATTAGCGTCTATGGTGTGACTGCTGTGCCTCTGGGCTGCAATTCCAAGGCCACTAGATAAATTTGTCCTGTAGACTTGGGTGTAAGACCCTGGCCTGTTCATCTTTCAAATCTATTCCTGGAGTGAAAAGGAAGAAGCTACTCCTCAGGCCACCCCATGTGCTGAGCTGCTGGGAGAGCCCTGTCTATGTCAGAGAAGAAGGCTGACTGAAGCATATGGAAGCCATTCTGATATCCCATGAATTCACAACCTGGGCCAGACACTCAAAGATGAAGGGCTAGATATAATCTCTTAGGACTAGAGCTACTGGTTAAACAAAGTCTGTATTCAAACTGCAAGCATCTTATCCAGTCAAAGCTGAGGCGTTTTTTTGCAGAAACCACTTGAGAAACACAATGTGATAAAAAACTCATTTAAAGTACTTTTTTTTATTGATTTCATTGAAAACAGAACAAGAAATGGTCTGAGCCAAAAGACTGCTCTTAAAACTGTCAAAAACATTTTAACAGAAAAAAATAAACATGACCGCATTATGAATGTTTTAGAAGAGTTGCACAAAAAAACCCACGGTTACTGCACTAATTACAGTATTTAAAAAGATAGATGCAAAAAAAATTATATGACCTGCCAAGCCATCACACAAAAGTTGATGGCAAATTTATTCACACTACAATACTAACAATTTAAAAAAAAGGTTCTCCTGCATTTTATACTAAAATCACTTTGTTCTTTTTATACAATTGATAGTTTATATTCACTTGGTGAGTAAAAATCACACCAGAATCAGCACCGTTGTTTGTGTTGGTTTTTTTTTTTTATTTTTTTGTTTGTCCTAATGTTCAATAATGGTAGAAAATAAATCAGTTTATTAATCATCATAGCATGTGGCTTAAAAATTAAAAGGTGCCCAGCATCAAATAAACTGACAGGAGCAGACGAGCTGGTGCGTTGGTATCTTCTCCCTGTTACACAATCCTTGGCTCTCCTCAGCTCTTACTGAGCTCAGTAAGCCTCTCAAAGAAATGCCAGTCAGAGGTTTGATATATGTGTCTAGATATATATATATTTCTTAAAAGCAAACTGATTTTTCCAAGTTAGTGTCTTGTACAATCCCTTTAAAACTTCCTCCCTAAGACTGTTAATGTGAAAGAAGAAACAAATCCTTCTGTAATGTGTCACCCGTGGAAACAAACACTGAACCAGTAACATGCTGAGGAGGCCTCAAAGGAGGCCATACTCTTAACGGAGACAGCTTGTGGGAGTGATGGTGGCTTTGGCAGGCTGGCACAAAATAGGGGCTTCAAGAAAGGGAAAGAAAAGGACTCCAGAAAGGTAAATTTGGTGACTAACAGGCATCTTTTAGAAGAGTGTGCATTGCCCAAAATGATTTCAACAGCATCACTGGGAATCACCAGATCCAGAGGAAGAAATTAAACTTCAAAATGCACAAAAACCACCATCAAAAACTCAGAAGGCCTGTACCAAGTCAATCACTTCTGGAAACTTTAGGAAGAGTGACATCAAGTACTTTCAAAGTTCACTGTCATGGGCTGGGACATTGCTTGACGGAATGGCCTTGTCATAACTAGCAATGTCATTTTAAGATGGCTGGGAACCTCTCTGTTGCCTCTGACAACACCGTTATCACACCCACAGATGGTGTTTCTGACATTTCCCCTAGTAAAATGGGTCATCACATCTCTCCCCACCCCGCCCCCCCTAGCCCTAGCCCCAGGCTACTGAACTGGGAACTTACCGGAAACAAAAAAGTATTCAGCATGTTATTTCATAATTCCTCAAGTAACAGTCGGTGGCACAGCCCCTAAATCTTATGACCTCTCTTGGACTTCATTTGTAGATTTCTTGTCCTCTTTAAATGGAAATTTAAACAGTATTTAAATCTAGAGAGTTGAAACAATGTCAGTTTTGGTGATCATGGCCTCAAAAAGGGTCAGCAGCTGCAGCGGAGCTGGTGTCTGGGAGCCCATTCTCTTGGGTATCCTGGGAAGAGCTGGCCTGACGCTGGGCCAAAGCTGCACTGGAGTGCTTGCACTTGGGGGACCCACACTGACAGCTAAAGAACTTGCCTTTGATGTCCCAGAATCTGTCTCCATAGTCAAACCTGAGAAGAGACCAAATCAAGGGTGGGGAAGAGAGAGGAGAATATTGAGTCATGAAATCATAGCAAAAGAAATTTTCACCATAGATCTTAAGTTCTTCAAAGGCCTTTCTCTTCTTCACGGGTTCCTGCACATAATAAATATTTGCTGAATGAGTGAACTGATGGATGAGTAAATGCAAGGCTAAATGAGTGAAAGGGGAGATGTCAGCACTGATCCGACTGTGATATGGTTTAGAGAACGAAAACCTCTAAACCTTTTATTTCTATCAAATCAACTAATACTGAAATGTTAATGAAATGCTGAGAAAAACTCATTTTTCATTCATTATTCACCCTACTTGACTTAGTTATTATCTCTAGCTGTAATATTCCTCTTTTTTGTCATTTCTAAACAGGTGTGCTACTTCAGACTTAGCTAGGCAAAGAATGAATTCTAATATCAAAAAGGTGTGAATAGGAGCTCTTATGAGATCTGTGTGGAAAAAAAGACCTATCCATCAGTTCTCAATATGAAATCCTATACCAACTTCCTTGTAGTTAGGAAGGGGTAAGAACCTCAATAAAGTAGAAGCACACACATTTCTTATAAGAACTCCTGGTCCAAAGTACTCATTCATCCAGACAGTTAAATACTGAAAAGGTTATTTTCTAGACTTCAATGACTCTGGTTTATAGTGAAAAACGCCCATAGGAAAAGGTTAATGTGGTCAAAAGAATCCCATGATCTGTGCCTGCCACTCTTACTTTTGCCAAAGGTCCACGCTGTACAGTGGAAGCTGACTACGGGGCTGCAGGATTTGGGGAATCACAATATTAAACAGGGAAGGATCAAAGGGGAAAAAAATTCACTAAAGGAAAAGGAACAAAATAACAGGAATATGAAGAACTTATACTAATTAGGAAAGAGATTAACTGTCCATGAATGTTTTATAGATTTATATTATTTAGGAAAGACAGAAGGGCTGCTTACGCATAATTAGAAGTTAAGATCTTACAGGAAATCTCATTCTAAAGAATCTTGGGGGAAGGGGAAGTGGCACAGAAGTACAACTAAGATACAACTATGAAATAGTGTATATGCTGTTGGGCACAGTTGGTGGGTTAGTTTTTCTAATTTATTTTTTCCTTAAAAAAACAACAACAACAACAAAAACCATTTTTGTTACAAATGATAGCTTGACATGTAGTAGAAGGAGAGGGATATGTTTAGAAAATCTTGTGATGTAAAAATAAAAGGACAGAATACAGTGATGTTGAGAGTTCCAAGGCCCAAAGCCTAGGAGACAGAAATAGATATTATAAACCAAAATAATCAAAAAAGACCCAGCAGAAAGTGAAGGGTTAATGAGGATATCTAGATATGGTGCAAAAATTTTTATGGGACATCAGGGGACTGATTTCAGTATTAGCTCTGCCAACAACTTGCTATGATATCTGTGGAAGCTGTATCCCTTTCTGCACCTTGGTTTTCTCACTTGCAAAATGATGGGGATAAACTAACTGTAACATTTCAGAAGTAGAAAAAGCTTAGAATTTTACTGCATCTGTATAGTAGGGAAAGAAATTTTTATTTGTTTCGTTGCTTCAGGGAAAAAATTCCATGAAAAGTCATGTAAACAAGAAGTGAGAAAAAGAGAAGGTACCATTGATCTGTTTTATAAATCAAAGACAGGACACACAGACAGACACACACACACACACCTACCTCTCAGCTCTATTTCATTGTCAGTTAAGGTGATCAGAATAAAGAGAAAATTTTGTTTGTCTTTTTCACTTGGACTTGGGATACTATAAGTGCAGGGAATACCTACTGTGGAAACTTTCTCCACTGATGCATGTCAGCTACTCACTGGTAAATTACAGCTGAAGAGAAGTGCCCAAGACAGGAAGTAAGTGACATTCTTGGTCATTCAGCTAGTGTGCAACAGAAGCTGAGCTGGACTCCCAAGTCTTCCTAACTGCAAGATGACTCTCCACTCATTACACAGTGCTATTTCTCTCATATATGAAGGAACAATTAAATCCATGCATAATGAGAAAAGAATGTATTGCTAGGTAGTGAGGTCCCTATTCCTGGAAGTGTTCAAGCAGAGGTTAGAAGACCAATCTTTGGAGTACCTTGGAAAGAGAATTCCTGCAAGGTCTAAGAAGTTGACCAGATAGACTTTGTATGATCTTGAGATGAAAGGGACTTTAAGGGCCACTTAGTCCAATTTATCGTTTTACAGTTGAAGAAACTAAGGAGCAGAAAAGTAAATTTATGAACCCAAGGTCACAGAGGGAGTAAGTAATAAAGCCTGGAATTGAACTCATATCTTTTGACTCTACCTTTCCACTATGCTGTCTTGAAAATCCCTTTTAAAAACTATGGCAGACTGTGATCTAATCTCCATCTATGTCATATTCTAAGAGAAAGGAAATTAATTCATTTATATGTTAGCCTTTTTAAACAATGTAGTTAATGTAGATTTAATAAAAGCAAGAGTAAATAAGGCCAGAATTTGTTATAAATGAATGTTTTACTCTACACCTAAAACTTAGTAGTAGTGTAAAAATCTAAGATTAGTTAGCTCCATTTATATCACAATTATCCTTGCTTTCTATGGTAGGTCCTGTTGTGCTACAAAATCATATGATATGAGAGAAATGTTTTGCTGAAGGCAAGTAGGAAAAAGAGTGGGTGTGAGAGGTAGTTGCCCATTGTGAGCAGTAATATACAATTTGGAGTTTCCCTATTTCTGTTTGTCAGAAGTTAGTGCCCTTTTGGATACTCTCTATTTCTTTCAGACTCTATCATAAAATATGCCTATATCTCAGCCAATCAGCAAGAAGGCTTGTTTACTCCTCAGAAACTATATTAATTTTAAAATTCCTCATTCTCTCCTTTTTTTTAGAAGTACCTAAGATTTACACAATAATATAAAAACCCACTATGTTCCTTATTAACAACCATAAGAATGTTCTGTAAATCCCCAGATGGCATACTTTGTGGGGTTTTTTTAAAATATTTTTAAAGTTTTGAGTTCCAAATTCTGTACCTCTCTCCTCCCCTACCTAAAACAGCAAGCAATCTGATATGTTATACATGTACAATAATGTAAAACATTTCCATACTACTCATTTTGTACAAGACTTGAATAAAAAAAATGAAAAATAGTATGCATCAGTCTGTAGTCAAACAATATCACTTTTTTCTCTGGAGACAGAAAGTATGCTTCATCATTAGTCCCTTGGGATTGTCTTGGATCATTGAATTGCTAAGAACAGCCAATTTACTCACAGTTCTTCATCAAACAATAAGGCTGTTAATGTGAACAATGTTCTCCTGATTCTGTTCACTTTACTATGCACCAGTTCACATAAGTCTTTCCAGGTTTTTCTGAAATCATCCTGCTTGTCATTTCTTAGAGTATAATAGTATTCCATTACAATCATATATCACAGCTTGTTTAGTCATTCCCCAACTGACAGACATCACTTCTATTTTCAATTCTCAGCCACCACAAAAAGAACTGCTATAAATATTTTTATACATAGAGGTCCTTCCCCCCACCTCCTTTTTTATATCTCTGGGATACAGACCTAGCAGTGGTACTGCTGGATCAAAGTGTATGCATAGTTTTATAGCCCTTAAGGCATAGTTCTATATTATTCTCCAGAATGGTTGGATTAGTTCACAACTCCACCAACAGGGCAATTAGTGTCCCAGTTTTTCCACATCACCTCCAACATCCAACATTCTACTTTTTTGTCAAATTAGCCAATCTGCTAGGTGTGAGGTAGTACCTCAGAGCTGTTTTAATTTGCATTTCTCTAATCAATAATGATTTAGTTATTGTTTTTTTTTTTTTACAAATGACTATAAATAGCTTTGATGTCTTTGTCTGAAAACAGTTCATATCCTTTGATCATTTATTAATTAGGAAACAACTTGTATTTTTATAAATTTGACTCAAGTTCTCTATATATTTAAGAAATGAGGCTCATAAAGATGAGAGTTACTTATTGCAAACTTATTTTCCCAGTTTTCTGCTTATGATTTTGTGCGTGCAAAAAATTTTTAATTTTACACAAAATTATTTATTTTACATTTTGTAATGTTCTCTATTATCTCCTTGGGTCTTAAATTCTTCCCTTATCCATAAATCTGACAGAAAAACTATTCCATGCTCTCTTAATTTGCTTATGCTATCACCCTTTTTGTGTCAGTCATATACTCATTTTGATCTTATCTTGGCATACAGGGTGAGATGTGGGTTTATACCTAGTTTCTGCCACACCATTTTCTAGTTTTTTCAGCAGTTTTTGTCAAATAATGAGTTTTTGTTCTAAAAGCTTGGATCTTTGGATTTATCATATACTAGATTACTCTGGTCATTTACTATAAGGTAATTTGTACCTAATCTATTCCACTGATCCATCACTCTATATCTGACTCAGTACTAGACTATTTTTATAATTATCACTTTATAATAACAGTTTGAGATTTGTTTTGGCTAGACCATTTTCTTTCACAACTTTTTTCACTGATTCCTTTGATATCCTTGAGCTTTTGTTCTTCCAGATGAATTCTGTTATTACACCATTGGTTTCTGAGGAGCCTTGGATCCCATTTATTGCTAGCTTTGCCAATAAATTGATCATGCTCAGAACTTTGTTGCTCAGTTTATCTTTACTGCAGATAGCTATGCTACCATGACAATTGACAAGCCAGCTAGGAGGTCGACCATTAGGACTCTCAGACCCTGAAACTGCCCTCTCTGAGGAATGCCCTAGAGTGTTCCAGGCAACTTTTCACCAAGGGACTTCTCTGAGGAGTTCTGCCACAGCTGTTGGCTATGCCCTCAACCTCAATTTAAATTTCTCTGAGTCAAGGTAAGACCCTGAATGAGAGAATACCACCAGCAGGACAAAGGGATTTTGTCTCAGAGAAAGTAGAGCAATCTCTCCTACAGATAAGACAATCCCTATTATAGAGGAAATTCTCCTACAAGTAGGGAAAGATAAATTATTTCTCCTGCAAACAAGAAAATCCTTTTTATAGAAAGAGGATTCTCTCTTACAAGTAGGAAAATCCCTGAGACGTATAAACCAAGAAACTGACACAGCCGTGTAATTAATTTCTGACTCTGACTCTCGACATAGAAGCAATATTTGAAATTAATCAGATTCTAAAGTCATTGTAGTGTAAGAGCAATCTCACTTTATTCCCTTTAAAGTTTTGTAAGGGAAAGGGAAAGACCCTATGTTAGTTTATTCCCATGGGAGACTTACCAGGGCATTATATAGCTCCCTGGTTGACAAACATCTCAGGGAAAATCCAGTAGGAGCGTTCCCAGGGAGATTCCTGTGAGAGCTTTGCTGGGGAAATAAGCTCTCCTTTGAGGGACACCTTAAGAAAGTGATGGGGTATAGTAGTGGCAAACCAATGGGACCCTGCCCTAAAAATGCGTTAACAGGGAAACTCTCAGTTCATGATATGAGTATGGATATGACAAAGAAATGTGCTATTAACTGTGTGACCTTTGGTCTGAGACTGCAAGAGATTTGGCTGACAAATTATTCTGGCCTCAGTATGGTACATTTGGTTATTGTTTATTTAAAAAAAATTAAGATTGGCTATTAAACAAACGTGTTTTATTAAATAAATTTATCCAAAGCAAACATACTATTAGTTTTGCTGGGCAGCTCTCCCTGATGCAACATGTCCATTTTACAATCTCTTAGAGGGTCTTCTTCTATCTATTCTGTTCTGTCTTTTCCTTCTGTTCTTCCATCCTATTCTCTAACTAAGGTAAGAGATGTTCCTTCTTTAGAAAACAAGGGACTAGCTGCAGGACAGATATATACATGCTATCACCCAGTAGGGAAAAGTTCTGTCAACCTTTCAGTCCCTCTGACCTTACCACATGGAAGAGAAATTTGATGAAGATCCTGTAGTTGTTATAACCCAATTTAAGGTCCTTTTTAGGGGTCATAATCAACCAGGGGAGATGTAACTGACTTAATGGAAACCCTGGTCTTCCTTGGGGAAAGAAATGCCATCATAGAGGCTGCTAATAGGTAAGTCTCAGACCACTCAGGGTATTTTCCCAACTAGCCTTTGTAAGACTTCCATGGGAACTCTAACAATCCAGCTGTTTACAATAGGTTGTTATAAGCTAGGGAATCCTTAATTCAGGAAGAGAGGCATACACTGTTCAACCTGAAAACTGAAACAAATTCCAAGAAAAATCCAGGAAGAGAATGAAACTCCTTGCTGCTTTTATGACAGGTTGTATAAAAATGCTAAGTGGTGCTCAGGGTTAGATCCAACCAATATAAGAGATAATTCAGCCTCTGTTAACCTATTCATGCCAGAAAGATACAACTATTTCAATAAACATTGCTCTGGGTGGCATGAAAAGACCATTGGTGAACTTTTAAATGTATTGCTCAATAGATTTATGAAGGAAGAGATAAAGAGAAAGTAAAACCTAAGCAAAAACTTCAATCTTGGTTGTCTAAACATCCCCAGTTCCTTTTCACACTCTACCTGGTAACTGTGAGACACACAAAAATGTTTTTACTAGGGGCACCTTGCTAAAAGGTGAGTTCTGAAGAGAGGGACTTAATAACAATAAGGATGGAGGTCCTGAAGCAAACGAAGGAGGAAGTATACAGCATGAAGGTGTGGGGGAGATGCAGGGACCATAAATTCTGATAAGGAATTTATTTTCCCTGATGCTGATGTCTTTGCCCCAATCATTCCAGGCTTTATTTCTCCCTGCACTGATGAACTCCACATTACTGTTAAAGTTGTTGATATATTTTATGATTATTTGTTAGACACTGAAACCTCCAGTTCAGTTTTAACTGAGATACTAGATCCTGAGTGCACTTCTATTGGATCCCAAAATACTGTTAGTGTTACCAGACAGCCCCAGCCTGTCTTCAAATCGTCTCCTCAAAAGGTCACCATTGGCCCTCTCTCAGTTAAACATTCTTTCCTTTTTATGCCTCAATCTCCACTTAATATTCTGGGTAAAGATCTTTTATAAAAGCAAGCTAAAGAACATTATTTCATGTTCCTCTAATGGTTTTGTATCTTTACAATTCCCAGGACTCCCTTTCCTTATTCCCTATTATGACAGATTTTTCAGAGGACTCAAGAGGACTTTCTAGGGCCCTCTGAAGACAAACTGCTTTCCTTGTTCCCCATTTCCTATCATGATGCCTAAGGAAATCTGAGCCTTCTACCTGATATCTCTGATTCTCTATCAGTCACTCACTCTCAGGTGTAGGTTTGTTAAAACCAGCTACCCGTCACTATTAAGACCAAAGCAGGGTCACCACCATCCACATTCCAGTATTCCTTATCTAGAGAAGCTATTTAAGGTATTTTACCCATTACTGACTCCCTGAGAGAACAAGGTTTTATGTTCCAGTCAATAACCTTGTAACACTGTTTTACTGACTTTTAAGAAACCTAAACCAGGCCCTGATGGAAAACTATCGATTTGTGCAAGATTTACACACTGTTAGTGCTTCTGTTATACCTAGACAAGCCCAATGCAGGCACTACTGTCTTTTCAACTCCTTGTAAGGTTACCTCTTTTACTGTGATAGACTTTGGTTCAACTTTTTTCAGCATTGCCATTCACCAGGATTCACAATACCTGTTTGCCTTTACCTGGAAGATTACAATGGACTCAATCTGCCTCTAGGGTATGTTCTGGTTCCCTGAGATCTTGCAGCAGGACTTAGCCTCTGTTACCTTCAAAGGTTCTGCTCTGTAGTAGTATGTTAATGATCTCTTACTAGCAGCACCCAATATAGAGACCTGCCAGAAGACAGCTGTCATCTTCTTCTTCAACTTCATAAGAGAGACCATAAAGTCTCCAAATCAAAAGATCAATGGTGCCTTCTTCAGGTGAAGTATCTTCATTTCATTTTATCTGCCAGCAGTCATTCTGTTTCCCAAAAGTGCTTACAGCACTTTTACAGCACTAGCAATCAGAACAAGAAACAGCTGCATGCCATTTTGAAAACTAACTTTTTTGACTAAAGACTGTTACAGAACCTCTACAACTTGAGCCTCGACATCTTACTGCCCTGCTGAACTCAACCCTGCTATCAGTTCCAGTCTTGCAACTTCTAGATTACAGTAAGCCCTTTTCTTTGTTCATTAGCATAATGGGGTGGCCTCTGGTGTCCTTACTCAGAAGTTCTCCTTACCCATATTTAATATTTGCACGTTACTCTGTACACCTTGAGGCTGTGACTGCTGGAGCACCACTCTGACTATAAGCTGTGGCCAACACCTCCCTTTTAGTAAAGACTTGTGATTTAGTTCTTGACACCTTTCTTCTTCTTCTTTTTTTTTTTTTTAAAGCAATTGGGGTTAAGTAACTTGCTCAAGGTTACACGGCTAGTCATTATGCGTGGGTGCTCATTTTCTGAGGCCGGATCTGATCTCGGGTCATCCCAACTCCGAGGCCGGCGCTCTTACTCACTGCGCCACGTAGCCGCCCCTTTAGGGCAATTGGGGTTAAGTAACTTGCCCAAGGTTACACGGCTAGGTTTTTTTGTTTGTATGGATTAAGTGTCAGAGGCCGGCTCCGAACTCAGGTCCTTCTGATTCCAGGGCCGGCGCTCTATTCACTGCGCCACCTAGCCGCCCCTTGACACCTTTCTTCTAATGCTACTATGTCCCCCTGAGGTTGAAGTCCTTTTATCTCATCAGTTTTTTCTGATTAGAGACTTGCTAGGTATGAAGTGACTTTGCTAGGGAAGAAGAATATTACTCTCAAGTGATGTGCCATCTTCAATCCTGCTACATTGCTCCCTCATCTACCCATCTCTGGGGAGCCTATATGACTGTTCCTCTCTAGTGGACATGGCTGAAAAACTCCACAATGATCTTTTTGACATCCCTTTGCAGAATCCTGATTATGTTCTGTATACTGTTGGGTCCTTTTTTGAGGGATGTCACCTGGTACTCAAGGGCTGCTATGGTCTCCAACCATGACACCTTCTGGGCAGCCCCTTTGATATTTCATTTCAGAGCCCAAGCAACTGAGCTGATTGCACCCTAGAAGCCTGACGTTTTGCTGATGATAATGCAACCATCTACACCAATTCATGTATGCATTTAGTATTTGTAACACCATTGGGATACTATGGCTACAAAGAGGCTTTCTGATGTCTGATAGCAAAGTCATCACTAATGCAGACTTCATCAAGGAACTTTTATCTGCTATCAAACTACCAACTCCTTTTGTCATTGTTCATTGCCCTGATCACACCAATGGAATTGATCCTGTCTCATGATGGAACAGCTGTGCAGATGGGGCTGCAAAGTGGCCCCATGGCCTCACAACTCTAAAAGGACTTCAATATGTTTTTCCTACCTCCTTTTCTTGGGAAGACAATTTAAATCTTGTCAATAATGATTCCCAAGTTGGGAAATGGAAACAATAGTTTAAGGCTAAACAGATAGAATCTGAATGACTGTGTAAGGCAAACCATTCCTTCTCTGAGGCTTCTATTACCACGTATGTCTTTCTGTTCATAAGGGGAGCCATTTTTGAACTCAGGGAACTGTTGATACAATGTCCTGTCCCTGTCCCACTCAACAGACATATAAACAACATGTTTTTGTAAAGTTGTCTTTGGTGGTCACATTTCAGCTTATACTCCCTTTTGACATCTGCAGGTTGATTTTTATATGTATGCCCAAGTCAGGTAATTATAAAGTTTGCCTTTTTATTGTAGATCAGCTCACTCAATTGGCAGAAGCATTTCCTGGTCCTAAAGCTACAGCTAATTTTGTGGCTAAAATGCTTCTCAAAGAGACTGTGTCCTGGTATGGTCCACAAGCATGTGTAGATTCAGACAGGGGAGCCTCATTTCACTGACTTTATTCTTTCCCAAACATATTATGCTCTTGGGACAACCCTTAAATTTCATACTCCCTATTACTACCCACAGAGTTCAGGCCAAGAGGAATGCATGAACAAAGAACTTAAGACTGTGACTGGCAAACTGTATTCTGAAACCCATCTTAAAATGCCTGATGTACTACCACTTGCTTTATTTCATCTGTGAAGCAGACCAAAGGGAGAATTATATCCCTCTCCCCATCAAATGTTATTTGGACACCTTCCAATAAAAACAAAACCTTTCTCTACTGTACATACATCATTACTAGGAGGAGATACTTCCATTGCTTCTAATATACAAGAACTACAGAAGAAACTGAAAGAACTTCATTAGATAACACTGGAGCAGACATATAGCCTGGACCTTTTAACTTGTCATTATAGGACTTCCATTGTGGAGACAAAGTCTATATCAAGCACTTCCTACAACCCAATGGAATCCAATCAGTTTGGGAAGGCCCATTCCAAGTTCAATCAAAGACCACAATCAATGACAATTAAGCCTCTTAAGTTTCCCCACATTTCAGAAACTTTAAGGTAACTTTTGAAGGCCAGTCCATGACGGTTATTAAGGATAAGATACCCTCATACCTACTTGCACAACCTTGCCATATGAATTCGCTCTCTTTGTCAATAGAAGCAAAGGTAGAAATACTACTATCTTTGTAGGGGACAACATGAAACAAAAATGTAGTGAGATGATATTAATGAACAAGAATCTTTCATCTGGGCTAAAACCCACTTTAAAGACAATATTCAATCTAGGGGCTTTCCTTTTGCAACTTTTATAAGAAGTTAGAGTTAGCATGGAAATTAGTAATTCCAGGTCAATTTTTTATTTGTGCTGGAGGAGCCTTTTCTTCTCTTCCCCTTGGGTAGTGGGGACATGTGGTTTAACCTATCTGGCCCCAGCAGTATCAGTTTATAATCATTCTATGGGCCTAACAGGGAGGACTACTAGAAACCTGAGGGCATGGTACAATGAGAAGAAGAGGAGAGAACATAAGCCTCCAAACCCTATAAAGGAATCTACTCATGGACTGAAATTTTTCTGGGGATGAGCAATGTCGTGAAATCAGTCAGGAAAATTTCTACCGAAAACAAAAAATTGGCCCAAGGAACAACTTGTTTCAGTCATTACTGAAAACACCTAGTGGAGATCTCCTCCTCTAGGTGGGAGTTCATCTTTTAGCAGAGATGGTTTTTGTAGAACCATTTGGTATTAGATATTTTCGCCTCAGAGAGGAGACTGGGCTATTATTAAGTCTTCTTGTTCCTATATCAATAAGTAGGAAAGAGTGTCACCAAAGTCCATGAACTTCAACAGCTTATGAATGAAACTCAGCAAACTGCAGAGAATAGTAATTCAGCTGGGATCATTCTTCCTGGTTTTCATGAAGAGGGTTTTTTTGGTGGATGCATACTGTCAACCATACTTAATTGGGCTCTTATTATCCTGGTTCTCATAACTGTCTTTCCATCCTATATGCACTGTTCTATTAACTGTTGTGCTCAAGTTTGCTTAAACTTAGCCCCTGAGAATATTACAGTGATCCAAGATGCTAAACAGAGACACACATACACATGGATGTAACCACACCAGAATCAGGCATGCCTCCCAAGAATCAAAGGGGGGAATCATGCAATCTAAGAATAACTCCATTTATATCATGATTATCCTTGCTTTGTGAGCTAGGTCTTCCTATGCTATAAAATCATACGGCTTAAGAGAAATTCTTTGCTGAAGGCAATTGGGAAACAGGACAATGGGTATGAGAAGTAGTTTCCCATTGTGAGAGATAGCTAGCTCCCAATTTGCAATTCCCCTATTTTTGTTTGTCAGAAGAAAGTGCCCTTTTGGAAGCTCCCTATTTCTTTCAGATGCTGTCATAACCTGCTAATGTAAAATATTCCATTAATCAATACCTATATCTCAGCCAATCAGCAAGAAAGTTGAACTATACTAATTTTCTAAGTCCTCATTTTCTCCCTTTTTTGAAAATAACCTAAGATTTACTCAACATTATGGAAACTTACTATGTTCCATATTATCAACTATAAGAATGCTCTGTAGACCCCAAGAGGGCATCCTTGGTTCCCCTTCATTTGGTAACTGCTAGCTTTGGTAATAAATTAATCATGCTTGGAACTTTGTTGCCCCAGTTTATCTTTATTTCAGATTTCTATTGCAATAGTAGTATAAGACTTCTTGAATTCCTTTTATCCTTAATACTCAGCTCTAGAAAGTAAGGAATGTCACAACAAGCCACAGCTTTAAGAGTTGGAATCCCCACTGTACATAGGTAAGGATTTATTTCCCACAAAAATGGTCTCATTTTTATGGGATATTAGAACATTCTTATTCTTAAACCTATATTGTATTTACAACACTACTAGGGGGAAAACTGAACCAGCTCCTGCCACAAGGGCTAGGTGAGATTAAATTGAGGGCCAAACTTTTCCCCATTACTAGTGTGCTAATCCCTAAAGGCATAAAACAGAAGAAAGTATTTTTGGAATAAAGCAAAGATCTACCAAGATAAAACAGCCATATATGTGCACATATGGGAAAGGAAGCATTTATTAAAAATCCATTTTGTGCCAGGTACTCTTCTAAGCACTTTACAAACAGTATTTCATTATGAATGAATATGTGAAAAACACACCCCAGTATTACCTGAGTATGTATGTGTATACAAATACATAAAATTTAAGGAGAGGATATGCAAGTATAAGATAATGTAAGAGTACGTACCCTAGCTCTTCTCCTGCTTCTATTTGCCGAGTACTGAAGAAGGCAATCCGAGGGAAGCGCAAGTCTTGATGTGACATGAAGACACGCACAGGAATGAGGTTGGGCTCACAGAGGTGGTTTATAAAACGACTGATGTTGCCATAGAAACGGGCATCTATGCAGTAAACTTCTCCATCCTGGGGTGGAGAGAAAAGAAAAGCATTACATTACATTTTGAGGATTATTTGGTTTGGCTTAAAGCAACTGAAACAAGTGACTTTTCAATGAATACAGAAAATCAATGAGGGGGAAGGAATACAGCAGAAGATGCATGACTAACAAGTCACCTTTTTTCAAACAAGGAACACCAAGACAACACCCTTTCAAGAATCTGAAAGGTTTCAATACCTATCATGTTAGCACCTACTCAGGAATATTCTAGAGTTGCAGAGATGGCCAAAAAATTGCTTAAAATTTTTCATTACACTAGAGAAATTTTAAATGGGAAATTGCAACGGGGAACGATATAAATGGGGTCTGAATATAGATAGAAGTAAACAAGGATTTCACATGCATCAATTTACCATTCATTTATCCATGTACTAGACTATTATGCTTACTTCATATGAATACTATATTAAGGTCTAAGATAAAAGGTTTGGATAAGATACAAATCCTGATCGCAAGGATTTTATAATTTATTGTGGGTGAGACAGACAAAACACAAAGATACATTTAATGTACCACATTATCAATCAACAATCATTATTTTCTTGTTTTCACCCCAACATATATTTATTAAGCTTTTCTTATGTGCTGGGCATTGGGATAGAAGTCTGGGGCATACAAAAGACAAAAATGAAAGAGTCCTCATTTCTAAAGGAGCTCACATCCTAACAGGGGAGATAGTATATACCTACACACACACACATATGTCAGTATATAAGGAATAACTATCCATCAACAATTGCTTATTAAGCACCTCTTATTATTAAGCTCCCTCTTCTTCCCTCTTCCTTATCCCCTATCACTCAGGTGACTTCTTGTTTTTTAAATATTTTATTTTTCCCCAATTACATGTAAAGACATTTTTTTCTTTTGCTTTTTGGAGGGCAATTGGTATTAAGTAACTTGCCCAAGGTCACACGGCTAGGTTTTTATTTTGTGTGTGTTAAGTGTCTGAGGCCTGATCTGAACTCAGGTCCTTCTGACGCCAGGGCTGGTGCTCTACTCACTGTGCCACCTAGCCGCCCCCCACTCAGGTGACTTCTTGTCACTCTCTTCTTCACCGCTGCCTCAAATGATAAAGTGGCCTAACTCTATACTAAGGCTAACCCCTCTATTTATTCAGGGGATCTCATTCCATCCTATCACCACCAACAGATTGCTATGTCATCTTCACTCTTCCATTTATTTTAATCTCTCCCTCTCTACTGGCTCCTTCTCTATTTCTACAAATATGTCCATGCCTCCTCATCTTCAAAAAACCCTCACTTTAATCTTCCATCCCTGCTAATTATCATTTCATTTCTCTTCTGTCCTTTGTGGCTAAACTCCTCAAAAGACAGTCTACAATAGGAGCCTCTATTTTCTCTCTTACTCTCTCTGTCACTCCTTATAATCTATCTAGCTTCCAATCTCATCCTACTGAAACTGTTCTGTCCAAAGTGATGAATGGCCTCTTAGTTGTCAATTCCAGTGTTTTGTTGTTGTTTTTTTTCTCAGTGCCATTCTCCTTGACCTCTCTGTGGTCTTTGACACTGTTGATCACTCTCCCCTCCTTGATACTCTCTTCTCTCAAGGTTTTCAGGACACCACTACCTCCTGGTTTTCCTCCAATCTGATTTTCAGTCTCCTTTTTTGAATCCTCTTCGGGATCATGCCCTCTAACCATAAGGGTCCTTCTATCACTAGTTCACTTGATCTCATCAGCTTCCATGGATTTAATTCCTACCTCTAGGCTGACAATATTCAAATGCACTTATACTGCCCCAACCTCCCCACTAATCTGCAATCTTCTATCTCCAATTGCCTTTTAGCTATCTCAAATTGAATGCACAGTACATCTTAAACTCAACATGTCTAACAGAACTCGTCATCTTTTCCTCTAAACTTTTCTCCACATCTACCTTCCCTAATAGTGTAAAGGACACCCCCATCTTCCCAGTCCCTCAGGCTAATAAACTAAGAGTCATCTTGGATTCTTTACTTAATTTTCCACTCCCCATATCCAGTACGTCACCAAAGCCTGCTGAATTTTTCTTCGCAACATTTCTTGAATATATCCCATCTCTTCTCTGACACTGTCAGCATTCTGGTACAGGTTCTCATAACCTAACACCTGAATTACTGCAATAGCCTGCTGCCGAGTCTGCCTGACTCAAGTCTTTACCTACTCTAATCTATCCTCTCTCTCTTTAGTGCCAGTCTGACCATATCACTCCCCTACTCAATAAACCCCAGTGACTCCCTATCATTTACAGAATTAAACACAAAATACTATTTGGCATTCAAAGACCTTTATAACCCAGACCCCTCCTACCATGCCAGGCTTCTTATACCTTACTCCCTACCACATACTCTTTGGCCAAGTAACACTGGCCTCCTTGCTGTACTTGGAACAAGAGACTCCATCTTTGCGCTCTGGGCATTTTCTCTAGCTGTTCCCCCGTGTTTGTAAGGTTCTCTCTTCTGTTGAGTCCCAACTAAAATCTCATCTTTCACAGGAAGCCTTTCCTAAGCCCTCTTAATTCTAGTGGCTTCCCTTTGTTAATTATTTCCTGTACTATCCTTTATATAGTTTGTATATATTTATTTGTAGTTATCTCTCCAATTCAACTGTTAGTTCCTTGAAGGAAGGGATTGTCTTTTGCCTTTTTTTGAATCCCTAGCATATAGCATAGTACCTGGCATATAGTAGGAGATTAATAAATGTTTACTGATTATATATATGGCATTGTATTAAATACAAGAATACAAATTATTCCTGCTCTCAGTAATTTTACATTAATTTAATTAATGTAATTTACATTACAATAATAATTACATTCTAAAGGGGAGACAACATATACACACAAAAGAATGTAAAGAATATATATAAAATACAAAAGAATTTTGGAAGAGAGGGCACCAATAAGTTATTAGACATGGCATTGATGATGATCCAAAAAAGGATACTAAGAAAGAGGGACTATCCAGGTAGAAGAAGTAAGAGATTATATAAAACCATACAAGAGAGAGTATACAGATGGAGAAAGTTGTCAACAGTGTCAAATGATGTAGAGGTCAAGAAGAATGAGGAAAAAGAATAGGGTACCAGATGTGGCAATTAAAGGATAAGGGATAACTTTGAAGAAAGTAATTTCAGTTGAAAGATTAAGTAAGAATCCAAATTTCAAAGGGTTGAAAAGTGAGTGTGAAAGGAAAAAGAAGCACATTTTTCAGTACTGTATCTGAGAATGAGAGAACAGATACAGGAGAACTATAAGAAATGGCATGGTCTAATGAAGTTCTTTTAAGGATGAAAATGATGATTTAGGTATAGTTTGTAATCAGCAGGAAAGGAACCAGTAGATGAGGAGAGACTGAAGGCAGGTGGAGATGACTGACAGGGAAGCCTGATAAGGAAGAAGATGAAAGGGGATGAGATCAAGAGCACAATATAAATGGATTACTGTTAGCAAGGAGAAAGGTCACGTCACTATCAGAGTCTAGGTTAAAGGAAAAGAAAGTGGGGGATCCCATCAAGGGGTTCTGGATGAAATGAAAGGGAAAAGAAGCTTACAGAGAATGGCCTCTACTTTCTCAGTAAAATAAGAGGCAAGGTCCCCAGTCAATGTGGAGAGGAAAAGAGGGCATTCATTATGTAATATATACATTAAAGAATTATAAAACAAAATGTTATATGTGTGGGGATATTTTATCCTTTTTTAAATTTTAATGCCTTTTGATTATGACCACTGGTTAAGAAGACATCTCTTGTGACATTTAGTATGAAAGTCTCTGGTTTTAAATATTATTCAAGAGGAATTTTGTATCATATCTCCTGAATTGTGGATCACACAAAAAAGAACATATTATGCAAAAAATCTATTGGCCCCATGGCTTTGGGCCCCAAGCCTAAAAGGTAGACATTTAATAATTTGCCAGATAAGGGGGGCAGAGAAGGGAGAGAAAAAACATTCATTAGATACAGCTATGTGTTGGACACTGTGCTAAGTCATTAATAATCGCAATGTAGACTATGACACCAGCAACTTAACACCAATGATTCCAATGAGTGAGAATTTGGCACTGATCATATCCTCAGTCTGGTATCATACTAAGGGATCTTTTGGATATAGGTTGGATCTTATTAGGACTTGTCCAGAATACAGAAATGACAAGTTAAAGGCAGGAAGGATTTTACTCATTTTATCTTAAAGGTAACCATTATATTTCTTTATATCTTGTCTGAACTTTTTATATAGTCATTCTTTTACTTGTAAATGCAAATACTCCTGTGGTTACCCTCCACAGAAAAGATAATAAATGAAAAATTATCCAAAGCAGACACAGATGTTCTCATGGCTCCATGGTACCTGAAGAATTCAACTGTCATTGTAAAAGTACTCGCTCCAAATAGCATACACAATACTCATGTAGAAAAATTGAGGAAATGCATCCCTCATGATAAATCCCACTTTCCTTTCCACTGACTCCAAATTGAAGCCAAAGGCCAAAAGCAAGAACAGCTGATCCTGACATCCAGAAAAGCAGGATGAAGGAGTACAGTAGTACTCGATTCACTGAGGTCCTCCAAGAACTCACCCTCCTTATCCTGTTTGCAGAAAGCACCCAGAAATTTACAGTAGTCCTTCCAAAAGGACCAACAGTAAAATTCATAGCTTCAAGTATCTACACATAAATATCTAAAATAAAGAAAACAAACAAGAAAAACTAACAATCCTAATGCTAGGGGGCAATATAGTATCACTAAGAATCAGTGGAATAAAACCCATGCTCAGGATGGTTATATTTTATTCAAAGAAGCCTAGGGCAGGTAAAGGGGGAAAAGGGTGGAATAAAACTGTATATTAACAAAGTATACTCCTGTGAGGAAATCCAGGAAAACAGAGGGAAAGAGCATGATGGAAAGCATGTCAAAAGAAAGAGAAGTAGTAGTAATTTCATCATTACTGAAATAAATACACGGAGAATCTGGGGAACAGATCACAAGCCAGACCCAGGGGTATGAGACAGTAGTAATGGGGAACTTTAATTACTCAGTCATCTTCTGGAGTTTGCTGCCAAAAGTAAAACAACTACTAACTTGATTTGCCTTAGTGATAATTTAAACTTTCAAAAGATGAGGGAAACAACAAGGAGAAATTTTATTTTGATCCGATTCTTACCAAAAGGAAAGAAGCAACAGTTGGACTACAAACAATGGGGACTTTAAAGGAAATGATCACTCTATCCTAAACTCGATGCTATAAAAGGAGAAATAATACTGGATATAATGTGATATGTGCCCCCAGATTTGAGGAAAGCAGATTTCAAGGGAACCAGGAGAAAGACAGGTGGGAGCCTATAAATTAAAATGCTTCAAGGGACGTCAGTGTAGGAGGAATGGGAAATACTCAAGAATGGAATTCTAAAGACACTAATGGAAACAATTCTAATGAGGAGAAAAAATGGATTGTCTGAAAAGACTGAAGTGGATAGACAGGGAACTCGTAGACAAACCTAGATTTTAAAAGGAAATATATAAATGACAGAAGTGAAGCCAGGCAACATAAGATGAATATAAGTGTTATAGAGCCTTATAAAAACAATGTCCAAAATGCTAAAGCTCAGAATAGGCTGAGATTGATGAGGGAAGGTAAGACAATGAAAAGGTTTTGTTATTATTGTTCTGAACTATAATGGGAGAAAAAGTAGAATCAAAGATGAGGAGCTTTGCTTGGAATGCGGGGAAGATGATTACTGATAACTGAGAGGAGGTAGAGATGCTCAACTTTTATTCCACTTGTTTTCTTCCCAAAGAAGAATGACCTTTACATTGGTAATAACAGAATAAAAATGACTGATATTCAAGGTAAGAAAGGGGAAATTAAGATAACACTTAGCTGCCTTATGAATTCAAGTTATGTGAACCAGAGGTACAACCATCTTCTGGTCCTGAAAGAGTTGGTGAAGTGATTGCTGGGGCACTGCCAACAATATCTCAGCAATCAGAGAAACAGAAGAGGCAGCCCAAGACTGGCAAATGTCCTAATTTTGAAGAGAACAGAATCTGCATACAACTAGTCAATGAGCTTGACTAAAATTCCTGGGAAATTCTAGAATGGATCATTCAAGAGACTTTAGGAAAGAAAGCAGTGATTACAAAGGGCCAGAGGGGATTCATCAAGAGCAACCATGCTAGATTAACTTAATTTCATTTTGTGACAATATGATGTGGTAGCCAAATAAGCTAATACAACCCTAGGCTGCATTAGGAGGGGCATAATTTCCAGGAATAAGGGGGTGATAGTCCCATTGTACTATATCTTCATCTGACCTCATGTCAGTCAGTCAGTTAGACAACAAACATTCATTCAGCACACACTATGTGTCAGGGATACAAAAAAGGAGGGGGAAGGCAGGGCAATTGGGGTTAAGTGACTTGCCCAAGGTCACATGACTAGTAAGTGTTAAGTGTCTGAGGCCGGATTTGAACTCAAGTCCTTTGCTCTATTCACTTCAACACTTAGCCACCCCTTTCTATTTTTCTTATTTAACTCCCTCAACTCCCTCAAGAAGTATCTGAACACATTAAAGTTCTAAAGAGATATTAGCTTATTTTTTTCCCTACTAGAATGCGAGCACATCACAATACAGTTCCTTCCAATATCTAAAATAAATTCTAACTTTCTAGTTTGTCCTTAATCTCATGTTTGCATTTCACAGTTCTTACAATTCAGAAACATTTAAAATGGCACTATTTTACTAAAGATTCACCTTCTCCATCCCCCCCCCCCACCAAGAGGATTATATTCAGTGGTGCTGGGTGATTCTTAGTTATAACCCCCATATCTTTTATCTTTTTGGAATACTGTATTCCAAGCTCTCCTCCCTTTTAAAGTTGAAGGTGGTGTGTCTTATATGTGACCTTGAACTGCTTCTTTCAGGCTACCTGCAGTATTTCTTTTTCTTTGACGAAGGAGCCCTGGATTTTAGCTATGACATTTCTGGGACTTCTCTTTTTGGGGTTTCTTTCAGGAGGTGAATGGTAGATTCTATTTTTACTCTGCACTTTTCACTTATGATTTTTTAAAAGCATCCAGATTAAAGGGGAAAAAATCATGGGTTTTCAAGAAATCCAATGATTCTTAAATTATCTTTCCTTGTCCTATTTTCTAGGTCAATTGTTTCTGATATAAAATCTTACATTTTCTCCTATTTTTTCAACTTTAAAATTTTGTTCCAATGTATCCTCTTGTCCCTCTTAGAGTTACTGGTATCCATTAGGTTCATTATAAATTTCAGAGAATGTGTGTCTTGAATAGGGTTTACTATGTACACTGATTGCTAGTACTTCCCCACTGCTTCCAAGATTCCCACTGTGGACTTAAAACAACCCTGCAGCATTTTCAAAGGGGGAGTCCTCTTTTGCTACCTGTACAAACAAAGCAGCGTCTCTAGTTCATATCTTACTTCACTGGGAGGGTGACACCTTGTTTGCCCTGTAGATTTTGATGGTGGTTCCCTTTTCAGATGCCTCTGGCATCTGGCTGAATTTTTTTAGCAGTTCTAGCTATGGTGGAAGCAGTAACTTACTATATTTTCTCATGAGATTCTTGACCTGATATAAATTTTAGGTTTGTGGGAACTGATCCATCTCTGTTCAGGTTGATATCTTCACTGGGAGACCCTTTTTCATAGGATTTTATAGATGAGTCTATATTAACTGGGTATTATCTTGGGCAGCCATTACTCACTCCCCATTTGGCAAGGAAGTCAAATGTTTGATGACTAAGATTCTTTCTGTCTGCTTGTATTAATAATTAATTTATTTTTCATCCTTGGATCAATGTTACTTCTGTTACTCATTTTTCACTTTTGCTTTTCAATAGGCTGTTTCAATAATTCAGGGTTAGTTTTTAATTGTATGACATGTTTTTCTCATCATTCTTTCTTGTTCATTACTTATATTTTATCATATCTCTGAAAAACTGATGGTCTCACTGTGCACAAACAGCTGAGTGTGACCACTCTTATATTCCCTTCTGTTAAAATTTAGTCAGTTTCATCCTTCATAATGTTGGTTGGTATTGACCATGTCTAGCACCTACCAATTCTTTTTTGAAGTCAGTGATATAAAGTTATGGGATTTCTGTATAATTAATAAGTCTTTTTTTCCTATCTTTGTACTGAAGTTGCCAAGCATGTGAGTATATGTGAAACTGATTTGAAAGGTTTCATCAAGCTAATCATAGAATTTTGTACCATTCCATCCTCAGTAACTGATGTTAGTAAACTAAACTGCAATAATTTTCATGGAGGTGTTTTTGCAAAAATTTATAATTAGTATTAAAATGCATGATGAGAAAATGACCCATAAAATTATATTTCTGTAAGTTTGGGGCCTATAATGAAACAAATTCTGCCAATTCCTTTCTTTAATGCTCCAAAGAGTACCTGTGAGGTATCCTTTCATTTAGCTCCAACTCCCTGCTTTCTTCTGTTTTTATTTATAAAATAATTTCAAGATTGATATTTAGTTCTACTACTTGTTGGTTATTAGACAAAAATCTCAAATTAGGAACACCAACAGTAAAATTAAAGTCTGTTCATGGTCAAAACACTGTGTGATCCACAGAAACCTATACCTCCTATTGGTGATTCACACAGACAGAATGCTGAGCTCAAGAGTCAGGAACACATAAGTTTAAATCATGACTCAGATGCTTACTAGCTGTTGAGCTAGCTCTCCCTAAGTCTCAGTTTTCTCATCTACAGAGTACAGGGGTTAAACCTGATGGCTCCCAATGTCCTGTCCAGCTCTAAATTTATGATCATATATGATTTCTCTCACTTCTCTGCCACTATCACTGATTAGGTATATGAGTGTGAGGAATTATTTTCTTCTGCATGGGTTGCCATGACCAATAGTAGTTTCTTCATTAAGGGGCCAGACTACTAGTGATAGTGCCTCTCTATGGATTTAGCTAGGCTGATCCTCTGAAAAAAGCCTCCGTCTGATCCTTTACTTGAAGTCTTTTCAGCAGACGAGCACCTGCCAGAGCTCCATTGGCATAGTGTGAGAAAACAGAGTCAACTCTGTGCCAAGATGAGGCAACCTCTCCAGATTCCTACCAAACACAGAAAAAGGTACAAAAATGAACATAACCTTTGGTTCAATAACTACATTGTTAGGAACATACCCTGAAAATGCTAACTATCTACATGAAGAATTTCATGGCATTATTATTTCAAATTGCGAAAATATTTTTTTTTAAATTAAGCAACCTAAATGTCCACCATTAGGATAGTGGTTAAATAAATTGTGGTATACCAATATAACAGAAGACACAGCTAGGTAGTGCCATAGATAGAGCCCTTGGCCTGAAGTCAGGAAGACTTGAATTCAAATCCAGCCTCAGACACTCAGAAGCTGTGTAACCCTTGGCAAGTCACTTAACCTTGTTTGCCTTAAAGAAAAGGAAAACTACAAAAGAAAAAAAGTATCTTTGTCAAGAAAACCCATGGACAACACTAACATGCTATGGGCCACAGGGTGATCAAGAATTAGATACAACTAAACAACAATATAATAGAGCTACTATAATGTAACTAAGGTCAATAAGTATGAGAAATATAAAGAAAACTAGACAGACCTTTATGAAATAATGCAAAGTAAAGAAAAAGCAGAAGCTAGAAAAACACAGGACTTACTAATTATGACCACATAAAAGTAAAACAGAATGAGAACAAATAAACAAAAAATACTAACAATCCTACCTAGACTGAGTGTAAAGTTATGGCATTTTATGCATTAAAGTTCATTTAAATGAGTCAAATTTAAGAATTACAAAATCTACTTTGTATACTTTACTGAGTGTTGATTGTGAGTATGAAATTATATTATGTATATCAAAGAGCTTTAGAAAAGTATAACATGACTGTACAAATACAAAATAGTTTTATTGATGTATATGGAATGAATATAGGAAAAGCAGAGGAGCACTGAGTCACATAACCAAAGATGAGTATTTTGAGACAGAGCTGGAAATGATACCGAATATGAGACGTCAAGAAGGCAAAGGATGAAGAGAAATTACTACTTTTGGCACTGCCAAGACAAATGTGAAATAGCCTATACTCTTGAGGAGTTTAAATTTTATCCATGGAGACATGCATTTATGTAAATAAATGTAGAATAAACCAGAATAAACACAAAAATAAAAGATAATTAAATTCAAAGTCATTAAGTAAATAGTTGTTCAGGTAGAAGGTGGTACCTTGAGGGAAGTAAGGAATTCTATAAACCAGGTATGGGGTACTTTATGCAAAGGCGTGGATATAGGAGATAGTGTCATGTGTGAGGACCACAAGGAAAGGCAATTTGACGGACAACAGAATATGGGTAGAGGAGTAATGTATAAAGAGGCTGGAAAGAAAAGTTAGGGGCAGGATATAAAGGGCTTTAACAGCAATACAGAGAAGTTTATATTTCATCATACATGCATTAGGGAGCCACTAGAATTTTAGTGAGCATGATTAGATCTGTGCTTAAAGGAAAATCACTTTGGCAGCTCAATGGAAGATTAGAGTGGGGAGAGACTTTAAGCAAGGAGACCCATTAAAAAGCTGCTGCAACAGTGTGGGAAATAGGTGAGAAAATGAAGTGATAGATAGATAGATAGATAGATAGATAGATAGATAGATAGATAGATAGACCGATAGATAGATATGTGAAACTGGAACACAGCTAAAGTCAAAAAGAAGAAATGGACAGAGGCTGAAAAGGGTTGAGGGTAGAAATTGGATTGAGGAAAAGAGAAATAAAAGAATAGGATGGGGGGTGGTTAGGTGGCACAGTGAATGTAGAGCACCAGCCCCAAAGTCAGGAGGACCTGAGTTCAAAACCCAGCCTCAGACACTTAACACTTACTAGCTGTGTGACTTTGGGCAAATTGCTTAACCCCAACTGCCCTCCAAAAAGCAGCAAAAAGATTTCGCTCCCTTGGAAGAAAGATGATAGAATATAACAGGGGGATGGGGGTATCACTGGGTTTTTTAATGTACAAGGCAATACATAGGTATCAAATGACCAACAAAACATTAAACAAGTAGTCATTCAGTGCTTACCATGTTATAATCACTATGCTAAGGATTCAATCCTGAATTTATATACAAATATAATGCACAAAATAATCCTTACAAGTGGCAAGCTAACAATGATACTATCTATCTACCTACCTACCTACCTACTTACCTACCTATGTATATAAAAATATTTGTATTTATGTATAAATATAAACACATGTATATACAGGTGCAAAGAGATATGAAATAGTTAGACACAAGTGAAGTTATGAGAGGTAGGGCATTATCAGTTGGTGGGATCAGGTTGAATTGAGTCTTAAAGGAAGAAAAAAATTCTATGAGATGAAGAGGGATGTGCATTCTATGCATGTGTCACCTGTGATGAACAGAGAGAAGGACCCTTTGAATGGACTGCAGAGTAGGTGGAGGGTAAGTAATGTAAAATGGGTCTGGAAATATATTTGGAGGCAAGACTGTGAAAGGTTTTGTAAGCTATAAAGAGGAGTTTTTATGTGATTCTAGGGCAAATAGGAGATCACCAGAATTAATGAGTGGGGGGTGGGGGGGGGTGACATGGGCAGGCAGTCACTTTGGCATCAATGTAGAGGAAGGATTGAAGGAAGGAGACAAATTCAGAAGCTGTTGCAATAATTTAGGCAAAAAATAATGAGACTGAACTATAACAGTGACCACATGAATAAAGAGAACAATTAGACATGAGTGATGTTATGGAGATAGGAATGACAAGATTTGGCAACTGATAGGTTATGTGGGGTGAGAAGGAACGAGAGGGCAAGGATACTGTCAAGGTTATGAATTTGACAGACTGGAAGAATGGTAGTGACTCTGACCAAAGTAAGGACATTTGGAAGAGTAGTGGGTCGAAGGGTAAAGAAAACAATTTCTATTTTGGACATAGTGAATTTGAAATGCTGTTCAGACATCCAGTTAGAAATGTTCAATAGAAAACTACTGATATAGAACTAAAGCTCAGAGGTGAAAGTAGGAATCTCTCTCTCTCTCTCTCTCTCTCTCTCTCTCTCTCTCTCTCTCTCTCTCTCTCTATATATATATATATATATATATCTGTGAGTCAGCTACACAGAGACAATAATTAAACTCATGGGAGTTAATGAGGTCACCAAGAGTGTAGAGAGAAGAGTAGGGGGCCTATGACAGAGCCTTGGGGAAGACCCAAAATGATCTTGATGATGAACCAATGAAAGAGACTTTGAAGGAGTTGTTAAGAGTCAAATGCAGCAGACAAATTAAGAAGGATGAGGTCTGAAAAAAAAGACCATCAGATCTGGCAATTAAGAGACCATGGGTAACTTTGAGGAGAATATTTTCAGTATGACAAAAAGATTGGAAACTAAACTATAAGTAATGTGAAGAATGCAAGAGAGGAGAAAAATGTAGACTGCAATCAAATAACTTTTTCAAGGACTTTTGGTTAAGAAAAGGAGAATAGATAAAGGACAATTTGAGGAGATAATACAGTCTAGGGAGCTTCCTCCCTCACCTCCAAAGGATAGGGCAGGACTGCGGGAAAACCTATAGAAGGCAGCAGGTAAAGAATACATAGATAAAGAGAAGCTGAAGTTTTCAGAGAGAGAGATGAAGTTACAATCTGCTAAAGAAGACTGAGGGGATGGTATTAAAGGCAATGTACAAGGATTAGTCTCTACAAATATTTTGTAGTCAAAGAGCCCTACATTCAAGGATTTCTGTTACCTCATCACACCAAATGAACAAGATACCAGTGTAAAGCACAATGCAGGGATCCACAAAAGGTGTTTCTTAATATTAGTAAAGTAAACCTCCAAAACCTTACTCTAAGAGTGTAATCACAACAATAGGGAGACTCCTGATAAATAAAAGATGCTACTGGGTTTTGATCAAAGTAGAATAATTGTACAAATAGCCAACTTAACTTACAAAACTCATTTCAGTGGTGCACAAAGCAAACACATATTGTTCCATTAGTGGAATACAAAGGTCTTTTTGATATGCACTCCCAAAGCTCTATCATGAACCAGCAGGCAACAAAATCTTGCAAAGAGCCTTCTTCAAATCATGAAAGCATCCATGCCTGCATTCTTCTCCTCCAAAGGCTTTACACCTATGTATTTTTTTTTTCCAGGATTCTAGCCTCAGGTTTCCCTCCCTTTTTTTTTTTTTAAACATTCTTTTGCTTTGTGATAATGACAAGTATAAAAATCCACAGCATCTCTTTGGGTCATAGAGACCAACTACTGATGGTCATAGGCACTAATACACTAGGGAGCATATCATCACAATAGGCCTCCAAACCAGAGCCATGACTTAGGGACAGAGAAAACAAGGCCCATTCTCTGGTTCAGACAGAGTAAAAGGTAGCTGCTAACTAAACAGACATTTTTAAAAGTATTTAACAAAAGGAAAAAATGGGTAATAAGAGTGATAGCTCCTTGATCAAGCACTGTTAGAGTTTAGGAAATAAGGTTCCATAGTGATTCTTTGTCCACACAATGGAAACTACTCTTTTAAATGCCAAAATACTTATTATTGTTGTCATTATTATTATTGTTGTTTAGCAATTTTCAACGGAGGCCTTTGCAAAATAAATCACATATCTCTTTATCTCCTCAAACAAAAGATATTAGACATAAGTTATGTTTTCCTGATGGCTGATTTATGGCATTATGAACATTCTAGTCTATGTTAAAATGCAATGGCTCCTTTAGGCATATTGAGGTAGATGTGGCTGTGTGCTAATTTTTTAGCACAGGGCTTTTTGAAATCATTTCTTTGTCCCATCACTATTAGATTGACAACTATTATTTCTTAATCCTGATACTTAATTTTTATGGACGCAGAAACCAGATAATCTAGTTTGTCACACTTCTGTATAAAATAATATTAAACAAGACCTAGCTCAAGCTCCTATTGAGCATACCAATATCATCCTCCCAGTGACCCATCTTCAAATCTTAGGCTTTTTCACTCTTTATAAAGAATCAGTCAGCAAATCCTGCCGTTTCTACCTTCCTGACATCTCTCATACATGCTCCTTCTCTTCTCTGACATTGTAATCACTCCGCTACAGGTATCACCACCTCAGATCTTGACTAATGCAAACACCTGCTAATTGGTCTTCCTGCCTTAAGTTTCTTCTCTCTCCACTCTAGTCTTTCCCCTGTTAACTGTCAAATGTGATCTTCCTAAAGTACAGAACAGATCCGTGCTGGTAGGTGGTACAGTAGAAAGAGAACTAGGCTTGGAATCAAAAGACTCATCTTCCTGAGTTCAAATCTGGTCCCCAACACTTACTAGTTGTCTGACCCTGGGCAAGTCTTTTAACCCTATTTACCTCAGTTTGCTCATCTATAAAATAAACTGGAGAAAGAAATGGCAAAATCACGAGTATCTGTGCCAAATGAGGTCATGAAGAGTCAGACAAGAATGAAAACAACTCAACAACAAAGTGCAGGTCTGAGCATGTCTGACAAGCCCAACCCTTACCAGGTCAATAAACTTCAAAGGCTCTCTATTCTCTCCATATCAAATATAAAATCCTGTCTGGCTTTTAAAGTCCTCTATAACCTGGCCTCTTCCTACCTTTCCAGTCTTCTTACACTTTTCTTTCCTAAACATACTCTGTGAGACAGTGACACTAGTCTTCCTGCTATTCTGAAAACATGATACTCCATTTCCCTGCTCCATTTGTTTTCACTGGCCCTCCTGATGCCTGGAATACTCCCTGTCTTCATATATCTCCTGGTTTTCCTGATTTCTGGTCCCAGTTAAAAACCCACTTTCTACAAGATTTCCTTGTAAGATTATCTTTATCTCATTTGTACATAATTTTCATGTACTATGAAACAGACTATGAGATCCTTAAGAGCAGGGACTGTTTTTTGTAGTTGGTGGTGGTTTTGTGCTTCGTTTTTCCTTTTTTTTTTTGTATCCTGAGGGCTCAGGACAACACCTGATATACTTGGTGTTTGGTCATTTTCAGTTGTGTCCTACTCTTTGTGACCATGTTTTCTTGGCAAAGGTACTGGAGTGGTTTGCCATTTCCTTCTCCAAATCATTTTACAGATGAGGAAACTGGGCAAACAGGGTTAAGTGCCTTGCCTACAGTAAGGAAACTAGTAAGTGTCTGGGGCTGGATTTGAACCTGAGTCTGCCTTACTCTAAACTTGTGCTCTATCTATGACGTCCCCTGGCAGACTGTCACCTGACATGTGAGGTGCTGAATAATTGCTTGTTGATTTGCTTGATGATGGGGCTCCTCCCACTATAAATATGGGTGAATAAACTGGTGACCTGAAATTCTGACATGTCTGGCTTTCCTAATTGTTTTCAGACATCTTTCAGGACAGAAAAGCTGGTCAAATCCAAGACTTGCAGATAAGTGGTAAACATTACTGCTTGAGAAAAGCACTAACATTGCCTTTAGAGTATTTAATGTTTGCCACTATGCTTCTATGCCCTTAGCTTTACACAAAGATTTTCTGACTTAAATATCGTGTGAATAAATGACATACTATACGGCACACATGCCATAGCGCACACATTCAAGTCTACAGCATCAACAAATTAGCCGAGCTAAGTACCTTGTACTACTAAAAATGTGTGGCTGCTAAAATGCACATTCCAGGTGCCTGGGTACTCTGTAGTCCCAATGGCTCTAGTTCAAGCACAAAATTTTCAGCTTTACAGAGGTAACACTAGTATCCAAGTTCTTCCATCAACTATTCCCCAAAATTCCACAAGCTTTTGAAAAGATGTCTAACTGGGGAATGGCCAAATAAACTGTAGCAATTGATCTAATGGAATATAATGATGAATATTTAGAAACATGAAAAGGCCTATGAATTGACACAAAATGAAATAAGGATGACAACAAAATGATTTGTTATAAATGTCAAGAATGATAACAACAAAACAAAAATCAAATGCTATGAAATTATAATGATCAAGCTATTAATCCCTCCAAAACACATAATATTAGACAACCTTCTTGCAGTTTCTTTGTAGAGATAAGGGATGTGGGTGTGGAACACTATATATAGTAGGATTTTTTTTTGATATATTGGATAGCTTTACATATCTGTTTTCTTCCTTTTAAAAAATTTTCATTAATGGCTCTCTGGGAAGGAGTGGAAGAGGGGTATAATGGGAAAAATAAGTACTGTAAAACCAAGAATGATCAACAAAAATTTATCGTTTAGAAATTTATCTTTAGTGTGTCTTTGTATACAAGAAAACTGTCAGAGGACCAATCTCTAACTCATAGTGGGAATAACCATTCCTTTATTCACAACACTACTTTTAGCAATGCAAAACCATCCAACTTCCTCTTGTCAGTTTCTCCTGAGGCTGTCAAAACCTTACAGGGAATAAAGATGAAGAGGGCAGAGTGGATACAGGAGAAGACAGATTGTTCTCATCCTAGCTGCAAAACATATATCCCTAAAGGCTCCAGCACTTCTTTTCACACCTCTGGTAGAAAGAGATACACCACATACTAAATTTGTCCTTTACTTTTACTACAAATTCCTCCCTCCATCTAACTTTCTTCTCCTAATTCTTTATCCCTGTTTTGGTCCATTTTCTTCCTTTGTGAAGCCAGTGACAGAGTAGATAGAATACCTGACTTGGAATAAGTGTCACAGAACTGAAGCTCAGGAGAAACTGGCACTGGATACATAGATCTGAGTCAGCTATACAGAGATGATAATGAAACCCATGGGAGGTGATGAGATCATGGAAAGAGAGTTTATAGAGAGGAGAGGACCAAGAGAAAGTCAAGTCCATGACCTATGTCTAATGGGTCAACTACAAACTTATGTTATCTACCATCAACTGAGACCTCTTTGCTATAAGCAATCTTTATTAATTTCTATTTTCTTTATCATGTTTTCCACAGTGGAAAAGAAACAGAGGCAGGAACTGGACCTGTGATTGCACTATTAAAGGTAACTCTCTGATGAGGAAAATCCTTGTACCAATGCAGGTACATTCACACTACCTTATAGTATTATCATAGAGGACTGCCTAGAAGACTAAGAGTTTAAATGACCTGCCTAAGGTCACACATACTATATGTGTTAGCAGTGGGACTTGAACCAGGGTATTCTTGGCTCTAAGGCTGGCAATCTATAATGCCATTCTGCCTCTTGTGTTTCACACAGTATTATATCTAAACCTCTACACCAGCTGCCACCTACAAACTATTCTCTTAGCTGATAATCTTACCTCTTGCTTTATAGAGAAGATGGAGGCCATTAGATAATGAGTTCCCATTTCTTCCACTTCTTAAAAATTTTCTGTATTTTCACTCATCCTCCCCTTCTTTGCTCTGTACTCAGAAGATGAGGAGGCTTTTACACTAGAGGCAGATTAGTGGCACAGCAGATAGATTCCTGGGCTTGGAGTCAGGAAGACTAGAGTTTGAATCCTGCCTCAAGACACTTACCAGGCATCTGACCATGGGGCAAATGACTTAAACTCTATATGCTTCTGTTCCCTCAACTGTAAAATGGGGATAATAATATCACCTACACCTCCCTAGGGTTATTGTGAAGATCAAATGAGGTAATATTTATAATGTGGATGAATGCTTGCTTCTTTCCTTCTTTCCTTTCTAAGTCTAACCACTTTAATTATGCCCTTGATCCCAATCATCTTTTCTTGTCTCCTTTGGGAGCTGGCCCACCAGTTATTCTCTTTCTTATCTTCAATCTTTCTCTTTGTAATGTCCCTTCTTGGCTGCCTAGAAATATATTCCTAAGAAAACTTCACTTAACTTTTATATTCCCGCAAGCCATTAGTAGATATCCCTCCTGCTTTCATGCTAAATTCCTAAAAGAATGGTCTATAGTTGCTGCCTACTCTTCCTTACTGCTTATTCATCAAGCATCTGAAATCTGGCTTCTGATCATACCAATAAACTGTTCTCATAAAGGTCATCAATGATTTTTTATATTTGATGGCTTATTCTCAGTCTTCATCCTCCTTGACCTTTCTGCAGATTTCTATACCCATAATAATCAGCTATGCTTGGATACTTTCTCTTCCCTTGGCCCATCTGGCACTACTCTTCTGATTTTCTTATTTGTCTCCTGTTACTTCACCATATCCTTTAACAGCGAGTGGCATACCATCATAATGTCTCCTAAGTGTGGGTGACCTTCAAGAATTTGTTTAGGGTCCTCTTACTAGTCTACATGCTTCCTCTTGTTTATTTCATCAAATCTCATGAATTCAATTACCACCTCTATGCAAAATACCAAATCTTTAAATTCAGTTCTAATCTTGCCTGCATTTTCTCTTCTCTCACTCATTTTTCAGCTCTTTGACATCTAGCTTCAAATCTCATCACACAACTGAAAATGCTCTCTCCAAAGTTACCAATCTCTTACGTGCCAAATCAGGTGAGCTCTGTTCAATCCTCATATTTCTTGACCTCTTTGCAGCATCTGACACTGTTGACCAACCTACCTTCGAGGACATTCACTTTTCTGACTTTTTTCCCTGGATCTCCTCCTACCTATTTGAGCATTCCTTCAGAATCTTCTTTGCTGGATAACCACCCATATCATGTAGTCTCCTCTGTTCTTTCCAGCTTTAAGTATTCTTTTGCCCCTAGAATTACAACATTTTAGAGCTAGAAGGGAACTCCAAAAAAGCCAGTTAGTCCAACCCATACCCCAGAAAGAATTTCCTCTACAATATATCTTGTAAAATGGTCATCTAGCCCCTGTTTGAAAATCATCAGTGAAAGGAAGCCTACTAATTCCTAAATGCAGTATGAGTGACATCATTTTGTGATAGCTCTATTAGTAAATTTTTTTAACATAAATTCTAAATTTGTTTCTTTACCATTTTCACCCATTGATCCTGACTCTTTTCTCTGGTGTTGAATAAAACAAATCTAATCCCTCTTCCACATGACAGTCCTTCAAATATCTGATAACAATTGTGATTCCTCCGAATCATCTCTTCTCCAAACTGAACGTCTCCAGTTTTTTTCAACCAATCTTTGTATGGCACAGATACAAGGCTCTTCCTGGGTGACCCTACTCTGAACACATCAGCTGAAAGATGTCTTTTCTAAAGTAGGGTGCCAGAATGGAATAATATACTCCAGATTCAGTCTTATCACATCAGAATGAAATTCTATGAAAAACTATGTCTTCCTTAATGCATTCCAGGATTATATTAGTTTTGGCTATTGTATTATACTATTAATTCAATCTACCAAAGCCCCCAATTCCAACTTAATAAGCAGTTACTGAGCATCTATTGTGTGCTAAGCACTGTACCAGGTGCTGAGTATGGGAAGGGATTGTCTTTTCACTTCTTTTTGCATTCACAGCACTTAGCATAGTGCCCATCACTGTGCAAAGTGCTTAATAAAGGTTTAATGATTTAATTGTTAGAAAGAATGAAATAGACTCAGGGATTAAACATTCTACAGGCAGAAAAGTGTACAAAGTACTTACAGGGAGGGAAGGAGATCTAACTCTTGGGATATCAAGACAGACCTCATGAAAGGAGCACTGAGTTGATTAGCAGCAAATTAAGGGTTCAACAGTTAGTCAATCAATAATCATTTACTAAGAATTTACTGTGTTCCAAGAAATAGGGCTACAGAGAAAGGACAAAACAGACTCTGCCCTCAAAGAGCTTACATTCTAGTGGGAGAGACAATCTCTAAATAGCTAGGTATACATGAGAGATAAACAAAGGAGTTTGAAGGGATTCTCAAATGGGAAGGTCCTGTTAGCTAGGAGAATGGGGAAAGGCCTCCAGCAGAAGGGGAAATCTGAACTGGAACTTAGAGGACTTAAAAGAAAGTGAGAGGCAGCAGCTAGGTGGAGCATTGAATAGAGCACTGGCCCTGGCATCAGGAGGACCTAAGTTCAAATATGGCCTCAGACACTTGACACACTTACTAGATATGTGACCTTGGCCAAGTCACTTAACCCCAATTGCCCTGCCTTCCCCCATCCAAAAAGAAAAAAAGTCAGAGAAGAGAAAGCAGAAGTACCATAAAATAGCTTTCTCAAGGAATTTAGTCATGAAGAATAAAGAGATATATGGGACTGTAATTACTAGGGATGGTAAGATCAAGTAAGGTTTTTTTTGTTTGTTTTTGTAAAAATTATTTTTTCCAATTACATGAAAAGATAGTTTTCAAAATTCATTTTTATAAGATTTTGAGTTCCAAATTTTTCTTGCTCCCTCCTGTCCACTGTCCCCCAGATGGCAAGCGATATGATACAGGTTATACATGTGCAATCATGTTAAACATATTTCCACATTAGTCATACTGTGAAAGAAGAAACAGAACAAAAGGGAAAAAAACACAAAAAAATTGTGAAAACTGTATGCTTCTATCAGCCCTCAGACTCCATAGTTCTTTCTCTGGAAGTGGATAGCATTTTCTATCATGAGTTCAAGTAAGGGCTTTTTAAGAAGATAATTGAGGTAAAGACGAAAAGCATTCCAAGGATAGGGGAAAGTATGTGCAAAGCCACAAAGAAAGGAGTTAAGATGTCATGTATAAGGAATAGCAAGCAAGCGGTCTCTGTTGGAAAAGAGACTGTGTCAGAGGAAATGATGTCTGATGGACCTGGAAATACAGTTTGGACCCACAATTAAGTTAAGGTCTTTAAATGCCAACAGTTTCTACTTTATACCAGAGACATTGGGAGCCACTAAAAAAAGCAAGGTAATGACACAGTCATGCTTATACTTTAGGAGTACCAATTCTGCAGCTGTGTAGAGATGGGACTGAAGAAGTGAGAGGTTGAATGAAGGGAAAAAATTGGGAGACTATTATAATAGTCTAAGTGAGAAGTGGTAAAATACTGAATAAGGGTGGTTGTAATATGAATGATAAGAAAGGGATGGATGTGAGCAACGTGGAGGCAAAATTAAGCCATGGCATAGGAGGTAAGTGTAAATGAAGAGCCAAACAGACTATAGTCAAAGTTCACTTTATTAGATTCAGACTAATCTGTAAATTAACTTTGGCATCAAGTGTGTTTGCTATCCCTCCCAACTTTGTGTCACCTGCAAAAAAGCATAGGATCTATGTTTTTACTGAACTAAACAGCATATGGTCAATCATACATCTCAGGGTAACTCCAATGGTACCTTCTTCTAAAATATCATCAATGGTAGGTAACTCTGAGTATTAATACACATAGTATTTTGTTTGGACCTTTCTTTTGCTTCCCGCACTCCCTTCCCTATCAAGCTACTCTGTTCTCATGAGCTATTCATCTATTCCACTTCAGCCATGCACAAAGATGGGCATAACCTCAAACTTGCTATCAGCCATAAATGTGCCACCTCCATGTTCAAGAATTCTGAAAGCCCCTTATCTGACCAAAATCTACTGACTTTTCACTTCTCCCTCTGCCTTATATCACACAACCCTGAGAAAATCAAACTGATTTTGATTCTACTTTGTAACTGATTCTATTCTGTATCACAACCAACATTTTATATAACTTCTTAAAGTCACATTCCTTCATCTTGTAAGTTCAGAAGTTTAAAAGTTCAGCTTTTGTATAATGACCAGTTTTCTTCTTTGAGTTAAGTTTAAAAGTTCAGCTGTCCTTGGAAGCAGTTTTTTTTTTTTTGGGGGGGGGGGGACACTTACTTTTCCTTGAAACAAAAAATAGTCAAACTTGTTTTCAATATATCTGACCCCAAAGGTTTTAATGTATAAGGACATAAATCAAGAACTTGAAACCCTCAGTAAAGTCACAGTCAGCTCAGGAGTTTGGAATTAAATATGGCATAATTTTCCTAATAACTGACATTTATAGAATAGTTAAGGTTTGCAAAAAAGATTTCCTGACAACAACTCTATTATGTTGGTGGTGCAACCATTATTCTCCCTATTTTATACACATGAAAACTTAAGCTTTGAGAATCTCAGTGATTTGTCCATAATCATGTAGCTATTAATATTAAGGGCCTAAGATAAAACATGGACTCAGGTCTCCTAATATTAAGGCCAGATCTATCCATTGTATCACAATGCCTCTTTTGCATTCTGTGAAAACAAAGAAAACTTGTTGCCCCTAGGATTCTCAAATGTCCCCAGAAGACAGTGAGGTCAGATTATCCTGTAAAAAACATAAAATAAGTAAGATGTAGGAAGTGTATTTGAAACTGAGCTGGAAGTTTGGGCTCTTGCAAAGAGCCAATGGTTAAAAATCATTTCCAACAAAGCCATAACATGGTGAAAACATTTCAATAATCAACTCATTTACTCCGTGTGTGGGAAAAGTTTTGTGTACCTTAAAGAAATGCCTCCGGATTTAGACACTATGAAATATTTCAAGCTTCTCAGGCCTTATTCTGCTTCTTACCAGAGCAGCTAAGTCAAGAAGGTACCCTGACTCATGTAACTGCTATCCTCAGCCAAGAAGCTGAAAAACAGGTTGTTCCTAAAGAACCCTATCAAGGCAAAAAACCTAGAATATGGAAATAACACTGCACTTGGACACAAGAAAGGTCTGGTTTTCAATTATGCCTGTAACATTTACTAGCTGCATGACCATGGGGCAGGTCACTTAATCTCTGTGGGTCTCAGTTTGCTCAATTGTGAAATGAGGGGGCTGGGCTCAGTAGTGTCTAAGGTCCCTCATAGACCTAAATCTATGATTCTATGATGAAGTACTTTAACTTGTGAGCCTCAGTTTCCTCAACTGTAAAATGTGGATAATAACAATTATGGTACCTATCTTACATGGCTTGCTGTGATGACCAAAGGAGATAATGTATGTTAAGTGCTTTGCAATATTTAAAGCATTCTATTTTTTGTATTTCTCTGCTGAGATTGGGAGTGAAATGGTAAATTCAGTGCTAAGATCTCCATCCACGTGCCTTATTCATCTGGTACATGAAAATAAAACTCTTATTACTATGGTTCTGGCTACTCCAACCCAAATAATAACTGTCATCTAGTTGCAGTGCCTAGTATAGTCAGACTTGCTAAAGATTTAAGGAACAGGAGTGATTAATACCAATCTGTAAAATCAGGGAGATGAACTAAAAGTACCTATATAGTGCCTTTCAGCTTTTAATTTATGATACTATGAATCAAAGAAGTCTCAGAGCAGGGGTTAATCAGCTAATTCACATTTCAAAGGACAATGTCCAGATATAAAGTTTGGAAAAAATATTTACTACAACGCCTATGGCTGAAGTAAACAGCAATACAACAAGTTTAATTTAAAGACACTTGAATAGCTACTAAGCATCCTTCTTTCCCCCAATAGATCAATTTCTCTTATCTTCCTACTCTTTAAATACTTTTTCTCTTCACCCTATTCCCTTTTAACTATCCATAGTATAGAAATGAAGCATATTTTAAAACATTTTCTTCTATTATGGAATAAAGCTTCATGTTCCTTGTTCATAACTTAACAATCAAATGAATTTAATCTATTAAACAACTCTCTCAAAACTTTAACTCCCTACCTTTTACTTAAATATAGCCTTTGGTGGATACAAAAGCTCCAGCCTATCATTTTCTCCACTGCAACTTTCACTGATATATTGTTTCAATAAAAGGGATATTAAAATACAAGAATAAGAACCAAAGACAGAAAACTACTAAGTAGGTCAAACAAATACTCTTTGGCCCTTCTTACTCTTAGTTTATACTCTAAGGAGATTAGAAACAAGAAAAAATGATCATAGGTTCACATAAACAGAAGGGACCTCAGAAGTCATCTAATCCAAACCCTTCATTTTGTAGATGAGGAAACTGAGACTCAAGGAGACTAAGTAACTTGCCCAAGATCATAAAAATAGCAAATATCTGAGGTAGGATATGAATTCAGGTTCTCTGACTCCAGAGTCAATGCTGTATCTGAGCTAAAATATTCATAATCGCACAATTTGTATTAGCAAAAAACAAAACAAAAACCCAAAACTCCACCTGTGCACATTTATTGGCGAAAAGCTAACTAAATCATAGTACATAAATAAAATGAAATAGCTATACTTTGAGAAATGACAAATATGAATGTACAAAGGTAAACGGAAAGAAAAGCAATGCAGAACAAAAAAATCGAAACCAAAAGGGCAATATGCCCATCACTTTTTATCAATCATGAGCTGAATATTTTTTATGGTATCAAAGAACTGAAAGCAAAATGTATGCCAAATGACTAGAGAATGGCTTAACAAACTGTGATTTATAAATGTAATAGAATATTATTGTGTAAGAAGAAACAAATACAAAAAATTCAGGGAAATATGGTCAAACTTGTATGAACTGATAGTGTGAAGTCAAACCAGGAACATGTAAAATGACTACTGTAATGAAAATGAAAAGAACAATAAAATTAAAATCAATATTATATAATGATCAATCTGAGCTCCAGAGAAGACATGAGGAAATATACCTTCCTCCTTTTATATCAATTAAAGTAAAACAAAAATACCTAAAGGCTATCCTGGGTAAAAGAAAATATAACAGATAAAGGGCAAAATTTCATTTTGGGGACACAGTAACAATGTATATATTTTGGACTGACGTTTACCTAGACAATAATCCCTGAACTGCCCTGAAGCACAATACCTTGTTGTCCAGATCAAAGAGATAAGAATCCTCTTCACGGACATCAGCTTCTGAATCAGATATCAGCTCTCCAACATATCTACAGAATGGAAATAAAACATGGCAATGAGAGATCTATGCACATTTAATGATAAGTATTAAAGTAACCCATGGATTATATTACTAAAACTGGATGAGAACAACACTTGCCATCCTTAGAACCACACTTGCCAGCACCTTTTTTTTTTAAACAAATCTGATTAAAAAACCCTATCAGGAAAAACATAAGCAATAGTCAAAAGCCTTTAGATATTTTTAGGTACAGCTCCCTCACAAAAGCATCCTCCATTTTCTATGAAAACAAATTTCAAATCAAAATATAAAAGGAAATTAACATGCCATATCTGTTCAAAAGTGAATGCAGCATTTTGATTATTTAAAATAGTATGTCCAAAGTAGGTCAAATTTGAGTTGGCTTATGTCATATTTGACAAGAGTGAGATATGAGACTAAGCACCAATCAACAGAGGCTCAGGTGAGTTGTGCCATCACAGTACATCTAGCATTTGAATAAGAAGTAAAAAGCCTCAAATTTAAACAATATTATGTGGAATATATCCTAAAATCAGTTATATACTGCAATGGCATTCATATTTGGCAAGTATAATGAGTGAAAAAAAGAGGTTTAAGTAAAAGAAGCACAAGAAGCTCAATGGAGAAAATATAATCCAGTTTTTATTAGTAGATTCTTAAGTGTGTTTGCTGATAGAAAAATAAACTGCACTTGAATTGTATCAATGTACTGCCTCAAAACAGTATGATATCCAATACATTTAGATGACATCTTGAAAGTACAAGGTATTCAAAAAGTCTTAGTGGAGCTGCTAAAGCTTAGGACTGCTCTAGATATTTTGGAACAACCTATAATACATGCAGAATATGTTGACAAAATAAGACAATTTTGCCATAAGAAAAAAATGCTTTTATTATTAAAAATACGAACTTTCTCTAAAAGCATGCCTTAACACAAAAAGGACTGTTTATTAGTGTATACTAAGTTACATACAGGATTGCCAATTACAAAAACAAAACAAACAAACAAAAAAAGAAAACCCATTCTATAGGAATAATATTGGTGCTACCTGCAATTACTGATATACTGAAATTATCCTGGTGAGTAAAATATAAAGCAACTTTGAATAGTTCCAACCTGCAGATAACAACCGTAGACCTGGAGACCTTTGTGGTCGATCAAATTAAAAAACCTACTCTTCCCAGTTTGTACGACAAGTGGATAATTAAAGACATTCATTTGATTATATATTCATGCATGTTACATGAATGGCATACATATATATCCATATATTATATACAGATGATAAGTTATTGAAATATTTCTTGTTACAGAAGATTTGCTATTTTACAAATCAATTGATGACAATGACCACATCAAGAAAAAATGTCAATATAATTAACAAACATTTTAATGTAAATGATAATGGAGCAGAAACAATATTAGGTACTACACTGATGGAGCTCAGTTGGAATGTAAGGCAATAAACATTTATTAAGCACCTTCTATATACCAGGCACTAGGGATACAAAGAGAAGCAAAAGACAGTTCCTGCCCTAAAGGAGCTCATTATCAAATAGAGAAGAAACAAAGTCAGTAAATAGGTACAAACAAGCCATATACAGTATGGAAAGAAAATAATTAAGAGAGAGAAGGCATCATGAAAATTAAGAGGGTAGGGGGTGGAGGGGAAGGTGGAGAGCTTAACCTTGGTAACCTCTTGGTAAGTCTATCTCATTATGTGAGATAAGGTGAGGAGACAGTGACAGAAAAGAAGTGGGAGCTTAATAATATTAGGTGATAAATCAAAAGCCTCAAATTTTTTCTGTGAAATATGAGGCAAAGTTCTAAGTTAAGAGAGTGGAGGGAGGAGGAGCCATGGGAGGTAAGAGAAGGAATGAACAGATTTAGAAGAGCTACTGGTGGAGAGTGGAATAGAGACTAGGTAAGAGAGGTATAGGAGGATTGCCTAGCAGTAGTAAGAGTCTAATTGAGGTTGTATAACATAAACTTACAGGGGATCCAATAGAAATGGTGATTTTCTCCATAATCCTTCAGCAACATATGTTTAGGAGCAAAGATGGTAAATGGTGGGTATGACTCAAGGTAAAGGCTTGGTGGAAAGCAATTGAGAAAAGGACAAGTATAGAGTTCATCATGATGACAGTTCATCAAAGGATCAGGACAGGGAAAAGAAAGGGTGGCTAGTGCAAGGAAGGTTGCCTGGGAGAGAAGTGAGGGATTGAAGAATTAGACATTATGGTTTAGATGAAGAGTAGATAAGAGTATTAGAGACAGCAGAAAGAGAGGCAGAAAAACAGATTATAGTCAGAGATTTCAAAATTCTTAAGAATGAAGGTAGTACATTTGTGGATGATGGTAAAGTTGAAGGAATGATTATCTTTGTGTGTGGCTGAGGTGGAACTGAAGAGTTGGTCATGGAAGTAAGTAAGTTGAGGACCTGAGTAGTTAATGGTGTTTGGGGGAGAGTTTATATGTTAAAGTCCCTTAGTATGAGGGCAGAAATAGAAAAATTATGAACAGTGTACCAAATTCACTGAGGAAGGAGGGGAGTGACCTATAAGTCTAAAGACAACAGCTGACAGGATTTTGATCATGTCATGACAAAATGCAGGTCAACAAACATTAGTTTATAATGTAGTTTGTGGAGCAACATTGCAACATTGCACATACTTCACAAAAAAATTTGTAACAAAAAATATGAATAAAGGGTTACATACAATGTTCAAGTTATTACAACAGTAATTAACAGAAAAATTGATTATTAAATAAACTGACCGTTAAAAAAGTAGGTTCTTGGGGCGGCTAGGTGGCGCAGTGAGTAGAGTGTCGGCCCTGGAGTCAGAAGGACCTGAGTTTGGATCCAGCCTCAGACACAACGCACACACAAACAAAAACCTAGCCATATGACCTTGGGCAAGTTACTTAACCCCAATTGCCCTTCAAAAGGCAAAAAAAAAAAAAGTAGGTTCTTTGTAAAACTGTGTGACAATATGCGTACAAAGCAAAAAGGATTTATTATTGCAAAACACTTTCTCTTACTTCAAGTACATCAAAGATTTTTTGAGCTAAGGAAAAAATTCAGTTTCCTTAGTGATATTAATAAGAATGAAGCAAATTCACTTTATGCTAATGGGAAAACAAAGTATTCTAAATCAAAGCAAGGATCTCAAATTCTTTTTTCTGATCCAGATAAAGAAATATATTTATGAAAAAATTATGATATGGATAATAAATTTGTATAACATTTTGACAGTTTTCCTAATTTTAAAAATACCTGCCCTGTGAATTAAGAGTAGCAATAACCTGATCAATAAGCACCTGGCTAATCAACAAAAGCAATTATTATTTTACTTTCTATTTTGCTGTTTCATTTATTGGATAAGATCTATAATTTCATTGGATATATGGTACTCATCATGAGGAACAACCTTCTAATAATGCAGATCAGAGATAGTTCTCTAACTTGTCTTAGAATGTTACTTGAGGCACTATTATTTCCTTGCTCAAGATCATAATTGGAACTTGAACCCAGGTCTTTCTGACTGAAGCTGGCTTTATCCACTGCACCATCTAGCCTATATCTAATGTTATTTTGGACCTGGATGTTTTAAAATAAGAATAGATAAGGAAACTGTCTGCCATAGGCAAATATGGTAGTCTTATTTCATCTAAAGATTAATACTTATTTTGTGATAGTACAACGGAACAAGTGTTTGAACCTGGAAAAACTGGTTTTATATATATATATTGCCAATCACTGAATAAAGAGTTCTAACTTTCCACTCCTACAGCTACCACCACTCTAGTTCAATCCCTCAACACTTCTTATCTGAAATATTACAACAGCATTCTAATTACAAACCATCTCCCCACTACAATCAGCTGCCAGAAAGATTTTTCCTAAAGAGGTCTACCTGTGTGACCCTCATAACTCATTAAACTTCAGTGGATAGTCATTATACTCCTTATGAAAGGGAAATACCTTCTAACAATGCACATCAGAAACTGCTCTCTAAAGTGCCTTAGAAGATTACTTGTTATTTCCTTGCTCAAGATCATAATTATCTGTTATCTTTGGGATCACATATAATTTCTGCTGTTTGACATTTTAAACTATTCATCATCTAATCTCCTCCTATCTTCCCAGTTTTATTCTGTTCATTATTCTCCTCTATGCACTCTCTGGTGTAGCTACACTAGACTACTGTTCCTCAAAGACCAGTGAAGACTGGAGTTCAAGTTTGGCCTCAGACACTTTCTACCTGTGTAACCCTGGACAAATCACCTTCTGTATGCTTCAGTTTCCTCAACTGTAAAATAGATATTTTCCCTTTTTAATAGAGATACTTAATTTAATTAATGCAATAGAGATATTAATCCCCTAGGATTAAGAGTGCATTAAATGCACTTTTCAAAATTTTACTGGATGATCAAATAACAAGTTTCTTATGTGTGGTGGTTATTCTCATGCTTTCCTTTCTTTATTTTTAAGTACTATTTTCCTTGGCTGCCAACCTCAAAAATCCTTCAAAAGGAAATTTTGTTTATACATGATATCCTTGTTTTTTCAACATCTCAATGAGATCAGTGAAGCACAAGCCTCAATCAATCCAGGAATTATAAAATGAAGGTGAGTAGCTGAGGTGAATCAATCAACCAGCAATGATTTATTAAGCACATGCTAATTTACCAGTTCTACGCTAGTTACTGAGGCTGCAAACACGAGTGAAACAGCTCCTGTCCATTAACTTACATTTGATCTAAGAAAAAAAAATACATTTGTAAGTTGTTTGTTGTTGTTTATCCTTCATTCTCAAAGAGGATCATGACATCAGGAAGGTGATGCTATGACTTGCAAGTGAACTGGATTTGAGGGACAGCTGTGCAAAGTTACCAGTCTGACTTTCTCCACCTGAGTCATCTAGATCCAGTGGCAAGATATAAACAGGATGGCCCAACATGTACAAGTATATAAAAAATAGAGAAGGAAACACTAAAAGCTGGGGGAGATCACAAAAGGCTTCCTGTAAATGGCAGCACTTGAACTAAATTTTGAAGGGAATGAATTCTATGCATGTACAAAGACAGAGAAGAGAGATGGTGTATTATGCATAAGAACAAGAGGGCAATAGACTACAGACAGCAGGAAAGCGAATTATGTATAATAAAGCTGGAAAGAGGTGTTGGAACCAGTTTATGGAGGACTTTAAAGTGCCAAAGATAAGAATTTTCATTTGACTCTAGAATTAAGAGGGAGCTACTAGAATTAAGTGAAAGACATAGTGACAAGGTCAGACCTCTGCTTTAAGAAAATAATTTTAGTGGGTGTGTGGAGGATGGATGGGGGAGAAAAGAGATTTGAAGTACGGGAACAAATAAGGTTATTATAATAGTCCAGGTAAAAGGCAATATATGTCTGAACAAAACCCTGGTGGCTTTGTGAGTAAAGGAAAGAGAACATAAGTCAGAGATGACATGGAGAAGAATCAACAGGACTTGACAATTGATTGGATATGGAGGCTTGAAAGAGATTCAGAAGTTCAAGATGACTGAACAGAAGGAAAGTGATGCTTCCAATTATGATCCTATTCTCTTTCTGACTATGGGGTTTTGGGGGGTGGAGATGGCAGGCACTGGATTTGACTCTCTATTGCTCTCCTGTGGAACACTAAAGTCAGTAAATACCCCTGACCTTTGCTTTCCAGTTTCCCTGCTGACAGTGAAGATGCTGGACTCCTCTGACCTTTCCCTTTTCATTTCCATGTTAACACTAAAGACACTAAATTCACTGACTCTCCCTTCTCCTCAGGATCAGAAGATGAATGAGGTTCTTTATCCCCATAGGGAAAAGAATAGCTCATTCAATGGCATCCCTATCAGTTTCTATGTCAGCTCTGTGTTTTAAATTCTGCCACTACTTGGAACATTCTAGATATATTAAACTCATGTAAATTCTGGATTGACACCTCCCAAGACTGACTTAGAATTCATAAAGCGACAAATTCCATGCCAAAGAATTATGAAATATAAAATGCAACACAGAGTCACCCAATGACCTTACTTACTCGCAGACAAAGGTCCCCAGTGGAATGTCTTGCATGGACCGTACACCCCAACCCATATTTTGTGTCCGATAAAGCTGTAATCGAGCCCTGAGAAAAAGAAATGTGGTATTATTATGCCAACATACGGGGTAATGCCCAGGACACCTAATTATAACTCACTAATGTAACAAAGAAACAGTATACAATGTAGGGTTTGCATTAAGAATAGTTCTCTCTTGATCATCATCATGTGGAACAAGTACTGTATTGGGTACTGAGAGGATATGTTTTCAAAGCCTGACTTTACCACTTACTGACTGGGTGACCAGCAAGTCACTCAGTCTCCCCAAGCCTCAGCTTCTTCACTGATAATTTGAAAAGTTCCTTGAAGCTCTAAATCTATGTTACTAGAGTCCTAAAATAAATGACCTAAAAAACAAACAAAAAACATCATGTTGAGGTTAAAGATTATGATCTGGAAGAAATCAGAATACCCTCAGATGATCTGCTTTAAGTAAGGCACAATACTTTCGCTTGGCTGAATTATATGAAGTGCTTAAACAAAACATATTGAAATATATTATGGCAGTATATTTAGTATTCTCTAAGTCAAATGAAGAGATTGTTGATATCCTTGCAAATCAACAGGTTATTCTCAAGCATGGTAATAATAACACTGCTTTTTTTTGATCTGCAGGGCAAAGATAATGTAAAATGCAGTTAAGTGAACCTATTGAGCCTGGAAAACTGGTTCTGAAGAAGAGACAATGAATCTGGTAAGCAACAACCATTAGTGAGTATTATGTGTATCCTCCCTACATTGGGTATCATGGGAATTACCAGTGCCAAAAGGAAAGAAATTTGAGTCTAAGAGGTAGAACTGTCCCACAACTTATAGTCTTTTCATCATGCACCCACTCTATGACCACCTCTTTCCCATTAGGAATTTATGATTCAACCAATTCTAATAAGTGAGTTTTTTGCCTTATTTTGCTAGGAGTTAGACCCAACATAACACTTCCTATAGGCTATAGCCATAATCACCCCCCCCCCGCCCCTTGTTTTCCAATACCCTTTTATGTGTTAGCCTTCCCCAAAAGAACGCAAGTACTTAATAAATGTTCTATCTTACAAACTCTAAACTCTGCACATGAGATTCTGTCAAGCAATAATCACCAATAAGCACGTGTGTGTGTGTTTATTATGTATTATGTTACTGTTCAAAGCCCAATATTAGGTGTTATGAGATGGGAAAATTAAAACACATACACACATAAAGTATAAAAATGAACAAGAACACAAATTTATGTTGAGAAAGAGCTACATAAAGTCAGTTCTCTGTCACCTGGCATGACTGTTTAACAAAGTGTTTACTTCATCAAATAGTTGGGTTAACAGAAAATTATTACATACATAACACACTTAAGGATTACTGATTTGCTAACAATTAGAAAAGAATCAAACTGAGTTAAATTGAAATTATGCTGAATCTAACTGTATCTTTCTCTGAAGCTTCAGAAAACATATAACCTCACAACTTATGAACCAAGGAGAACTCTAATGAGTCTTCTTCTGGAGTACAAAGTGTTGGGAAATAGGACTCTGACTAAGAATATCTTATCTGTGTTTACTACACAGAGGTACTTAAGGGATGCAAAGTGATCAGAGTCCAGGGGAGCTTAGTCACATGCTAGTTTTATGGATAAATTGTGTGAGTGAGTGGGAGAACAGAAAATAAATCAAAAGCTGGTTTCACAAGAATTTTAAAGTGAGAACCAGGAATTACGAAAAGGTCTGGAAGTCACCCTTTTGCATGATGTAAAAACTAGAGCTTAGTACTGGACAGCTAAAGTAGAGTTTCAGTATGGACTTGAAATATACTTTTATGCTAAATAAGTTTATTTGAACTTGAATTAAAACAAGTCAGATGCTGTTAGTTCTACCAGGTCCATGATCATGAACACTAGCATCATTGCAGAGCAAATGGGAAGCATCTACTTTTGTTGTCTGTGGGTTAGCTAAACTTAAGAGAAATATATAATAACTAAATTATGAAAGACACATGAACAATGATTTCCAAAACTAAACACATCTGAATATAGAGCAAGAAGGGAAGAGATTTAACACTCCTCTAAAAATGTTCAATCTATGTACAGTGTGAAAATATTTTGAGTTTTTAAAATAAGAATAACAAGGAAAAAGACAATGATTTATATGTTTCAATGTAAGGAAAACTGATTATTACCTTTTTAGAGTCCAAATATTTCAAATCCTGCAGAGTTCAAAATATATAAGGGCCATTTAGAACAAAGGAAATCTCAGAGTTGGAATGGACCTTATAGAAAAGTCAGACTAACTTTCCAGCCAGTTCAGGAATTTCTGCTACAATATACCTAACAAATGATCATTCGGATCCTGCTCAAATGCTTTCAGTGATAAAAATCCTGTCACCTAAAAATACAAGGCAGCTAGCCACTCCATGCTGAACAGCTGTAACTATTATTAAACTTCTTATACTTATTTACCACCTTTTAAATTACATTTAATACTTTCCTCTTAATTACTTGCTGATTATTTATCCAGACAAATATTATTAGACTTCTTCAAAAGTAAGAAGCCAACAATTCAATTCAATTCAATTCAATTCAATTCAATTCAATAAGCATTACTTAAGTACCTAATATATGCAACTTACCTGAGCCCATTTTGCACAACCCTATTTCGGCAATTCCTCCAACAAGAACAAGCATGGTTGCACTCAAAGATCAAAGGAGGTTCTGCCATGTTGAATTCAGGCAGGAGTCGGCCATCCTATAAGCAGAGATGTACATTTGGGATTCATTGATTATATTACTGTTTCTATTTTTTAAGTGAAATACCATTAACCAACATATTGAATACTCAATGGGAGCTCAGTAATCTATATAATTTATTTTTTTTCTTACCTCTGAAATAAAGGAGACACAATCACACTATACTTAGGACAAATAGGGGTTGAAAGTAAAAGAAATATCTCAAACTTATGATATTTATAGTTTATCAAGCATTTTGCTCACAACTACTCAATGATATATCCCAAATAGGTTCAGTAACTTATCCAAAGTCTCATACCTAGCAAGTGCTGGAGCCCAAACCAGGTCTAAGACTGGCATTCTTTCCATTAAAAAAAAATCCTTTTTTGTTATATGTCACATCATTTAAAAGAGATTTTGCGACTGTGAACCTTGGTAATAAGAGCCACTAATCAGATATTCTTTCCCAAGTGAAAGGCTGCAGGGAGTTCTGAATTTCATTATACCTGATATATAAAGTTACCTCCAAATGTAGTCTGTCCTTGTTCTCATATACTTTTTCTGACAATTATGTAATATCATATCACAAAACACTCCAGGTAAACATTCTTAGTAAGTTATTTGCAAACAACAAATTCCATATACCTAACCTGAATTATACTGAGGTTTAAACTAAATCATTTCACTCAAAAGGATGTATATGTATGTGTTAGGAAAATTAATTTCAGGAAGAATTGTGTTTAAAAACGCTATTAAAATACCATTTCATTTTAATATTAGTGAAAACTTGAAAACTGCATATGAAACCCAACAGAAACAAGCATATGTTAATAAAAATACATTTAGCTATTTTTTAAAATTACAGAACATTTTAAGTTGAATATGACATTATGCTCACTTAAAAAAAAAATCTGACCACTTTTTTCATCTTAATTCTTTAGAAAAAATGCTCCAAAAAATGTTCCAGATTTGACTCTATAAGGAGATTCTCCATTTTTTACTATCCATGTAGGTCAACAATTTCAGCACATTATTATTATGCTTACAATCTAGTATGGCTCTTGACTACCTCTACTACATCAAATCTCAACTGTTCAGGGCTCCAGTGTTCAAGGATTAACACCAAATGATCACATATCTCTCTAGCCTCATTTATCTTTACTCTTTCTTTCAAGTCAAGATGCCTTTTCTATCTCCAAGTTAAGAATACTACAAGCAAACATTTCTATAAGATAAAATACTTGACATTTATAGAGACTTTAAAGTTTGCAAAGGGCTTTACAGACATTATCTCTCCTGTGCTTTATAACAACCTTGTGACATAGATAGTATGTGTCTTACTATCCCCCACATATAAACAAGGAAACTGAAGATCAGAAGTGAAGTGACTTGATCTCTGGTTACACTGTAGTAAGTGTCAGATAGAGGATTCAAAACCATGTTTTCCTGAAAACAAGCCCAACATTCAATCCACTACATTGCAATGTCTTTCTTAATATTTACTAAGTAAGCACTTTACAAACATTTATGTCATGTGATTTTCACAATGTTGCAAGGTAGATTTGGTTAAGACTTATAATCTCTATTTTGCTGATGAGCAAAAAGGTTCAGGGATACTGACTTGACTTGCTCACTTGTCACAAAGTTATTAAGCAGAATTCAAGCCCAGACATCTCCTGGCACCAAGTTCTTTCTACTACACTAATTTAACATGAATTGGAGGCAACATAGCAGACATTTGTATATGGTACTTTTAGGTGTGCAAAGCAATATGCATACATTTAAATAAATATAAAAACACACAAAATTTCAACCTCTAAAAATGTTAAGTGTGTATGGCAGGTATTAACTTCAGTTTAGAAATGATGAAAGCATACACAGAGCTGACTTATTTCCATCTTCAAGCCTTAGCTAATGCCATTCTGTGTCACTCCAATCATACCACCACTGGAAAGGTTTCCTTCATAAATTCCATACTTATTATGATATCTCACTTTACTGCATTTTCTGTTGTCCTCATATTCAATTTATAACACATTAATTTGCTTTAAAACTACTTTATCATTATTCTAATATCATTTATAGTGTGTATATTTTTGTCTCTCCCCCTTTGCCTCCTTAAGACCAGGAACCATTTTTTGCTTTTTAAACCAACTTTGCCCCCTTGTTCCTGTATCCTCTCAAAGTCTTCTCTAAGTACTTTATACATAGCAGACTTCAATTAATACTTGTCACCTAATCTCTTTTTACCATAATCATGTAGACAACTTAAGTTCTTAAGGAAAAAGATTCCAAAATACTGAATCTTCATAAAAAACCTGTACATGGTTAATGAGACTACAATTCCAGGTTAGTGTGATAAGAATCACCATCAGTTATATACCAGAGTTTCTCTATAACCCATCACCAATTTTATCTTTTAAAAGGAATTACAGGAACCCCAAACCTTTAACTGAAGCATCTGATAAGTAGAAAACACTAATACTTAACCAGTGATTTTTGTTTCAAACAAACATTTTGATGCCCTTCTGGCTATTTTTGAAGTAACTGCAAAATCCATGTAACAATTAAGTATTAAAAATCAATAGGAATACTTTAAAACTGAAATTAAATGTGTGGCATATTGAAAGCAAAAAAGTGTTTGCTTTGATGAGTGTGAAATTATCAGATACATTGAGTCAAATGGACTTTCCCTAACATGAATAGAAGAGGTAAACAGCCTGTGCAAAGTCATGGACAAAGGAGATAAAATGCTCTGTAAGGAAAAAACAAAGCATGCCAATTTCATTGAAACACAAGAGTATGAAGGAGAATGATGTACAATTACCCTGAAAAAGTAGGTTAAAGCCAGGTTATAAAAAAGTTAGAAGTCATGCTAAGACATTAAGTCCTATGGGCTAGAAATTCAAACAGCTATCAGTAAAGTTATTTAGCTATGCATCTCAACTGTGATTCAGTCATATTTAAGGTTAAATTTGTGTTAAAGCTTGATTTGGGAGCTCTTTAAAAAAACACTTTTTAAAAACCTTGAGAGGACATTATTTAGAATTTTTTTTAAAGCACTGAATACCACAGATATGCTTCATTCAATATTTTCATCAATTTAAATGAAAAACCTTCCTGTGATAACATTAATTAAATGAGAAACAGGTTTCAGAAGGTAACATGATGCTCACCTTGTCATACCAGCACCGCATACTGAGCTGGCCACACATGCAGTTGCTAGAAGAGCAATCATCTATGCATACACAGTACTGGAAAAACAAAAGATACAACAACATTCTTTAGGAAAAAAAAACACAACCTCATGACTTAGCAGAAGACAAATGTTGTTGTTGAACTGTTTCAGTCATGTTCAACTCTTCCTGATTAAATAATGGAACTCTATTTTCCTCCATGTTCACACCATATTCATACCAGTATTTTTCCTTATATTCCAGCTCTTAAAATTATCCCCAAGGCCGATGCACAACATTTTGTAAAGTTCCTTTTTTATGTTCTTTCTAAATAGTGCTACTGTCTTTTTATATTTCTAACACATACAAAAAGAGGACTCATAGTCTTCTAAAGGTGAAGATAAGAAAATAGTACTGGAAGCACCAAAGATTTCTGTTTCAAAGTATGATCTTCTTCAACCCTTGATAATGTACAATAGGCTAGACATATAAGATTTAGTACTTAACTCACCTGCAAATGTGTAATATTTCTATCAATGTTCATAGGGGACGTCACACAATTCTGTGAAACATACTTGTAGTTACTAGGGCATGGCTCATTGTCCACAGCATTGACACAAGGAATGGGAATTCGTTCATAGCCTCGAGCAATGTCTCTATCATTTGAAATGAGAAGGAAAAAGTTAAACTTTCTGTACCCCAAAAATGAATTTCCCCCGAAATAAAACTTAAGATAAAGCAACAGGGTGGTACTGTGAGAAAAATTAATCTAATGATGATCTTTAAATATTTCAGCTCTAAAGAAATGTTATTTTATTTTCAAATTTGTTTTAGTCACATTTATGAATTATTTGTCATAATACTGATTTCAATTATCTAGAAGTTTGCCAACAGTGAGATGGAGAAAAGACCTCACTTGACATCTAAGTCAGTCTTACCTACTCATCGTTTTTTCTATTTGGACAGGTTTATCATTGGAAGATTCTCGGAGAGTCTTATTCATTTGAAGAGCTCCCCAGACCTGAGAGTTGAGGCTGGAACACTGGAGTGGTGTCTCTCCTTCCTTGTTCTTTAGGGTGACATCAGAACCACGAGAGAGAAAGAGGCTACAAAACAAAAATCCAAACCTAATATTGAAGACTATAGTGAAACAACAAATGTTTCAAGGAAGGAGAAATATTTTGTAAACCTCCTAACACCACTAAAAAAAAAAAGCTATTTTCCTTCATTTGTATTATTATCCAAAACTAACCTAAGGTCTAAATAGAGATTCTGAAAAATTAGGCTCGATTTTACTAAGGAAAATAACTCATCACTCTTCTCCCACATTCTTTTTCAAAAGCCACCACAAACTATATTCTAACTAAAAAGTTAATATAAGGGACTAAAGTTATCATGTTATTTTTAAAATCCTTGGTTCATATCTTTACTCCTGGTGAACATATATTGAGAATAAACAAAAATGCAGCAATTTCTAGCCTCTTGAAGACAGAGCAAGTGATGTTTTAATTTTTTTAGAATATCAATAGACTATACAGTCAATTCTCAAATATTTGTGAGTTACATAGTACATGGGATACATATAATCATTGTTTTATCCCAGGCTAGTTTTCTCCCTTTACACAGTAATTTCCTCTGAATGGTCCATTTTTAACTTAAACTTAAAAGTAGTACAAGCTTAAATCAAGCATAACCATAAAGAGAAGTCTACTCCTATCTCATATATAGACATATATATATATATATCTTATCATGTTGGGTATATACATGTGTATCACTTCTCAATTAATTTTATATACATTTATGTATAAAACTGTAATGGTAATGGGAATTTGAATATCTTCCCTGCCCCTTAATAAACCTAAGGGAATCTGAAGACCTTCCCTGCTTTGAAAATATACTCTGCCTCCTGATAGGCTGAATGGGGTCACAAGGAGCCTGTGGCCAGAGGAGTTTGCTAAAGGGTGGAGCAGAGCCCACAGGAAGCTTGGAGTGAGAACAGCTAAATGTGGGAGGAGAAAGGACAGACAGCAGACAAGGAGACAGACTTGTGAGTAAATGCTGGTTTGTGGATGTTGTGGCTCTCTGTGCTGTTGTGGCTTATTAACTTCTTTGCTAACATGATGGAATTGGCTTACTGTTTTGGAATTCGGTTTTCTGTCTTCTATATGGACAGTCTGTTATATTTTGTAATTGAGCACCATACAAGTATATTTATAGTGACTGTGGGTGCTGTGAAAATTGCATTGTCACTACAAAAATCAGACAAGAATGCTTTTCAATTCTTAGTATGAATAATTTGGGAATTGTCCAACATACACTTTAAAAAAGTATAGAAAAGGTCCAGTCCTGCACTGACCCAGGGTCTAGGAATCGTAAGGCAGCCTGCCCTCCTCCCCATGGCGCTGAAGGGTGTCTCCGAGTGGCGGCTCCTGAGCCGAATCCACAGCCCCGTCCTGGACTTGGCGAGAGGCCGAGTCACCCAGGCCTCGACCCGGGCTTCACGCCCCAACTTCAACTGGCAGGACCCACTTCTTCTGGAATCACAACTGACACCTGATGAGATCCTGACCTGAGATACTTTCCGAGCCTACTGCCAGGAAAAGCTGATGCCCCGTGTCCTCCTGGCTAATAGAAATGAAGTGTTTCACCGGGAGATCATTTCAGAACTGGGGCAACTGGGTGTGCTAGGCCCCACCATTAAAGGTTCTGTATGTGGTAGGGATAAGGCTAGAGGAAGAATCTTAGAAAGGATCTGTGAAGACCTGTATTTGTAAAATATGCCTATCTGTCTCTTGATGTTGAGAGACAGACACAGAGAAAACAGATTTAGAGAGAGAAGAGAGCACTCAAATAGATAAAAAAATGATTAAAAGTTTTTTTGGCAACTAATTAAAACAGTTCTATGTGTAACGGTCTCAACCCAGCTGGACAGCTGAAGACTATGTATATAATTGTTCAGTTGTATCCAACTCTTTGTGACCACTTACTTCTTTGTGTTGTCTATAGAGTGCTTTGCCATTTCCTTCTCCAGTTAATGAAGGCAATTTTATTTAGGTATTTGTATGAATAGGCATATATAGATATTCTAATGAAAGTAAAAGAAACTCTGTAGTTCCTGTTACCTCCAAGATAAAGTTTAAAATAGGTCATTTGGGACCACCATCTATACTTGGGTCTTTTCTGCTATTTTTTGCTGACCCAATAGCCGAACTTGTAAGGTTCCTGATACAATTACAGCTGTCATGAGTCCTCTCAGCGTATACTTTTACCCAGTGGAAAATGTGTGAAACATATTTATCTTAGTTCTCAGGTGGAAACAGTCTAATATTTTGCTTTTCCTGAAGTAAAGTTTATTAATCCATTAAAAAATTTAACCTTTAAAAAAAAAAGGTATAGAAAAACTGATTTAGCCTTAAAGGAGAAAAAGGGCTGGGTACCTTGGTTGATGTGAATTATTCACTTTAATGCTATGCAAATGAAAAGACAGAAGTCTTCTCCTAAGATCCAGTGTAGAAAGCAAAATATGTATATTGCCATAGAAAAAGTGCCATTTTCTAAGTATTCAGAGATTTTTGTCTTTTTATGTACCATCTTCCCAGCTAAACACAGAAACACATATCAACTCCAGAATAAATAAGGGTAGTGATAATCTAAACCAGCACTCCTTAACCCCATATGGGGTTGCATTACTAAATGTGGGGGTCACAATAAATTTGACAACAGTAAAAGGTTTCTGAACGCACAATGACCAAAAATTAATTCAAAATCAAATATATAATGAATCGAAGGTATTCCTGGAAGCACATGGTCTGTGTTTCATCATGCAATTTCACTGTAGCCTTGGTTCTGAACACACAGCATGGTACTTTGCACTGTGCATACCGTCATGCCATGCAATACCAACACTGCCAGAAACACCTCAGCTCAGATTCGAATATTGTATGTTATGAAATGCAGTGTTTTTACTGTACATACAAAATTGTTAAATGAATTTTGATTTGGGATTATTTCTGAAATGGCCCTAAATATACTTTTGTCATTTTGTATTACAAAGTGGCATTTTCACCACTGATAATTATAACACTGATCACCTCTGAAAAACACTGAAGATGCTCTATGTCCCACAGTATCAAATATTTCACCAAGATTGAATTCTTTTTTTTCCCTTTTTTAAGGGGAGAAGGAAAGGCAATTGGGGTTAAGTAACTTGTCCAAGGTCACACAGATACTAAGTGTCAAGTATCTACGACTGGATTTGAACTCAAGTCCTCCTGACTCCAGGGATAGTACTTTAATCAGTGCACCACCTAGCTGCCCCTCTGATTACTTGCCTACCCCCTTCCAAGGATCCCTCCCTCTATCCTTCCATTACCTTATATCTAAACACCTTTCTATAACTGCCTTTTACGTATTCTCTCACCTTCCCCTCTAAAGAGCCCTTCCTTGTCCTGTCTCCCCTCTCTTTGCCCCTACCATTTTATTTCTTCAGAATTTAGAAGACGTACATACTCTTCTAAATACGTATGTATTGTTCCCTCTTAAACACATTCCCGAAGAAAGTACATTACCAGCCCTCCTCTCCCATCCGCAACTCTTTTGTATCAATTCTTCCCCTTGCACTTCATTTGTATAAAACACAGACTCTTTTTAGGTGTTCCCTAAATGGTTTTATTCTTTTAATTCGTATCATGCTCAGATTTACCCCCAATATTTCTTAGGAGCTACTCAATTATTAATAAAAATCTTAGACATACATTTTACATATGTAAAAAGTAAATGGTCTAGGGGAAGCTAGGTGGCCCAGTGAATAGAGTACCAGCCCTGGAGTCATGAGGACTTGAGTTCAAATCTGGTCTGAAACTACACTTACTAGCTGTATGACCTTAGGCAAGTCACTTAACCCCAATTGCCCTACCCTCCCCCCTCCAAAAAGAAAAAAGGCAAAAAAAAGTAAATGATCTGTCCTTATTGAATTCCTTAAAATTAGTCTTTGTTATGTACCTTGTATTTCTCTTGACTCTAGCATGTTCTTCTATTAAGTTCAGGTTTTGGTTTATTGTTTTGTTTTTTATTTTAAACAAAGTCTTGAAAGTCTGACAATTGGTCAAATATCCATTTTTTTTTCATCCAAGATTACGCTTAACTTTTCTGGGTACGAAATTTTCGGCCGGAGCCCCAGTTAGTTTGCTCTTTGACAGTGTTCCAAGACCTGCAGTCCCGTAATGTCTCTGCTCCTAAGTCTTGTGTGATGCTAATTGTGGCACCATCATATTTAAATTGTTTTGTTCTTGTCGCTTTTAATATTTTATCCTTGAACTGGGAGTTTAGGAATTTGACTATGATATTCCTGAGTTTTCCAAATAGGATCTCTTTTAAGTGGTGATCGATGGATTTTTTTTTCTATTTCTACTTCCCCCACCATTATTCTAAGGCTTCAGGACAATTTTCTTTATTTCTTGTATTATTGTATCAAAATTCTATTTTTGATCATAACTTTTAGTTACTCTGATTATTTTTGTTTTCTCTTCTTGATCTATTCTCCAAATCTGTTGTTTCTCTTATGAGATGTTTCACTTTCTCTTCTATTTTTTCATTATTCTTATTTTGTTTAATTATTTCTTGATCTCTTATAATTTCACAGGCTTCACCATGCCCAATTCTAATTTTCAAGGTGTAATATTCTTCCTTAAGATTCTGGATCTCTTTTTCTAATTGGTTTACTTTCCTTTCATAATCTTCTTTGTTTTTCTTGGATTATTCTTATTTTTAGTTTTAGCTTTTCCTCCATCTCTGTCATTTGATTTTTTAAAGATCTTCTATGAATTCTTTTGGGGCAGGTGACCATTTGACATTACTCTTTGGGCGTTTCTTTACTTCAATATCCTTCTCTGAATATCAATCCCATCTTCTCTATTCCTTAATAGTTTTCTATAGTTGGATTCTTTCTCCTTTGCCTATGTATTTTTGTTGTAATAGCTTAATTTTTGTAATCACCTTCAGTCCTGGGGCATGGCAGATGGTACCACTTACCCTAGATCTTCAGTTCTCCCCTCTAGCCTGGAACCAAAGCCAAACCTCCAACTTCCTATAAGTGCCCACAGCCAGGGGTTTTCTGCCCCACTGCTTCTGCATTCACCAGGTATGAGCTGGTTCCTTTTCTCCCCCACCATTCTTCACAGCACAGTTGTGTTTGGCGTTCCTGGTCAGCAAAGGTTTCCTGGAGCTTCCTGTGCTCAAACATCCAACTCCCCTCATTTTCCTCTCTAGGGGGATGGAGGGTAGGGGTGGAGTGGTAAAAGTTCCTGTGTCTTGGGCCAAGGTAGCTTCTAAAAACAACTAACCCCAGGGCTCACTCCTTGTGTGTAAAGCAGATCCTAGCTTAGAGGTGTTTACTCTTAATCAAACCTAGTCCTGGGATTTTTCTTCTGATTTTCCCAAATAGTCCCAGGAAGACTCTAGCTGTGCCCCTATTCTTATTTATTTTTACCTCTATTTTGTTTGCCCTAAGGTGCTATTTTATCTCTTTTGTGGAGAAAAATCTTGGGAGCTTAGAATTTTCTAACCTACTTTATCATCTTCCCAGAATCCTCTGAATTCTTTATAGAAAAATAAAGCAAGCCTATCCATCTCATTAGTATGCAAATTTGCTTTCATCTTTAATAAATGGTAAAATTATATGTATAACAAAGAATTATTTTAAAATAAATTTATGATTTATTATCAGTAAATGTTTAATTTGTATACCTTTTTTATATACATATATACCCTAAGTTATGTAAAATTTTCTCGGGAGAAAAGGGGTCACAAGTAGAAATTGAGGTTAAAAAGCCCTGATCTAAGCCATACTTACACCACACAGTCATAGCGGTTTTCCCTGGCTGCAATGTGCAAGGGTGAGTCTCCATGAATGTTTACTGCATGTAAATCACACTTAGCAGCCAACAATATCTCTGCTATTTCAACACAGCCAGAAAAAGCTGCCCAATGCAAACAAATATTTTCTTCCTAGAAAGAAAAACATTAAGATAAACAGTTTAATCAACTAAAATTTTAATAGATTTGAGTTCTGTATGCTCTGTCCCAGAAACAAAAATGTGATCTCTTCCTGTTTACCCTATATCTCATGTTTTCCAGTCTCCTTTGGCTCAGGAACTTTTGCCCTGGGACTTTCATTGCTAAGATAAGGGACTCTTGCCTCACAATATCTAGGCTGATTCCAATCATGCTCATTTTGATCTTGCCTATCTTTTTACTCCCTGCCCTGATCCTACAGGAACTTTCTCCACTTGCAGTTCTGGAGCCAGAATCAAATCAGTATTGCCACTGTTACTGGAAAAATGTCCCATTCAGGACACTATTCCTTTATATGCTATCCACTCCTTCAATAGAGTATAAGTTCATCGCAGGCAAAAATATCTTGCCTTCTGTATTTGCACCAGATGGCTTTCACATAGTAAGCATTTTATGTTTTGGTCGTAAACTAAAAGATGGGAGAGATGGCTATTTTTTTCACTAATTACAATTCTGCTTACATGTCAAAATCAACGGGCACACAGAGATTTCCTATATGATTATAGCAAAGTGGGAAGACCACGTTAAGAAACATCTGAATTCTAAAATATATGTAGTTCTTCTAAGTTGTTGTTCATAAAACTGACACCAAAAACCTCAGTGTGTCAGCTCAATGTCAAAATGGATTTATTTGACAAGCAGAATTCATTACTTAGCAAAAACAAAAAAAAACAAAAACAAAAACAAACAAACAAACAAAAAAAACATGCTGAATAATTAAGTCAGTTACCAAAAGAATCATCTATATAAATATATGGAACAATTATAATGCTGTAGATATGTCTTCATAATAAAAGAGGCAGTACTAAGGCCAGGATATAATGTAGTAAGATATTAAATGGTTTGTAAAAAATATATAGAGGGGCAGCTAGGTGGCACAGTGAAGAGAGCATTGTCCCTGGAGTCAGGAAGGCCTGAATTCAAAATCCAACCTCAGATACTTGACATACTAGCTGTGTGATCATGGGCAAGTCATTTAACCCCAACTGCCTTGCTTTCCTCCCTCCAAAAAAATAATAAAAACAAATTTATAGAACTTGAGTTTTAAAAACTTCTATTCTTATACCTGCTTTTTTAGGTTTGCAGTTGGTTGATTTATTTAGAGCTACTTTGTTAAATGCTAACCAATCTAAGTAAGATTTTCTTTCTTACTCTACATATTTAATAAAATTTTGTAGAATGTTAAGTTTATAATAAAAAATGCATTATCTAGCATCTTAAAACCTTTTAAAACTATGAAAAACATATTTTCTTCAGGTTATAGGATGTAACTCATGTCTACAATGTAACTTTGAGAATCAGCAAAGGAAAAACCAGCTTATTGATGAAAACTATTTCATAACAATATTGAGAAAAGTAGATAACAATTACTTGCCAGTGCCTATTCAATAAAACAAAACAAAACAAAAAAAAAAGAAAGAGAGAAAAAGAGAAAAATTAAATCAAACCAGTTTAAAATATTGTCAACTATGTGCTTAATTAAAAATTTCTTCTCTAGATGACTTCATTTGTAGTCCCAAAATGTTATAAACACACTTACATTGTCTCGTATGTTGATGTCTGATCCTTTAGCTAGCAAGAGCTTCACAAGATCAACGTGTTTGTACTCGGTAGCCCAAATCATTGGTGTCCAACCACCATCATCCTAGTTTTCAGAATAAACAGGAAAAAATATACATATGAAAAATACAGGAGAGGTCAAGATGCTAGAGATTCTACCAGTTAAATTCCACTTCTACAAATAATATAGTAAAAGAAAAAGGACAAAAAAAAATCCACTTGTCACCTTATTTGAAATGGATGTGTAAATAAGAATATCAAGTGAGCTGGTGTTGCAGGAAAATAAAATTAAAATTCCAATAATTCTAAGTGATTTATTTCCAGGCAAATAAACACCCAGATAAGTACTAGAAAAGCACAAAAGGAGAAATTCTAGGGAGATGGCTACCTGAACAGGAAACAAACCAGACAGCTCCCACATCCCTACTGCAGCTAAACCCTAAATTCATACCATACATTGTGAAGATCAAGAAATCCACTAAGAAACTAGGTGACCACTTCTATTCCCAGAATGCAAAAGAGTTAAGTAAGAAGTTCAATAGCAAAAGGAAAGGGGGCCAAGAGGGCAGTACTTGTTCCCTCCTATAGTGAAGAGTGAAAAAGGCAGACTACTTCATCTTACCACAAAAATGCCAACAGGAGCATCCCCTACCCCCACCCCCCCCAAGTTTGGCCCTCACACAAAGTCCCAATTCAATAAAGCAAGAAAGATAAGCAAATCAAACCAACATCAACCAACCAACCAATAAAAAAAAAACAACAACTGTAAACTTAGAGATCTCCATATAGGAAGAATAACTCTATGGCAACTGCAATCAGATATGCAAAGGAAAAATTGATTTTCAACAAGAACTACATAAATATTTAGAAGAAATGAAGACAAATAAATAATGAAATAAAGCTCTGAAGGAAAGAAATGGAAAAATAAATGTCTTAGACTAGAAGGTAGTAAACTTCACTAAAGAAACAGACTACCAGAAAACCAGAATAGACCAAAGACTTCAATAGCTTTATGACACAGTAAAAAATATTTAAATTTTAATAATTTTATTATTATATAAATTTTATATATAATATATAAAATTTTAAAACACAAATATAATACATATATTTATATATAAATACGTTATATATAAATATGTAAATATAAATATATAAATAAATATAAATGTAAAATATAAAATACTATAAAAATTTTTTTTTAATTTTAAAACTGCAAGAAAAAAATAGAAACAAAATATAGGATCTGATATCAGAAATGAGGGGGGGAAATTAAAGATAATTTAAACTATGACATCCCCCCAAAAAAAGGTGTTTTGGTCTTGTATTTTAAGAAAATATAAATGAAAAATGTCTAGCCTTGTTAGAATCATAAGATAAAATTGAAGACAAGAGAAAATGTGACAATCATCTCCTGAAAGGGACGCCAAAAAGGAAAAGTCCCAGAAACGTAACAGCCAAAATCCAGAATGTCAAAGGAAAAACACACTTTTAAGTAGTCACAAAGAAGCAAGTCAAGTACAGTCTGTTCTGCTTATTCAACTCATACGTTCCTAAAAATCACTATCATGTAAAAGCATGCAATAAAAACCACAGGGCTTATAGGCAAACAGATTTAGGGACACAACACAAATTTCTGTCAATGATACACACACATAAAATAAAAAGTACCTAGTAAAAATGGTAGCCCAGTTTTATACATGTTAAGTGATTAAGAAATACATAAATATTGCAATGAATAATGTCAGAATCAATGGCCTCAGATTGCTGCTGACCCAGGGCTTCAACTGGCTGAAACTCTGGAAAGTGGGACCAGGGCAAATGTCATGGAGGAGGGTAAGGAAGGAAGGGAAGGAAAGGAAGGGAGACAGGGAGAGAAGGAAAGAGGGAAGGAAGGGAGGGAGGGAGGGAAGGGGAGGGGAGGAAGAAAGGAAAAATGGAATGGGAGGAAGGAGAAGTTGGGTCATGGCTCCTTCTGTACCAGAAGATATAAAATAAATATGACACTTTACCTCAAAAAAGAACTGGTTTGCCTGTAGAAGTGGGTTTCTGAAGGACTCAAGTTCATGAGTTATTGTGAAGTGGTGCACACATAAGCACATAAAATCACACATAAGCAAATGTGAAATTCACATTATGTACAAATTATTCCCTAATATAGCAACTGAGCCGGAACAAGTTCTCATTTTCAAAGCAAGAATTATAACAAGACTGACTGTACCAAAGAAGTACAAGTTAAGATCACACAAAATTTGGCAACTATTTCTCTATATGAAAGGAGATCATGAAACACAATATTCCAAAAGGGAAAAGAGTTAAGACTTATAAACAAGAATAACTTATCCTCCAATAACTTATTCTATTTAGTTCTACAGGGGAAAAACAGAAAATGGAAAGCAAGTTCTAAGGATTTCTCATGAAAAGATCAGAGATAAGTAGAAACTTCAAAATATAAATGTAAGAGTTTGTATTTGAGCAAATAGAAAGAGATACATGATGATTTGGCACTAATATTCTAACAGGGAGAGAAAAAAATAAGTACTTTCTGAAGTTTAATGTCTTCAAAGAAAGGATACTAAGGTAGTTAAATAAGGAAAAGAGAGGTGCTAAAGTAGACCAGTTCTATTTTGAGGGTTTTAGGAAAATAAAGAGAAGGAAGATAAAAGGAAAACATTAATGCAGAAAGGAGGAAGAAAGGAGTAATATTTGCTATCCATGATAAATGAAGTACCTAAGAAGAAACATAGAGGAATGCATAGAGGGAAGCAACAAAAAAAGGAGGGCATACAAATATTGATCAATAGTGCAGTGTCGAAAACAGGTATTTATGTAAATATATAAATATATAAAAGTGAATATATGTAGAATATGAAATAAATTAAAATAGTTAAATAAATAGAGGGTAGCTAGGCTAAAGTAATGAAGAAAGCACTGAACTTCAACTCAGTAAGAAATGAATTCAAAGTCTATCAGACACTTATTAGTTGTGTGACTCAGGGGTAAATCATTTTACAGATTATTGCAGCCTCAGGCACATCATCTATGAAATGGCGATAGTAACAGCACCTACATTAATGATCGAATGAAATAACATAAAGCTCTTTGCAAATTTTAATGTATTACATAAATGCTAGGTAACATACATGGTAGTTAAGGTATGAAGGCACTAAAAATTGGGGACATCAAGAAAGGCTTTTTGTAGACTGTAGACAGTGATGCTTGAGCTAAATCCAGAAGAAATTATAGGATTTTTTGAGGCAGGGGCAAGGATGAAGCACATTTAAGGTTTGGAAGATAGCCAATACAAAGGAATGGAAAGAGGAGATGAAATATCATGTGTGAGAAATGGAAAGAAGTTCAGATTGCCTGAATCACAGATTATGGGAAAGAAATCAATGTACAGTATGGGTGTAAAGATAGGTTGGAAGTAGATTACGAAGGATTTTTAAAGCCAAGCATAACAATTTATGTTTGAACCTAAAGGAAATAGGGAGTTTTTGTAGTTCACTGAGTAGAAAACTGACATGGTTAGCTCTATTGTTAAGGAAAATCGCTCCAAATACTATGTGGAGAGTGGATTTGTGTGGGGAAAGAATTGAGTCAGTGACACTAAGCAAGAAACTATTGCAACAAGAGGACAGATGTAAAATTACTAAGATATGGCTACTGGTTAAGTATGTAGAATTAGGAACAGAGGATAATGAAAGGATTATGAACTTAAGAGACAAGAAAAAGGGTAATGCCCTAAACAAAAATTGAGTAGAGTCACAAAACACAGTAAGTTGATAATTAAATCCATGGGAGATAACGAGGTCATAAAGAGAGAGAGAATGGCTAGAGAAAAGAGAAGAGACATAGGACAATGCTTTGGGATATAGCCACAATTAGGGGGCATGATACAAATGATGATCTAGTAAAGGAGGTTGTGAAGGAGTCAGACAGCAGAGAACAGAGTCATGAAGATCTAGAGAGGCAAGAGAATCCCAGATGGTCAGACAATGGTCCAAAGAAGTAAAGAAGGATGAGGACTAAGAAAAGACAATCAGAATTGACTAAGAATTCAGTGATAACCTTAGAGAAAACAATTTCAATTAAGTGATTAAGTGAAAAGCCACATTACAGTAGACTGAGATGTAAAAGAGGGAAAGGACTTAGAGGCAAAGTATGTAGACAACTTTTTCTAGGAATCTGGCTAAGAAAGGGAGGAAAGCCTTTTCCTAGCCACTGAAGTCTTCTTCTGAAGTCTCCTCAAGGCTGGTAGATAGCCTTGGGCTAAAAAAAAGCTACAAACATGGATTTTGTGATAGACTCTTAAGTCTGGTGTCTGAAAACCAGCCTAGTCCAATAAGTTCACAGAGATCCACTAGCTACGCAGAATATAGGATATTTTCCTGCCATGGAAAGTCATGAAGACCAATTATTAAGGTACAGTCAGTCTAAGATACAGATTAAACACATACCCTGGCAAAATCACTGACTTTTTAAGTCTGTCAGCTACTACGTTGCTGGGTGGTACATGTGTGAGTGAATGTATGTGTGTGCATGGTCTACCACTTTTTTGGTGCCTTTTCTGTCCCAAGGAGCTCTTCCCTTTCTTCAGCGCCTAAAATCCAGGAATTGGCGCCCCCCCCCCCCCCCACCAAGCAAAGTACTGAACCTCTCTGCAGTTAGGTGGAATAGAGAGCTCTACATCTGGCATCAGGAAGACCTGAGTTAAATGTGGACAAAGATGCCTTCCTATGTGAAAGAAACTCCACAAGTCCCTTGACATGTCTATCTCAATTTCCTAAACAGTAAAATGGAGATACTAATACAATGTTCTTTCAATGTTACTATGAGGATCAAAGAAGATATTTATACTGAGCTAAACACAGGGCCTGGCATGTAGCAGGTACTTAATAAACTTTGCTTCTCTTAATAAACATTAAAAAAAAAAGAAAGAAAGGGAGGAAAGGCATAAGACCACAACTTTAGGGAATGGTAAGGCCTAATGAAGACGGCTTTTTTGAAGGATGGAAGAGTCTTAAGCTTGAAGAGGGTTCCCAGTGTCTGTTTTCAGTCAGTGGGCAGGGTTTCTAGCTGCTGAGGAGATGCTTCAGGGGCTCTGTAGTAGCAATCAAGGAACTCATAGATAGGCAAAAACTGAAAATTAAAGGTGGCATAAGGGAAGAGGCAATCTGACGAAAAAGATAGGAATATATGAGAACAAGATGACATATAGACAGGGCAGTTAGGTGTTACAGTGAATGGAGGACCAGCCCTGGAGTCAGGAGGACCTGAGTTCAGATCAGCCGTAGACACTTAACAATTACTAGCCGTGTGACCTTGGACAAGTCACTTAACCCCAGTTGTCCTGCCTTTCCCCCCTCCAAAAAGCAAAAAAAAAAAAAGAAGAAGAAGAAGAAGGAAGGAGAAGGAAGAGGAGGAGAAGGAGAAGCAGAAGGAGAAGACAACATGGAGATGCTCCTAAGAAACTGAAGTAAAGGGAAAAGGCAAGGAATAATGTAAAAAAGTTTTGGAATGAAGAGAAGGGAACAAGAGGGTGTTACTGGAGAAAAGCCTAATTTCCATAGAAAATAAGGTTTGAGGTCCTCAAATAAGCTAAAGGAACAAAGAGGTTTGGAAGTTTTGAGGAAAGGTGAGGATAGAAGGTTTGGAACAATTTCTCTGGGAATCAGGGAAGAGCAAAAGGATTATTCTGCTATAGTAAGGAACAAGAAGGGACTATATAACATAAATTTGGAAGGCACTCAACCAAATATGCAAAGGTGTTATGCAGTAGAACCTGGATTCAAATACAAGTACTCTAGACTCTAAACCAATATAAACTCTCACCACTATGCTAAAGCAACAGAACAACAGCAGAAAAGAAGATCACATTAAGACCAACATAAGAGATACCCTTCAAAGTATTAATCAAGATTTTTTAAAATTCTGCTCCCTTCCCAGGCTATAGGAAATAAGGATTCTCAGGTCATTAAAATACCTCTCATTTGGATTTACAATGAATAAAATTAAAGTCTCTTTTTCTCTTTCATACATCCTTATATGAATATCTCTGTTGTATAAAAGGAGGAATGTGGTAACTTATAAATACTGAGGGTGGGGTCATTCAACTCTGGTGAATCTAATGATAAATCATAACCATACTTTCAATGAGTATTTTTCTTGGGTAATAAATTACAGATTTTGTGGCTGTTGGTGCTAAGAGACAACTGGTTTATATAAATCAGAAAGAGGAACAAAATTCCAAAAGGCCTTCTAGCTTCTCTTATTGATTTGGGGAACCATGCCATTTTGTTTAAAATGGAAAATGAGAACTCTTCAGGAGGGGGCTACAAAATTGCTACCACTACCTAGCACCAACTATTTAGGAGTAAGGGATAGCATGACACATGACATTAGAGGTCCATTATTGCTTAAACAGATGATAAGCATATTGCTTGTCTCCTATCACCTAGGTTTCCATTATTTCTTAGTCATCAAGCTGGTTTATAAGGCAGATTACTAAGCAAAAGGTATAAGCACTACAAAACTATGATAAGGCTCTGGAAAATTGAGAAGCAACATCCTAATATGGGATGGAGGATGTGGGAGATTGATATCTGATCCCCCAGAGTATGTACCGAACAATAGGCCTCATAGAGTAGACAAGCTTAAAAAGTATTTACTGGTTGAACCACAAATATTGCTGAGTAATCTCTTTAACAATAGTAACAAGGACTGTTCCCTCCAGCCCGAGCCGGGCCAACAGCAGAGAACTACACCTCCCAGCCATCTGAGCAGACCGCCTATCAGTGGGTCCCACCTGTCCCTCAGACTCGCCGTAGCGCGGTCCAGACAAGGCTTCGAGGAAGCAGGAAGGGGGGGGGAGAAGGGGGCGCCAGGCAGGTGTGTCGACATTGCTCCGGTAACAGCCCCTCTGGTAACAGCTCCTTGCCCAGAGCCCGCTTGCCTGATTGGCCCCCTTCTTCCTCCCTGTGGTACACGGTGTCCCGGGGGACCGGCTTCGGGAAGGCGCCATGGACATCTTCGGGGACTTAAGGAACAAGCACCAGCTGTATTACCAGGTTTTAAACTTTGCCATGATTGTATCTTCTGCTCTTATGATATGGAAAGGCTTGATAGTTGTCACTGGGAGTGAAAGCCCTATTGTGGTGGTTCTGAGTGGCAGTATGGAACCAGCATTTCATAGAGGAGACCTTCTGTTTTTTTCGTTTTTTGGGGGTTTTTTTGGAGGGTAATTGGGGTTAAGTAACTTGCCCAAGGTTACACGACTAGGTTTTTGTTTTGTTTGTATTAAGTGTCTGACGCCGGATCCAAACTCAAGTCCTTCTGACTCTACTCACTGCGGCACCTGGCTAGAAAAGAAGATGTTGTAGGAAGAGCAAAAGGGTTTTTGCCGTATGTTGGGATGGTTACCATAATCACGAATGATTATCCGAAATTCAAGTATGCTCTTTTGGCTGTAATGGGTGCATATGTGTTACTGAAACGTGAATCCTAAAATGAGAAGCAATTCCTGGGACTGGACTGAAATGGATTCTATTGAAAAAAGAAAAACTAATATATTTGAAATGTTTCACTTTCTACATAAAAGAAAACAGTGTGCAGATTTTTTTGTCTTGTCCAAATAAATGGTTCCTCAGTAAAAAAAGAAAAATAGTAACAAGGACAGAGTTCATCCTCTCTGTTCTATACAAGAATAAAAAAATAGGTATGTACCTACTAAGTGATTCTGAAAGGGATAAATAAAAGTTCTTCTACCACTACCCAGCACCAACTACTCAAGAGTAAGGGATAGCATGACACATGACATCAAAGGTCCATTCCATAACTACGAATGTTACCTGGCAGTTGACATCCATCTGTCCATTTGAGAGCAAATACTGAACCACATCATAGTGTCCTTTCTTGGCAGCTAGGTGTAAGCATGTGGAGCCCTCTGCATCCTGAAAGAAAAATAAAATTAAGTGATAAAGAAAACGTTTCAAGAAATAGTCTCTTCATCTATAAATAGCAAACAATTTTCAGTTTTACACTTACAACACTAGACAAATAAAAAGTGGATCTGATGAATCTGAACCCAACTGTTGATTTCCCCAAAAAACCTTAAATGGTTTAAACAAGGCCAGAGATGTCCACATGGCAGTACTACGCTCTTCTTGCAGATCTATTCACATGTCTTTGAAGTAGACTTTCTACTCAGATAACATACAAGGCAATGCCATTCAAAGGATGATTCTACTAAAGACATTGAAGAGACTGGTGTGATGAAATTGACAAAAATTTATCATATCACAATGTCCTTCAGATTTTCTTGAATTCAAATGATAGCACTTCAAAAACATTTATTAAAACACCATAGGGTACTTCTAAAGCTCAAATTGTATAAAGTAGTAACTATTAAAACAATTTGATAACAAAAAATGAAAAAGTTAATCAGTGAAAAAGACTAGATAAGCAAGCACAAGAAATAAGTGAACTCAATAAGTACATGTTCAGTAAACAAGAAAGAATATAAATTACATGAAGAACAACTCTTTATTTGAGAAGAATTCCTGAAAACAGTTTATAGCAATTTTACAAAAGCTGGTTTTAAACCAATATCTTATACTATAAAACACAACAACCTTAAAACAGAAGCAAGACCTGAATGAATACACAAACACACACACACAGAAGTACCTTTCACAATTATGGTTAGGAGAGAACAGAATCAATCTTTAACCAAAATAAGGATAGAGAATATTATAAAAGACAAAAGAGATAATTTTAATTACGTAATACTGGAAACCTTTTGCACAAAAACAATGCAACAATGGGGATGGGGGGCGGGACGGGGATCTTTGCCACCAAAATCTTTAACAAGGATTTGATATCTAAGATGTAAAAGGCATTAACACATATTTAAAAACCAAGATTCTTTCCTCAATGAATAAGTGATTAAAAAACAGTAGTCTACAAGAAAGGAATTATTAATGATTGACATCCATAGGAATGTTCCAAATCACTAAAAATAAGACAAACAGCAAAACTAAACAACACCAAAGTTTCACTTCATATTTAGTAAATTGCAAAAAAATGAAACAAACAAACAACAACAACATGGAAATAGCCATTGTTGGGAGTGGCTGTAGAAAGACAAGTATGGTAATACACTGTAGGCAAACTTAGGAATTGATTCAACCAATCTGGAATGCAATTTGGAACAATGCTTAAAAAAAAAACCTCCCCCATGATCTTTAAGATGTACACGCATGCACGAGCGAGCACACACACACACACACGAAATTAGAAACATATAGAAAGGGTCCCATATACACCAAATATTCATAGTAGTATTTTTATGGTGGAGAAAAAACCCTGGGAATTATACAGATGCCTATAAACTATGGTTAAAAAAACTATGCTACCTGAGGATAATGAGATATTACAATGCCACAGAAAATGACAAATATGAAGAACTCAGAGAAGCATGGGAGATAATGAAATAAAGCAATGAGATAAGAACAAGGAAAAAACATACACAATGACTTTAACAATATAAATGGAAAGAATGGAAACAAATATAAAAGGCTATAGAATTACAATAACAAAATTTGGTCTAGATGAAGACCTAAGAAAAAGCTTCTATTTTGTGCTAGAATGGGGCTTAGGTATGGAATATTTGCTGCATTGTCAGATTCAGTTGATTTGTTGGTTAATTCTGCAAATTTGCATTCTTAGTCTTTCTTTTTTCATCTTTGTTGAATAGTATGATGTGCAGCAGAAAAAAAGTGGGAGGGACATATTCATAAAGGTGATGTGAAAAAGAACAATAAAAAATAACATTAAGTTATCTCTTCATTCATCCAATACTCACTATTTCATTTGAGACCTGACATTTTAGGAGCTAATAGTTAAGAGGCACACAATTTAAATAGTTGGAAAAAAGTTTCTCTCTAATGTTTCAGTAGAAACTATAGAGGTTAGCAATCAGCTAATTAAAAGAATGAGAGAATGTGGAAGAAGAAACAAATAGGAAAGAATTACACTACCTTCCTTTCTGCTCTATTTACTTCCATTTCTTTAAGATACTAATAATTATTAATTAAGGTCTCATCTAACATCTTCCAAAGGGAAAGAAAAGTAGGTTTCTTCAGTTTTTGCTCACACCACAAACAATTTCCACATATATTGGTAGTCAACAATTACCCTCAGTACTTTGGTGAAGATTTGGAATGAGTAAGGTTATGCCCTAGGGAGGTGTAAACACAGAGTATTGTTTTTTATTTAGAATGGGCAATATTTATACTGCTACCTATATCTTAAGGCAAATACCAACCCAGGGAAACTCAGAAATAGAAAAATCCACATTGAAGCATGAATGTTTTATAACATCTACAAACCCAGTTAAAATAGAAGCAGAAGAACTGGCTCAATGGGAAAGTAATCAGAACATAATGAATAATAAAACCCCCAAGATAAGATGTATAAACATAAGAGAGAAGGAAAACTCTGATATATGATAATAAAATTAATAGAGTTACCCAATAAAGGAAGCAGAAGGGATACTTCTACTTTACTTTTGTTCAGGTGAATAAGCTTCTCTTTTAAGCTTAACTATTCACAACATTAGATGCAAAATGCTGCACTAATGGAGCAGCTAGGTGGCACAGTGAGTAGAGCACCAGTCCTGAAGTCAGGAGGACCAGAGTTCAAATCCTGTTTAGACACTTAACACTTACTAGCCATGTGACCCTGGGCAAGTCACTTAATCCCAACTGCCCTCCAAAAAGAAAAAAAAAAGTTACACTATTACCCTACTGTAATGACACTTTCAAATTCCATATGGTCAGACAGAAGAGCATAATACTGTGAGTGAACTGAGCCAGAATACACTACAAATAATCAATAGCAAATGGTAAATCACCAAACACAGAATAGCTAACAACAGTGATAACTTCCTCCCAAGATAGCTTTCTGAATAGGAGGAATACTGTCCAGCTCCTATATAGCTCCCCCACTAAAATCATGAAGTTCACACACCAGATCAAATAATGATAAAGAAATTCAATAAGAAACTATGTGAATTCTTCCACCCAGAAATGCACAAAAGGTAAGCCAGGAAGTCAAGAGCCAAAGGGAAAGGATGATCCTCTAGGAAAGCAAATGATACAGTGACAAGACAGAATATTTATAAACTGCAAGGCTTCCTGTGTAGGCAGCAAGAGTATGGTAAGAAAGCCCCACAGCGGGGGCCATTGGGAAGTCTTGTGAATAACAGTAAGACAATGATTAATCTGGTGCCAAATAGTGTGATATCAAAACTCAGACAGGGGCTTCTTTGAGATTCTTAAAACTGTCCTTGGATTTTTAAGTGAAGGAAGGGGAAAGAGGAACAGAGGAATACACTAAAGAAAAATGGAATAGAGCAATGTCCCTAAAGTCAAGAGGACCTGAGTTCAAATCCAGCCTCAGACACTGAACACAAAACTAGCCTGTGACCTTGGGCAAGTCACTTGACCCGAGTTGCCCTACCTTCCCCCCCTCCCAAAAGGAAGAAGAAGAAAGAAGGAAGAAGGAAGAAGAAGGAGGAGGGGGAGGGGGAGGACGAGGAGGAGGAGGAGAAAGAAGAAGAAGGGAGCAGAAATTGTCTTCTCTCCTAAATGGGGTGGATGGGAAGGAAGGTATAAAACATGGAAGTATAGAAGTGGGCATCAAATTAACTGTACTTTAATTTGAAAGACAAAGGAAGGCTTGAACACAAACACATAAAAATACACACATATCCCAACAGCTTTGTCAGAAATTTATAAAACTTCTATAGAAAAACAGAGACTGTAGCCACTCCCCCAACCCTACCCACCATGGATTTAAGAGGAAAGAAAATATCAGGGAATAAATAACCAAAAGCAAAACACAATTCCTGTTTCTAAAGGTAAGCAAGTCAGTCAATGAACATTTATTCAGCATCTACTATTTGCTAATGAATTTAAAATACTTAAGAAAACAAAAAAAGGAAAAAAAGGGGGGAAAGACATTCCCTTCAAAGAGCTCACAATCTAAAGAAAGGAAGAAAACACTTAAAAAGAAGCTTCAAAGCCAGAGGGGGTGAGGGTGGGTGCGAGAGAAAGGAGGCATTCAGCAAGATAAAATCCTGAATCCAGGAGAAATGATGAGATGGGTGCCTTGGGCTCCCACTTTTGAATGGAGCATCTGGGAGACAGATGAGTGTATCTTCTACCTGCTCCAGTCAGAAGGAGGAAGCTAGAAACCAGAACTGAAGAGGTAGGAGATTAACAGTTACTATGACATTTTCCTTCTTCATTTCTGCTTGACATGATTAAGTGCCCTTACTCCTTTCCAAAGTTAACCTCCTTACTTGTTCAAATGATTGCATTCCACCCTCTCTTCCAACTGCCTCCTCTGTTTTTTCACTTACTTTCAATCTCTCCCTCTCTTACCAGCTCCTTTTCTACTGCCTACAAACAGGGACATTACTCCCTTATCCTGAAGAAAAAAAAAAACCCTCACTTGATCCTTTCATCAACACCATCACCTTATATCTCTATAGTCCTTCTTCCCTTTGTAGCAAAACTCTTCTCAAAGTTCTTGGACAACTGGAGACTCCACCACTTTCTATTCTCTCACCTTCTTAACTCCTTATAATCTGGCTTCTGACCTTATTATTTCACTAAAACTGCTCTCTCCAAAGTTACTAATGATTTCTTACTTGCCAAATCCAATGGGCTTTTCCCAGTACTCATTCTCTTAGACTTCCCTGTAGCCTTTGACACTGTTGATCACTCTCTCTTTCTTGATACTCTCTTCTCTCTAGGTTGTCAGGGTATCACTCTCTTGGTTTTCCTCCTACCTATCTGACCACTCTTGCACTGGCTCCTTTATTAGATTCTCATCCAGATCATACTCTCTAACCATAACTGTCCCTGAAGGTTCTGTCCTGGGCCCTCTTCTCCTCTCCCTCTACAATACTTCATTTGGTGATCTCATTAGTTCTCATGACTTAATTGACAACTCTATGCTGATGATTCGCAGAACTACCCTTCATGCCCCAGTATCTCTGCTGACCTCTAATTTCATACCTCCAACTGCCTTTCAGTCATCTTGAACTAAATGTCCAGTAGATATCTGAAATTCAATTTGTTTAAAACGTAACTCATCATCTTTCTCCCCCAAACCTTTCCCAGCTTACTACTGTAAAGGGCAACACCACCTTCCCACTCCCTCAGTTTTACAAACAGGAGTTACTAAGGATTGCTCACTATCACTCCCCCCCGCCCCACATCGAAGCTGTTGCTAAGGCCTGTCAATTTCACCTCCGCAACATTTCTCAGATATGCCCTATTCTCTCTTCTGACAATGCCACAACTCTAGTTCAGGCCTTCATCACCATCTCAGGTCTGGATTACTGAATTAGCCACTGCCTCTAGTCTCTTCCCCACTACAGTCCATTCTCCATTCAGCCCTAAAGTGATTTTCCTAAAATATAGATCTGATCATGGCACACCCACACTCAGTAAACGCTAGTGGTTTTCCTATTGCCCCTAGGAACAAATGTAAAATTCTGTTTGACACTCAGGGCCCTTCATAACCTAGTTCGCTCCTACCTTTCTGTTCTTATACCTTATTCCCCAAATAAAACTCTTCAATCCAGTGACGTTGATCTCCTGTTCCACTTTTCATTTGTTGTTTCTGGGCATGTTCTCTGGCTGTCCTCAAGACCTGGAATGCTCTCCTTCTTCCACTTTGACTACTGACCTCCTTGGCTTCAAATCCCAACCAAAATCTCACCTACTACAGGAAGCCTTCTCTAATTCCTCTTAATTCCAGTATTTTCCATCTTTTAACAATTATATATTTATACTATGTAGAGTTTGCTTATATATTGTTTGCATGATGATGCCTTCTGTAATACTGTAAACTCCTTGTAGGCAGGGACTGTCTTTTGTCTCTTTTTTTGTTCCCAGCACTTGGCACAGTGCCTGGCATATAGTAGGTGGCTTAATAAGTGTTTACTGAATGCACTGAATGAAAACAATAAGATAACCAAGGGAGTAGCCAGGTGTGAAATGATGTGGTATTAAAAGGAAAAAGTAAAACAAGAACTACAAGATAATGATTCTTTGCCGTGTTGAATTTGAGATGACTAGGGGATATCCAGTTGGAAATATCTAACAGGTAGTTGGTGATATGGGACTGGAGCACAGAAGAGAGACTAAGGTGGGATATATAGACCTATGAATAACCTGCACAGAGATGGTGACTAAACATAACAGGAAGCTGGTGAGGTCACCAAGAGAATTAAAAGAGAAGGTGGCACAGGAGAAAGACTTGAAGTAGACCACAATTAAGAGGCATGACACAGACAATGAGAAATAATCACACAGGTAGAAGAGAGAGCAGTGTAACAAAAATGTGGGGAGGAGAGAGGATTCAGGAAGAGGAAGTGGAGAATAGAGTCAAATACTGCAAACAGGCATGGAAGAGGAAGAGGAGTAAGAATGAGTAAAGGTCATTATATCTGGTGATCAGGAGATCACTGGTAACTTTGGAAAGAGCAATTTCAGTTGAGTGATGAGGTCAGAAGGCAAAGTATATAGCACAAAAAAGGTAATGGGAAGACAGAAAGTAGAGGCATCAGGTCTAAATGGTATTTTTAGAGTCTGGTATAAAAGAAAAGATTTAGAACTATACTTTGCAGAGATGGCAGGACTCAGAAAGGATTTGTTTTAAGGATGACAAGACTGCTTGTAGGCAATAGGGAAGGAAGCAATATACAGTCAAAGAATGAAGGCATCCCCAGCAAGTACTCAAATAGCCTTCATTTGGAGACTACTGATGACAGGAAACCTATTCAGTCCTGTGCAATTGCTCCAGTTCTGAACATTTCCGATTTCCTTTTCCCCTCTATGTATCTTCTACCAATTTGATGTAGTTCTACTCTCTAGAGACAAAAAGAATGGGTATAAATTTTCTTATACATTATAGCCCTTTAAATAATTAAACACAATAATCATGTGATCACCAAATTTCTTAAGGTTAAACATCCCCAGGTCAAGTAAATAATAATAGTCACCTTGTATCTAGACTGTTGAATCTGTAGCTCACTAAAACCACACGACCCCTCCCATACAAAAAACTGTCTAGGTAAGCCGCTTCTATCTTATACCAGCACTATTAATTTTCTAGACCTAAGTACTGGACTGTTACTTAATAAGTTTAGTTTGATCCCTCATTTTAGCATGTCAAGACCTTTTAGAATCTTGACTTTGTCATCCAACATATTGAGCTAGACCAAACAATTTTGTACCATTTTAATCTAGCCCAACTTATTTCAGGCTCACCTCATTATCCACCTGCAGTTCCTGTTTAAGATATAGGTATTAGTTGACTAAATCAATTTACTGCTCACTCAATTACATCTCATAATCCAGGGAACAGGCATTCTTCACTAACTTGGTTTTTCCAATATGAAATGTTAGGCCAATAACTTTGAAACGATCATACATCTCATTACAAAGTCCCCTCAGTATCCTGAGACTTGATAAAAATCAGCAGAATTTCATCCAGAAACAAAAGCATGTAAAGGACTTTGCTATCTATAAAAAATCTCTCTAGGATCTGGAGTCTCTGAAGGACATTCTTCATGAAAGTGACAAAAACCAAAGATGAATATAAAGCTTCCCCTTTTATGCCTTGCCCAGTACAACAAAAAGATTAGACAAAATTATTTAAATGGTGGGACTATCCAGGAATCTTATAGGATCTTAATGTAGGCATAGGAGATAGTTTGTTCAAAGAGAATTTAAGGCTGTTTCCTCTACTAAACCAAGTGGTTTTGTGTAATCAAAACACAATAAATCCAGTCTGATTTTTTTGTTCTTCATACTTTTCCAAAATGATTTATTAACTTCTGGTTTACATCATTCATTTCTGCCAGATTTTGAGTTACAATTTTTCCCCTATTTTTCCCCTATCCACAACCCCAGAATAGCAGTCCCACAGGATATCACCTCATCCAATCTGCTCTCTCCCATCTCTTCTCCCATACCCCTTTCGACTTTTCCAGTAGGGCAAGGTGAATCTCTCTGCCCCAATGCCTGCACATCTTATCTCCCAATTATTTGTAAAAATAGTATTAATAATAGTATTTATATATATTTAAAACATTTGATTTTAAAACTTCGAATTCCAGATTCATTCCCTTCCTCCCTTGTCACACACTCTTACTGGGAAGATAAGCAATTCAGTATATGTTGTACATGTGTAGCTATGCAAAACATTACCATATTAGATATATTGTAGAAGACTGACTATATTTACCTCCCTCCTATCCCACCTCCCACCTGGTCCACTCCCCACTTTGACCCTGTCCCTTTTCAAAAGTGGGTGCTTCCAACTTCCCTCCCCCCAGCCTCCCCTCCCTTCCATCATCTCCCCCCAACATCTCCCTCCCACATCTCCAACCCCCCCCACTCTCCTGTAGGGTAAGATATCCCATTTAGTATATATGTTATTCCCTCCCTGAGTCAAATTCAATGAGAATAAAGTTTTGCCTTTTTGCTTTCCTGTTCTTCCCCTCCCCTGCAAACACTTTCCCTTGCCTCTTCTACATGAGATAGTTTACCCCATTCTGTCTCTCCCCATCTCCTCTCATTATATTCCTCTCTCACCTCTCAATTTCACCCCTTAAGTATCATCCCTTCCCATTAGATTCGACCTGTGCCCTCTATGTATACCTGTAAACACATATGCACACATTCACATATGTATTCATATGTCTATACACCCTTCTTCAGCTATTTTCATAATGAGAAAAGTTTCATCAGCCACAGTTACTATTTTTCCATGTAGGAATGTAAATAGTTCAACTTTGATAAGTTCCTTATGATTTATTTTCCCTGTTTACTTTCTCAAGCATCTCTTGCTTCTTTGTGTCTGAATGTCAAATTTTCTATTCAACTCTGGTTTGTTCCTCAAGAATGCTTAAAAGTCCTCTATTCCACTGAATGACCATATTTTCCCCTGAAACAAAATACTCAGTTTTTCTGGGTAGGTGACCCTTGGCTTCAATCCCAGCTCTTTTGCCCTCTGGAATACCATATTCCATGCCCTTCGATCCCACAGTGTAGGAGCTGCCAGGTCCTGTGCTATTCTGATTGTGTGAAAAGCTGGTGGGATTTGTCTACACTGTCAGCTTTGCAATTTTCTGATTTTAAGAAACTACTTGTCACTGAACACGTAGAGAGGATAACACTTTCTAAGTGTTCTGTTAAGGATAGTTCTTGGCTAAAAGAATTTCTCACTGCTTCATCAATGGCTTTCCCCATAGAAGAGGAATAAGTACCAAAAGGGAAATAGCTAGCAGAGAAGCATCTTCATGTGGTGTGAATTATTAATTATTAAAGTCCACAGGTGTGAGCTGCCCTAAAACTATAGTTTCTTCACTCATGTGCCTCTTACCTAGTTTTCTTTAAATATATGCTATCACCCACAGATACCATGTATATTGCTGAGAGAATATGACTAAGGTTCAAATGTGCTAAATACCACTATTACAGGAAAATTATAAAGAAATTACAGAAAAGTTGAAAAGAAAAAATTCTAGATTTTTTAAAACTTGAATGGACTGTGATGTTTGATTATTCCTGTTCTAGAAATAAACTTGTACTACAAGAACTACTGTACTGCATTGTTAACTCTCTCTCTACTTAGCAAGGATATTAAGTATTCAGTAGCTGAGGAATTTTCTGGGTATTTTGGTTTTCATTATTATGATGATACTAAATTTACATTGGGATAAGTTCTAAAGAATGCTGTTAAAGAGTCAATGTCTTTATTTTTACCTAATTCCTATTTTCCTGAATGAATAGCTTATTTCAAAAGCTTCAGAGCTGCTGTAATTAAAATCAATACTTGTTCTCAATTTTTAATTAATTCCAATATGGTATTGATTTTTGACCTTTAACTAGAATGATCTGTGAACAGACATCTGATTCAAGAATGATTCCTACACCAATAATCAAATTTTCCTGTTATTAAAATGCAATCAGTCTCCTGTTGTTATATTTGATGCTCACCAAGTAAAGTCTTTTGACTTTTCTCAAAGAAAATATTCAAGAAATAGTCTTTTTTTTTTTAAAAGCAATTGGGGTTAAGTAACTTGCTCAAGGTTACACGGCTAGTCATTATTTATGCGTGGGTGCTCATTTTCTGAGGCCGGATCTGATCTCGGGTCATCCCAACTCCGAGGCCAAGGCTCTTACTCACTGCGCCACCTAGCCGCCCCTTTATGGCAATTGGGGTTAAGTAACTTGACCAAGGTTACACGGCTAGGTTTTTTTTTTGTTTGTATGGATTAAGTGTCAGAGGCCGGCTCCGAACTCAGGTCCTTCTGATTCCAGGGCCGGCGCTCTATTCACTGCGCCACCTAGCCGCCCCCAAGAAATAGTCTTAATGCTCTTAAGTAATTTTACAAACGTATGGTCTCCTTTTTAAATCCAAAACCAACATTTAAATATTTAAATTCAATTAAACATTTAAATCCAATTCCAACATATTACTCAGTATCTCCTATCCCCATGGACACCTTTCCATTTAATTCACTGAGTACCAAGGTATATAGTAATTGCACTTAAAATATCTTTTAAACAATATCACAGGCTCTAGAAATTCAAAGGAACCTAAAAAAAGAAAACATTTACTACAATTAGGATCTGAATAAGGAATCTCATTATAACATTAAACTCAATAAGGTCAACTAGGCTTTTCTTAAAGACCTCTAAGAAAGGATTTAGGGTGGCTACGTGGTGCAGTGAACAGAGCACCAGCCCTAGAGTCAGGAGGACTTGAGTTTAAATCCGGCCTCAGACACTTAACACACACACACACACACACACACACACACACACACACACACACACACAAATAAGCCATATGACCTTGGACAAGTCACTTAACCCCAATTGCCCTACCTTCTCCTCTCAAAAAAAAAAAAAAAAAAAAAAAGGATCCACTATTTTCCCAAGGCAGCCATCAGCTGACAAAGTTAGGCTTCACTTTGTGACAGCACTTACCATTAGGATGTCTTTCTTTAAGTGAAACATAAATTTGCCTTTTTTGCAGCTTCCATCTATTCTGTCTTCTTGGAAAAGCATAATAAATCTAATCCCTCTTTCAAATGATAGCTTTTAAAATATGTGAGGACAGCATCAATGTTCCCACTTAATTTTCTCTTCTCTAGACTATAAAGATCTTTATCTCCTTCAACTGATACTCATTTGGCATGACCTTGAGGCCTTCTGACATCCTGGTTGCATTCCTAGGAACTGTATACTGCCAACTTATCAATGTCCTTTATATTATGTATCAGGTAAAACTAAACATCGTACTTCAAATGTGATCTGACCAAGATGGAGTAAAATGGGACTATTATCAACCCTGCCCTGGACATTTCTACCCTATTAATTCATGTTAAGTATGCATTCCACTAAGACACCTAGTTCTTTTTCGGATGAACTGAAATCTAAATCCATAGATCTCTTACTCAGAAAAATTAAATTTTCAAACCCAAGTACAAGATTTATTCCTAATAATTTCATCTTAATCATTTCAGATAATCATTCTAGTCTATAAAAATGTTTTTGAATGCTAGTCCTGCCACATATGTTAACTACTGGTTCTAACTTTGTGTCATTTCAAATCTGACAAGAATGCAATTTATGTCTTTAACCAAGTCATTGATAAAACCCAACAAGGTCACCCAGTCTTTTCCTGAAGACCTGTAGGAAAGGATAATCCACTAGATTTTGGGACATTTCAGTCCTTGTCATTTGTCCCTGTCATTTCCTTTGAGCATTTTTCCATTTAGTCACTGATAGCTTGGGTTATTTTTCTTGAAAACTGCATGGTAATATCCCTTGACTGTGTGTCTATGAGTTATATATTTGTCTGAGAAATTTACTACAAAGATTTTTCCCCACACATAGCTGTTTTGTTCTAAACTTAATTGCACTGATTTTACTTGAATAGAACATTTATAATTTTATGTACTTTGAAGATATTTATCAGAGAAATATGCTACAAAGATTGGTTCTCAGTTAATTGTTTCCCTAATTTTAATTGATTTTGTTTATGCAAACAATTTTTGATCCTATATAATGAAAATCATTTTTTTGCCTTAATCCTTTCCATCTCTTTAACGGTCAAGAACTCTTCCCCTCTCCATTGTTGCGCAATGTATTTTCCCCCTGGCTCTATGATTTATGATGTGACCTTTTTATGTCTAGGTCACGTATCCATTTGGAACTTAACTATTTTATATACAGTGTAAGATATTGGTTTAAACCTAATTTCTATCAGAATGCTTTCAAGTATCCCTGGAAGTTTTGTTGAATAGAGTTAGTTCTTAATCTAATTGAATCCTTGAGTTGGTCAAGTGCTATGAGTCACTAAGTTTGATTGTTTCTGGTTACATAATGCATTCCACAGATATGCTTTTCTATTCTTTATGTAATAACATATACTTTTGATAATTTACAATTTTATTCTTGACAGCCTCCCATCCCTTTTGGCTAATACTGCTTTCCATCATGCCCCTCTCTTCTAGTTCCTGGACTTCCTCACATGAGTATATCTTCTTAATATATAATGCAGTGACGGGGGCAGAGCCAAGATGGCGGAGTAGAAACAGCTCATCCAAGCCACTCTGCCCCCAGATTACCCCCAAACTATGTAAAAGGGGACTCTGAACAACTTCTGGAGCCCCAGCGCCCACAGAACGACACGGTGCAGCTAACCTCCCGCTGAGGATAGCCCAGCAGCCCTGCAGGAAGGACGAGCATAGCGGTCTGGGACCTGGCAGCGTGCAGAGCGCAGGGAGATGAGCCGAGCCCAGCTCCGGGTGAGCCGAGGTTTTAGCCCCAGGGCGGCAGGGCCAGCAGCCGGCTGGAGGAACCCCAGAACACCAGCAGCTGTGGCAACTCCAGAATTATCAACATAGACATGCCTAGGACAAAGTAAGAGGTTAGTGACCTATGGACTTTGGGACCTGTATTTAGGGAATGCATCGGCTCCCTCCCCTGGGGGCTAGAAGCTGCTGAGGAGACACGCCATTTTGTAGTTTTCAGAGGCAGCTCCAGCTCCCGGCCTGCAAATAGTAGGGAGATCCAGTAATCAGTCTTGGGGGGTAATCACTCTTGCTTTAACCTCCCTGGATATGGATTGTGATCTAGGGTGGAAGTCGTGGGTGGGCTTACAGCTTGCCAGAAACGAAAGTTGCCCCCCACATGTTCGGGACGAAAATTCCTCTATCTGGCCTTAAAGCCATAATGTGGCAATAAGCCCAAAAGTCAAGTAATTAAGTGGCAACATGCCAAGGCAAAGGAAACAGAAAAATGCAACCCTAGACTTCTATTTTGGGGCATAGAGCGGGAAAAGGACTGGGAGGTCAGAAGTCCTGCTCTAAAAGCCCCAGGGGAAAACATGAGCGGGTTGCAGGCCATAGAGGACCTTAAGGAGGACTTTAAAAATCAAATAAGAGAAGTGGAGGAAAAATTAGAAAGAGAAATGAGAAGGATGCAGGAAAAGTATGAAATGAGGGTCAACAGCCTGACTGAGAAAACAACACCTTAAAAAATAGACTAGCTCAAATGGCAAAGGAGGCCCAAAAGGGCAATGAGGAGAAGAATGCCTTAAAAAGTCGAATTTGCCAGATGGAAAAAGAATCTCAAAAGTTCACTGAGGAGATTCATTCCTTCAGTTAGACTGGAGCAAATGGAAGCTAATGACTTTATGAGAAATCAAGATGCTGTTAAGCGATCCAAACAAATGAAAGATTAGAAGGCAATGTGAAATGTCTCATGGGAAAAACCACTGACCTGGAAAATAGATCCAGGAGAGACAATTTAAAAATTATTGGACTACCTGAAAGCCTTGATCAAGGAAAGAACCTAGAAATCACCCTTCAAGAAATTCTCAAGGAAAACTGCCCTGATGTTTTAGATCCAGAGGGCAAAATAGAGGTTGAAAGAATCCACAGATCACCTCCTGAAAAAAGATCCCCAAAAGAAAAATCCCAGGAATATTATAGCCAGGTTCCAGAATCCCCAGATCAAAGAGAAACTACTACAAGCAGCCAGGAAGAAACAATTTCAATATTGTGGAAACACAATCAGAATAGCCCAGGACCTGGCAGCTTCTACACTGAGGGATCGAAGGGCATGAAATATGATATTCCAGAGGGCAAAAGAACTGGGAATGAACCCAAGGGTCACCTACCCAGCAAAACTGAGTATTCTGTTTCAGGGGAAAATATGGTCATTCAGTGGAATAGAGGACTTTCAAGCATTCTTGAGGAAAAAACCAGAATTGAATAGAAAATTTGACATCCAGACACAAGAAGGAAGAGATGCCTGAGAAGGTAATCAGGAAAAGAAATCAAAAGGAACTTATCAAAGTTGAACTATTTACATTCCTATATGGAAAAGCAATAACTCTGACTGATGATATCTTTCTCACTATGAAAATAATGGAAGAAGGGGGTGTGGTCATATGAATACATATGTGAATGTGTGTGTATATGGTTACAATTATATATGGATAGAGGGCATAGGTTGAATTTGTTGGGAAGGGAGAATACTCAAGGGATGAAATTATGAGGTGAGAGAGGAAAGTGACAAGAGGAGATGGGGAGAGACAGGGTAGGGTAAACTATCCCATGTAGAAGAAGCAAGGGGAAGTGGTTGCAAAGGAGAGGGAGAATAAGGAAGGCTAAAAAAGGCAAAACCACATTCACATTGAATTTGGTTCAGGGAGAAAATGACATACATACTAAATGGGATATCTCAACCTGCAGCAGGATAGGGGGAAGGGGGATGAGAGGAGGGATGATGGATGGGAGGGCATCCTTGGGGTGGAGGTTGGAAGTACCCACTATAGAAGAGGGACAAGATCATGTATGGAATGGACCAGGTAGGGGGTGGGATGAGTGGGAGGGAATTATAAGCAGCCTTGTACAATATATCTACTATGATAATGTTTTGCATAGCTAGACATGTACAACATATACTGAATTACTTATCTCCCCAAAGGGAATGGGTGACAAGGAAGGAAGGAAATGGATCTGAAATTCGAGGTCTTAAGATTAAATGTTTCAAATATATATAAATACTATTATTAATACTCTTTTGCTTGTAATAGGAGATAAGATGTGCAGGCATTGGGATGCAAAGACTCACCTTCCTCTAATGGAAAAGTCGATGGGGGTATGGGAGAAGGTATGGGAGAGAGCAGATTGGAGGAAGCGATATCTTGTGGGACTACTATTCTGGGAGGTTGGGTAGGGGAATAACAGGGGGGAAATGATTGTAACTCAAATTCTGGCAGAAATGAATGATGTAAAACAGAAGTTAATAAAGCATTTGTTTAAAAAAAAAAAAGAAGCAGAGGGTGGAAAAAAAATATATATAATGCAACTATTCCTTCTTCCATTTCTATCTTTGCCATGACTTTAGAATACAGTATGTCCTTCCAAAGCCAAATTTCAGGTATCCTTCCTTATCTAATTTATACCTATGATACCAAACATTCCCACTTGAATTAGGAAAACCAGTGTGCTTTGCCTACCTATAACTAGTTATATTTTGTGCATCTGTGATCAAAGATCGGAAGATAAAGGATTTGTTGCTGGATCAGTTAATTAGTTAATTAGTTGCTTAGTGAGTGAAATTCCCTCATTTAAAAGATGAGGAAATTAAGGCATAAAGATTAAGTTACTGAAACCAGGTCTTCTACACTCCAAAGAAACTGTGTTATTCATTACACTACATTTGACCCTTTACATCACCCCATCCATTCCTCTTTTGCTCTAGCCTCTAATGAGGAGTTAACCCTTCCGAGAAGGGTTGATTTCAAAACCACTGATCCCATTCCTTCAAATTCCCCTGAAATCCATTATTTCTCTCATCTTTGATCTCTGTTTCCTTTTCTACTGCCAGCAAGGACCCAGAGCTGAAATAAACAGTAGTGATTGAGTTAAACACTGGAGCACACTGGATCAGAAAAACGAAGGCCAGGAGGAAGTACATTCCAGGTATAGGGGACAGCCAGTGCAAAGGTCCAGAAACAAAGAATGCAAAACCATGCATGAGGAACACAAAAGTCAGTTTGACTAGACTGGAGTGTATGGGGAGTAATGTGAAAAGAGGAGTTTATATTTGATCTAAGTAGGAAAGTGACATGGTCAGACTCATGCTTTAGGAAAATCAATCTGATAGGTATAGGGAAGCATGAAGAGACTTGGAAAGAAGACCAAAGAGGAAACTATTGTAATGGTGGAGGAGAAAGATGATAAGGGACTGTACAAGGGTAGTGGTTATGTGAATGGACAGAAGGGGGCAGATATGACAGATGTTGAGGAGATGAAAAGACAAGATTTTACAGGTAAGTGGATATGTGGGATGGGTAAGGAGGAGGAAGAAGTTGAGGATGATATCATTGGTTGTTAACATAGGTGACAGGGAGGATGGTGCTTTTCTTGACAGAAATACGAACATTTAGAAGATGAGTTGAAAGAAAAGAAAAATATGGAGTTCAAGGGTAGACATTATATTTGAGTTATTTATAGAAAATAAAATTTGAAATATCAAGAAGGTAATTGCACGTGTAGGACTGGAGATCAGGAGAAAGATGAGGGATGAATACACAAATCTAAAAACGATTTACATAGAGATGACAATTAAACTGTCAGAAATTGATGAGATCACCAATCAATCTCTAAGCACTTTAATGCCTACTAAGCTCTAGGTAATGGGCTAAGTTCTAGGATTAGTGACCTCAAAGAGTTTATATTTTAGTGGGGAAGACAACATATACAAATCATAGCATACAAAGTTAAAGCAGAATACATGCAATATAACCCTAGAATGGACAGTACTAGAACATGAGATCAAGAAATACTCCCTAGAGGAGTTGACACTTATGTTGAATCCAGAGAATCTAAGAGTTTCAAGTTGGGAAGCAGAGCATTCCAGGCATTACAAACAATCAATGAAAAAAACAGACAGGAGAAAAACTGAGGAAGATCAAGTATGTTCTGAAGACCTTTAAATGCCACAAGATTTTGTATTTGATCTGGGAGATAGCAAAAAAATGAGCAGAGATTAATGAGTCAAGGGGTAACTCAGCCAGGTTTATGCACTGGGAAAATCATCTTAATAGATGAAGACTGGGAAAGATTTGTGGCATGCCAACTAATTAGAAGGCTTTTGCAAAAGATCAGGAGAAATATGGCAAGAAACTAAATTACAACGGTGGCTTTGTGAATACAGAAGATGGGAAATATGCCAGAGATGTCATAAAGAAATGATGGGGCGGCTAGGTGGCACAGTGAATAGAACACCGGCCCTGGAGTCAGGAGGACCTGAGTTAAAATCTGGCCTCTGACACTTAACATTTACTAGCCATGTGACCTTGGGCAAGTCACTTAACCTCAATTGCCCTGCCCGCCCCACTCCAAAAAAAAAAAAAGAAAGAAAGAAAGAAACGGTAAGATTTGGCAATTGGCTGCCTGTTAAGCACGTTGCCTTGCTAAGTCTTAACTTTGGACTATTCCCATCCATATACTCCTTCACTCCTATATATGTGCTAACTGAAGCTAGAGAACATCACAAAACCATACTGAGTGGATTTACCACAAATTTATCTTACATATAACGTCAAATGAGCCCTCACTGCATCAAAGCAAACCATTCACACCTCCCTACTCACTCTTACGCACCATAAGAACTCCTCCAACCCTTTTCATCCCTCCTCAAAACTCAGTTCTTCCTCCCCTCTTAGCTAAGACTGAAGCCATTTACTGAAAGCTCCCTCCCCCCTTCTCATCTTCCTCTTTCAATCCTGTCTTACATAATGAGGTGGTCCTTCTCACCAAAGTAAACTCCTTTACTAGCAAAAGTGATCCAATTCTATCCTGTCTTCTCCAGTGAACTGCTCCCTCTATCCCCACTTTCTCACTTACCTTCAATCTCTCCCTGGATGCTGCTGCTTCCCTACTGCCTACATACATGCCCACATCTTCCTATTACTTAAGAAAATGTTTACTTGAGACATCCATTACTGATCACTATCTACCCTATTTTTCCTCCATTCTGTGGCACAAATCTCCTCAAGAAGACAATCTACAATAGGTGCCTCCAATATGATGCAGTAGTAGTATGCATCACATATTATACATAGTTGTTTGCATGTTGTCTCCCCCAGAGCACTGTGAGCTACTTGAGATCAGGGAGTGTTTTTCCCTTTTCTTAGTATTACCAGCACTTAGCACTGTGTCTAGCACACATTAAGTGCTTAAAAGTTTACTGATGTAGTGAAATAACTGACAGAATAACACCAAGTCTGTAACCTTGGGTGATCTGAAAGAGAGTGAAAAGAAAGATGAGAAAAGGGTCCAGGATAAATAGTTGGAATTTAGTCATAGTAAGGAAGGATATTCTGATGATCCAGGAATGAACACTGAGAAGGAATGGTCAGAAGAGGAGGAGAATCAAGAAAGAAGACCATGAAAACAAAAAGACATATAAATATACGAGAAAGTGATCAACGTGCTGAATACCAAAGAGTGGTAAAAAAGATATGGTCTGCAAAAAGGCCATGAGATTTTGCAACTAAGAGTTCACTGGAGGGGCGACTAGGTGGCACAGTGAGTAAGAGCGCCGGCCCTGGAGTTGGGACAACCCGGGATCGGATCCGGCCTCAGAAAATGAGCACCCATAGGGGGCGGCTAGGTGGCACAGTGAGTAGAGCGTCAGCCCTGGAGTCAGAAGGACTTGAGTTCGGATCCGGCCTCAGACACTTAATGCACACACAAACAAAAAAACCTAGCCGTGTGACCTTGGGCAAGTTACTTAACCCCAATTGCCCTCCAAAAAGCAAAAAAAAAAAAAAAATGAGCACCCACACATAAATAATGACTGGCCGTCTAACCTTGAGCAAGTTACTTAACCCCAATTGCTTTAAAGAGAGAGAAAGAGAGAGAGAGAGAGAGAGAGAGAGAGAGAGAGAGAGAGAGAGAGAGAGAGTTCATTGGTGACTTTGGAAAGAGAGCTTTTAGTTGAGCAAAGAGGAGAAAAGACAGAAGCAAACTTTTAGAGGTTTAGAAAGGGAGTCAGAGGACAGGAAACAGAAGCAGTGTGAAGGCTCCTCTTACCATACTGTGTTCCAGCCAGACTGGCTTTTATACTATTGATATGACAATTCATCAAACTTTTCTGGCACTGGCTGGCCCACATAACTGGAATGCACTCCTATATTATCCCTGCCTGTTAAAATCCTTTTTTTCCTTTGAGGTTTGAATTCCACCTTTTCCTGACACTCCCAATTGTTATTGTTATACACATACGCGCGCACACACGCACACACACACACACACACACACACACACACACACACACACACACACACACACACTTGTTTTAAATATACTTAAGTATGCACATGTTATCTCCCCCACCACAATATAAACTCCTTGAGGGTTGTGATCTTTCTCATTTTTAGCACAGCGCCTGGCACATGTAGCAGACACTAAATAAATGGTTGCTGATGAGATAATCTTCTACAACAGATTTTGGCACATATAAAATGAAGTTCTCTTCATGGCAGCTCATAGGTTCATAGACCTGGAGCTAGAAATCATATCATGCAAACCTCTCACTTTATAAATAAGGAAATGAAGAACAAGAACACGTTAAGGGATGTGGGATGGCACGACCACCAGATGGATTTCTTGCTGTTTTAGCAGCCACTACACAGAGTTTGAGGCACACAAAGTGTTTTACATGTATTATCTCATTTTACAATCATGAGGACACTGCACGGCAGAGAGTCCACTCATTATAATTTCCACTTTGCACAAAAGGAACAACTTCACCAGCCTGTCTAATGGCCTGAGCACAAACCACACAGTCTCTTTATTTGGCTGCAATTTATGTCTTTGGTTTCCTTCACAGCAAATATGAGTATTATTTTGGCTTAGTTTCTTCAGTAATAGAGAAATTCAGTCATCCAGGGCTCAATAATTAGGTTCCCACTATGAACACATACCGATACTGAATGCTGGGGGATACAAAAATAATGAAAACTTACTCTGTCCTCAAAGAACTAAAAATCTCGTGGGGAAGAGAAAGGAAGAGGCCGGCAGGTGATATAACATGCACATATTACATTTGTACAACAGTTATAAAATAGCCATAAGGACAGTATGTGATAGAATAAAAGACATGCAAATATGTATATGAAATACAATGAAAAGATCATTCATGATTCGGAGGATTAGAGAGGGTCTCAAAGAGGTCAAGGTAAATTAGCTAAAAGCTTCTTCTCCTTGCTACTCAGTTGTTACAGCCTTATGATCCTATTTGTGGTTTTCTTGAAAAAGATACAGCAGTGGTTTGCCATTTCCTTCTTCAGCTCATTTTATAGATAAGGAAACCGAGGCAAATAGGGTTAAGTGACTCTAGCAAGGTCAAACAGCTAAGAAGTCTCTGAGGCCAGATTTGAACACAGGAAAATAATTCTTCTGAATTTCTGACTCCAGGTCCAGCACTCTACCCACTATACCACTTAACTGACCTAAGCTGAAAGTTATAATTGGCTAAATTACATTAAAATTAGTGTTTTCGAGCCCCGAATAAACAACCTGAGGTCCCAAGCCATGGAATTTTCCATTTCAGAGTCCTAATCCCTGACTGCACTTTATATGAAGTTTCTTCCCTCTCCTGGGAAAAATCTACATATTACCTGAATCTAACAATCATACCTTAGGATCTACTAATGCTCCAGCCTTGATGAGGTATTTTACAGCATCCAAATGGTTGTTTTCTGATGCCTCCATCAGTGGGGTTCTCTGGTCTTCTGAACAGGTGTCAATGTTAGCACCAGCCTATTGAAAAAAATGACAATGGATGAAAATGCAGGACCAATTATTATCATTCTTGTCTTCTGGTAACAAACTATTCTGCATATTTTATGTCTGAACATTGAGAAGAAAAAAAGGCTAAACACTATTATGTTAAGTATACTTACTATGTGTTTTCTTACAAGGAGCTAAATACATTACTGAAACAAACTATTTGTTTTTCATTAGGATATAATGCTACATAAAAATATGAACTATGTCTAAAATTACATGTAATTTCAGAGTCAAAGAAGTTAAAAGTTGGAAAAGACCACAAAGGCCATGCAGTCCAAATCATAACTGACTGATAAACCCCATCTACAAAGGATAAGTGATCATTAAGCCTTTGTTTAGTTAGCTCCGAAGGCAAGACATTCCATTTGGGGACAGTTCTAATTCCTAGGAAGTTTTCTCTTACATCAATTCAAATAATAGTATATGATATTTAGGTAGCAATTAAAGTTTGCAAAACATTACACACATGTGTCTATGTATATGCGTATATCTATCTATCTATCTATGTAGATAGATGGATATATATACACATTAAATTTGATTTCATCCCAAAATATTCTCTTTGAAACTTCTGTACACTACTCCCAGTTTTGCCTTTTGCGGTCTAGTGGAACAAATCTAATTCTTCTTTCAGTATCAACAGAGAAATAGGCTGTGTTCATTAAGTCCCTGAAAACAGAAAGAAGAGGTTGACTGGACTTTAAAATATATTTTCTTTGAAGAAAATATTTTGATTGACTAAATTACTAGCCTAGCCTAAAAATTTTAATCTAACTAAAAAAACTGGTTGAAACTATGTATATTTTTTAAAAATAGGAAAAAACAATATTAAATAAATGCAACTAAACAATATGAAAAAAATTTAAATGAGTAAAAAATAACTTCTATTGATTTTAAATATTGCTGCTTGAGGAAAAGCAGATTTAACTAAGAAATGAAATGAGGAAGTCAATGTCAATTTTCAATAACATTCTGAATTTTCCTGAAATCCTCTTTCTGAATAAACTATATGAATATCCAAGATTCTTTTCATGGGTAAGAAAAAACAAAAGTGAACTAATCAGTAATTTGTTTGATTACAGTCACAGTAGTAGCAATGATGGTGGTGGTGCTAGTTACTAACATCTCTATAGCACTTTAAGGACTGAAATGAGCTATATATCCATTAATCTAAAATCTCATTTCATTCTCAGAACAATCATATGAGGAAGGTACTATTAATATTCCTATTTGACAGTTGAGAAAATTGAGGCCTAGAGAGGTAATGTGACTTGCCCAGGGTCACAAAGAGAAGTATAAGCTGGGATTCAAACCCAGATCCCCCCCCAAATCCAAGTGTAGCATACTCATCCCCAACTCTAAGCTGCGTAATTATCACAGGCTCATTGGACCATGGACAGAGCTAGAGGAGACCCAGAGTATCTCAGATAATAAGAAATAGAGCAGGTTAGTGAACCCATGTTTTCTGATTCCAAATCCAATACTTTTTTCTATTACATCATCATAAGGAACTTAAAACCTCTAAAAGAATGCAAAAATATATATATTTATTGTGAATGACAAAGATGAACCTGAATCAACATATGACAGATGTCCACATGGCCAGATTCTGCAGCTGCATGGAGTGGAGTTCTTTTATTCTGGTGCTCCATTTTAAAGTTAGGATCAATGCCATCAACTGTAAAATAACCATGGTTTATTAATAATTTCATATATTACAGTTTCTACTACAACTTCAAACTAGATTTTAAAATGGCAAATATTTGTGTACACAACCAATTAAAAAATACTTGTGTCTTGGAGGCTGTTTTTATTGTTGGAATGGGGGAAGGGAGGAGGAGAAGGTAAGGGACAGCATTGAACCTTTTGGGTGGATACTATCATCCCAGGGTGGAAACTTCTTCAACTGAAGCAGGTTGGCAACTCACTTACAACTGGAAGTCTCAATCAGTCAACTAGCATCTATTAAGCACCTCCTACATACAAGGCATTGTGCTAGGCACTCAGGAAACAAATACAAAGAATGAAATAATCCCTACTCAATTGGGAATGTCAAGAAAAGGTGGAATCCAAACCTTTTTAATAGACTATGCTAGCAGAATAGACTAGACATAGAATAGAGAAGACATGATAAGGTGACCCATGAATTCCAGTACTCAAATTCCCTACAGTTTACATTCTAGCAAAGGTACCACTAAAAGCTAAAGTGACCAGCACACCTAAAATGTGTCTTACTCTACATGACTCTAATTGATTTTTGTACTACCTTCACCTCCATCCTGCCAGGAGGACTCAGCAGGCCCCTAACTATTGACTGTTGAGCCTTGCCCACATTCGGTGTCATCCTACCTCATCAGTGGAACCCATAAGATCCTAAAATGGAACCAAAACTGTGAGGATTTTAATCACATGTAGTTCATTATTACCAAGAAGGCTAGCAAACCTCTACCACCTATAACTCTTAAAATCCTAGTGTTTAATATCCATCTCAATTCTACACTGTCCTAATCCCTCATTCACATTCTCTCTCATTTTTGCCCTCCCACATTCCACTCAACTACTGCTAGAGTACTGTATAAACTCCTAAATGGTTCCCCTGCTTTAGTCTTGGGCAATTCCAATCCTCCATATGACTTGCAAAATTATTTTCCTTAAAACGTTTTTACCTCCTTACTGAATAAACTCTAGGGGTTCCCTCTTGGCTCTAGGATCAAATATCAACTCTTCCATTTGTCTTCAAAAGTTTTCACAACTTGGCCTCAACCTATCTTTTCTGTTACACTTTACTCCTATTATTATAACTCAACAGACAAGTCAAGTAATATCTCTGTTCTTCACACATCTCCTGTATGTGCCTTGGGTCATCACTCATGATGGTAGATGCCTCACTAAATTCTTCTGTACGTTCACATGAAGTTGAATTACCTTCAACACAAAGCATTTCGTGACGACCCCCCTGCCCCAAGTGCACAGGCCTGAACTCCCTAATTGCTGTGCTTGCGCCCACATGTGTGCACATGTACACACAGTTTCCTCCAAAAGAATATAAGCTCCTTGAGAACACAGACAATTTCAGTTTGTTTGTCACTGTGGACCTCATACCTAGCACTGTGCCTGGCACATAGCAAGTAATAAATGCCTCTTAGCTGCATCCTGGTGCAGCTTTATGCCTAGAAGGGGAGAGGAGAGGGGAGTCAGGGAAGGGAAGGGAATAAGCATTTAAATAGCACCTACTATGTTCCAGGCACTGTGCTAAGTAATTTTTATAAATATTAATACATTTGATCCTCATGACTCTGAGATAAGTAATATTTTTATACCCATTTTACAGTTGAAGAAATTATATGTACAAATTTTTTGCATGTTGTTACCCTCAATTAGCATGTGCACTCCTTTAGGGCAGGAACTGGTTTTGCCTTTCCTTGTATTCCCAGAACTAAGGGCAGTATCTGGCACATAGTAAGCATTAAATAAATTCTTATTGAACAACTAAGACCAGTCCTCTAGCGTTTATATATACAGTCTCTCATTATATTTTGAGAGACAATGTTTATAGTGCTAAATCATTACAATATCATTAGAATTATGACAAAACATAACGAATGTTGTAAGTTTAATAAAAGCAAATGCTAGATCAGTTTCATTTAAAAAATTAAATAAGCAAAGCAATTCAAGGTTGGTAAGATCGACAAAAATGTCCCAAACTGATGGCTCCCACCATTTCTAGTACAGCATTTCAAAGAGCTAAATAAAGCAGCATTAGAGACAGTTAAGCCAAACAACTTTTCAGTTACTTCTGAATCAGGTCTTCACAGTGTGGCTTCACTGTTTTGCCATATGCATTAAAAATTCCCAGAATATTAGGAGCATATATAAAATAAAATCAAAGTAAAAAAGGTATTCATTATATAAATATTAATTATTTTTAATACACCACCATTTATAAGTATGAATGCCAAAGGTGGCTATAATAATGGTGATAACTCACATTAATATACCATTTCAGGGTATTACACTATCTTTCCAAGAGTCTGGCAGGCAGTGCCAGTAATATTAACCTCATTTTCAAATAAGGAAACTAAAACTCAGAGACTGTGTCTTATCCATAAGCAAGCACCAAAATAGTAAGATCATTAAAACAATGTTACCATATAACTACACCAGTTATAATAATACTTTGCCTTCTATATGGTCTCCTAATTTGATGCTCACATTCCTAAATGGCTGCTTAAATGGGGGGAAAAAAAAAGAGTTCCACTTCCACAACCATAATGATAATGGAGCAAAAAGACTATGTCATGAGAGAAATAGAACAAAAGAAGAAATTCAAGGTAGGTGTGCCCCTTATTTTTATGAAGAAAAGGTAATAAAAAAATAAGACTGCAGGAGAGCACCATACCACATCATATGGCTTCAAACACTAGTAGAGCAAGAAATCCCACATTCTGGACCTAGAAGCATAACAACCTTGGATAACAAGATCTACTTACTTAACATAAGCAGCACTTTTTGCAGTTCTCCTTGCCTGGCAGAAAAGTACAGCTGCTTTGGGTGGAAACGTAACTTCTTCGGTCTATTGGGAAATAAAAATGAATCAGTGACTCTTAAAAGAAAATAAAGCCGTTTGCACCCTCAGCTTATGAATATATCCCATGGGATGTTGTTCTCTACAGAATTACCTCTAAAAACTGAAATGCCACTAAGCACATCTTATATGTCAAGTCATTTCAACAGAAAGAGTATTTCATTAAATAAACTTGATGTATCCCAAGGCCAAAAGTATTTGATAAGTTAAGCACACATACTGATTTACATCTATATACCAATTTTCCAAGGATAAACCTAAAAATAACACTTTTTCAGTGGGTCTAGCTACATGACAGTATAACAGGAAAAGAGGATCTGGAGTAAGATGTGACCTGCCTTCTATTTTTCTGATGTAAGAAAAACTGCATTTGCAGGTCATACAGCAAAATGTACATGAAATGAATTGGCACAGAACCAAGGAAGAGAAATCAAACATCTCAATGTAGGTTAGGAAGAAATTAAAGAGACAATACCAGGGTCATCCCATTTCTCCCACACAAGACAACTAAAATATACTACATGCATAAGTTCTTCTTTTTGTAAATTAAATGATATAATATTTGTAAAGTCCTTAACACAGTGCTTGTCCTAGAGCAGGCAATATATAAATGCTTATTCCCTTTCTCCCTTCCTCTCATTTATGTACTACTCTGATAAAGAGGAATTATCATATGATGGTTAATGAATATCACTGATGACTACAACTAGATGTGGGAGGCTGTTTAGTATTCATTATTTGTAGCCCTTTGGAATTTGGATTCTAACCTACCCTTACTAGTGTCTACAGGTGCCATAAGAAACTAAATAATGGCAATTATTTAGTGTTTTCTTTTGAAAAATATCGGGGGGCGGCTAGGTGGTGCAGTGGGTAGAGTGTTGGGCCCCGGAGTCAGAAGGACCTGGGTTCGGGTCCGGCCTCAGACACTTAACACACACACACACACACACACACACACGCACCCCTAGCTGTGTGACCTTGGGCAAGTTGCTTAACCCCAACTGCCCTGCAAAAGGCAAAAAAAAAAAAAAAAAAGGTCAGTGTAACTGGATAAAAAGAAGACATGGAAAGGAGTGAATTTAAGAAGACTGGAATGAAAGGGGCAAGGCTGTTAAGGTCTTTAGAGGGCACACAAAGGATTTTGTTTGATTTGGGGGATTACAGGGAACTACTGGAATGTACCGAGTAGGAAGAAACATAAGCAGACTTGTTTTTTTCAGGAAAATCACTCAGGCAGACTATGAGAAAATGGGTGGAAATGGGGAGAGACTTGAAACAAAGAGACCAGAAGTCTATTTCAATACCCTAGAACTGAGGGATAAAGGAACTTAACCAAGATGGGAGGATGCCAGTGTCCCGAACAGCAATAGGGAAGTTTGGAAGAAGGATAGTTGGGGGATGGGAGGGAAGGGCCCCTGGAGGAGATCTGCAGAGAGAGGATAACTGTATCCAGCCGGGGGAAACCAGATCACAAAATGAGAGTATAGAGGACAAAGAGGACCCAGACAAACACTTAGAAGACACCTAGAATTAATGGGCATGACCTGGAAGAAAAGGCAGTAAAAGAGACTGAGAGTGGCCCAACAGGTAGGAAGAAAACGAGTAGACAGCAATGTCATAAAACCTAGGGGAAGGAGGGGCGGAGCAAAGATGGCAAAGGAGAAACAGCACTTCCAAGGAACTCCAGCCCACTCCACTTGCAAACCATGTAAAGGGTGGACTCAGAACAACCTCTGGAGCTCCAGCACCCACAGAACGACACAGAGAAGCTATCCTTCCACTGAGGACAGCCTGGCAGCCTGCAGGGAGCAGCCAGTGCCGCACAGCGCAACACTCTGGGAGATGAGCGCAGGCCCCTGTGAGCCACGGTTTTAGCCCCAGGGCAGAAGGGCCAGCAGCCGGCTGGAGGGATCCAAGAACACCAACAGCTGTGACAATTCCAGAACTATCAACAAAGATATGCCTAGGACAAAGTGAGAGGTTAGTACCCTATGGATTTTGGGAGCAGTATTTGGGGAATGCGTCAGGCTTCTTCCCCTGGGGGCGAGAAGCGGCAGAGGAAACAGGGCACACACGCCATTTTGCAGCTTCAGCTTCTGGCCTGCGAACTGTAGGGGGATCCAGCAATCAGTCTTCGGAGGTAATCGCTCTTGCTTTAACCTCCCTGGATCTGGATTCCAATATGGGGTGGAAGTCCGGGGTAGGTATCCAGATTGCCAGTGTGTGGCGGCTTCACAGAGGCCACCCAACTAATACCTCCGGCAGCTGTGAAGACCCCAACGTTTGGGATGGAAGCTCCCCTGCCTGGTGGCAGAGTCCTACTGTGGCAACAAGCCCAAAAGTCAAGTAATTAAGTGGCAACATGCCTAGGCAAAGGAAACAAAATAAACAGAAAAATTCAACATTACACTCCTATTTTGGGGGCAAAGAAGATCGAAGCATGGAACAGGAGGAGGGCTGTGAGGTCAGAAATCCTGCAGCAAGGGCTGCAAATGAAAATACGAGCTGGTTACAGGCCATAGAGGACCTTAAGAAGGATTTTAAAAATCAAATAAGAGAAGTGGAGGAAAAATTGGGAAGAGAAATGAGAAGGATGCAGGAAAAGTATGAGATGAGGGTCAACAGCCTGACTGAGGAAAACAACACCTTAAAAAATAGACTAACTCAAATGGCAAAGGAGGCCCAAAGGGCAATGAGGAGAAGAATGCCTTAAAAAGTCGAATTTGCCAGATGGAAAAAGAATCTCAAAAGTTCACTGAGGAGATTCATTCCTTCAGTTAGACTGGAGCAAATGGAAGCTAATGACTTTATGAGAAATCAAGATGCTGTTAAGCGATTCAAACAAATGAAAGATTAGAAGGCAATGTGAAATGTCTCATGGGAAAAACCACTGACCTGGAAAATAGATCCAGGAGAGACAATTTAAAAATTATTGGACTACTTGAAAGCCTTGATCAAGGAAAGAACCTAGAAATCACCCTTCAAGAAATTCTCAAGGAAAACTGCCCTGATGTTTTAGATCCAGAGGGCAAAATAGAGGTTGAAAGAATCCACCAATCACCTCCTGAAAAAGATCCCAAAAAGAAAACTCCCAGGAATATTATAGCCAGGTTCCAGAATCCCCAGATCAAGGAGAAAATACTCCACGCAGCCAGGAAGAAACAATTTCAATATTGTGGAAACACAATCAGAATAGCCCAGGACCTGGCAGCTTCTACACTGAGGGATAGAAGGGCATGGAATATGATATTCCAGAGGGCAAAAGAACTGGGAATGAACCCAAGGGTCACCTACCCAGCAAAACTGAGTATTTTGTTTCAGGGGAAAATATGGTCATTCAGTGGAATAGAGGACTTTCAAGCATTCTTGAGGAAAAAACCAGAATTGAATAGAAAATTTGACATCCAGACACAAGAAGGAAGAGATGCCTGAGAAGGTAATCAGGGAAAAGAAATCAAAAGGAACTTATCAAAGTTGAACTATTTACATTCCTATATGGAAAAGCAATAACTCTGACTGATGATATCTTTCTCACTATGAAAATAATGGAAGAAGGGGGTGTGGTCATATGAATACATATGTGAATGTGTGTGTATATGGTTACAGTTATATATGGATAGAGGGCATAGGTTGAATTTGTTGGGAAGGGAGAATACTCAAGGGATGAAATTATGAGGTGAGAGAGGAAAGTGGCAAGAGGAGATGGGGAGAGACAGGGTAGGGTAAACTATCCCATGTAGAAGAAGCAAGGGGAAGTGGTTGCAAAGGAGGGGGAGAATAAGGAAGGCTAAAAAGGCAAAACCACATTCACATTGAATTTGGTCCAGGGAGAAAATGACATACATACTAAATGGGATATCTCAACCTGCAGCAGGATAGGGGGAAGGGGGATGAGAGGAGGGATGATGGATGGGAGGGCATCCTTGGGGTGGAGGTTGGAAGTACCCACTATAGAAGAGGGACAAGATCATGTATGGAATGGACCAGGTAGGGGGTGGGATGAGTGGGAGGGAATTATAAGCAGCCTTGTACAATATATCTACTATGATAATGTTTTGCATAGCTAGACATGTACAACATATACTGAATTACTTATCTCCCAAGAGGGAATGGGTGACAAGGGAGGAAGGAAATGGATCTGAAATTTGAGGTCGTAACATTAAATGTTTCAAATATATATAAATACTATTATTAATACTCTTTTGCTTGTAATAGGGAGATAAGATGTGCAGGCATTGGGATGCAAAGACTCACCTTCCTCTAATGGAAAAGTCGATGGGGGTATGGGAGAAGGTATGGGAGAGAGCAGATTGGAGGAAGCGATATCTTGTGGGACTACTATTCTGGGAGGTTGGGTAGGGGAATAACAGGGGGGAAATGATTGTAACTCAAATTCTGGCAGAAATGAATGATGTAAAACAGAAGTTAATAAAGCATTTGTTTAAAAAAAAAAGAAATTATAGAATTGGGGAGGAGGCAGAGGAGGCTGCTAGGTGGTACAGTGGGTAGAGCATTGGACTTGGAACCAGGAAGACTCATCTTCCTGAGTTCAAATCTGGCCTCAGACACTTACTAGCTGTGTGACCCTGGGCAAGTCACTTAACCTTGTTTGTCTCAGTTTCCTCATCTGTAAACTGAACTAGAGAAGGAAATGACAAACCAGTCTATCATCTTTGCCAGGAAAATCCCAAAGAATTAGACACAACTGAACAAACCACAGTAGCATGGAGGGGGTGGAAGAAAATGCCTCATGCTCCCTTGAAGGTGTTTCTTTTTTTCTCTCTAACAGAATTCTGAAGGTAATAAGCATTTGATTCATTTTCTACTGCAGAGATCTTGCCTTAGCAACTTGAGTGAGAACTCCTAGCATGGAACTGAAAGAGCTCTATGGGAAATGGTCCCATTCCCCACAAGCAGATTCCCTTCTGAAGGGGGCTGGGTGTCAGCCAAGTGGTGGCCATGATCCCCTGCTGGTCCTGGAGCCCCATCTTTCTGTAGAAACCTGACTTACAGTATATAACCAAACCTCTTCAATCTTTGCTCTGGACAATTCAGAAATGGTGACAATGAACCAAGGCAGGCTCAAGTCTATCTTTGCTCTAAAATACACAGGGAAAAAAAGTTCTTGGTGAGCAAATTAATCATATCAACAGATTGCAGGGAATTATGTTTTTTAAAAAAATTCAACCTGAACCCTTTGCAAAGTAGTTTATATGCTAATTACAAACTAAACTTCTGTGAGTGTGAGAGTATACATATATAAATAGAACATTCTGTGTACATGTTGTATCATCTGTATAGAAAGTAAGCTTCTTGGGGGCTTTTCCATTTCCTTTCTTGTCTTTGTATCCCTAGAGTCTTATACACTGGAGGTAATGAATAAATGTGAATTGAATTGTAAAAAAAAAAAATAGAAGGCAATGTGAAATATCTCATGGGAAAAATCACTGACCTGGCAAATAGATCCAGGAGAGATAATTTAAAAATTATTGGACTACCTGAAAGTCATGATCAAACAAAGAACCTAGAAATCATCCTTCAAGAAATTCTCAAGGAAAATTACCTTGATGTTTTAGACCCAGAGGGTGAAATAGAGGTTTAAAGAATCCACAGATCACCTTCTGAAAAAGATCCCAAAAAGAAAACTCCTAGGAATATTATAGCCAGGTTCCAGAATTCCCAGATCAAGGAGAAAATTCTACAAGCAGCCAGGAAGAAGCGATTTCAATATTGTGGAAACACAATTAGAATAGCCCAGGACCTGGCAGCTTCCACACTGAAGGACTGAAGGGCATGGAATATGATATTCTGAGGGACAAAAGAGCTGAGATTAAAACCGAGACTCACCTACCCAGCAAAACAGAGTATTTTGTTTCAGGAGAAAATATGGTCATTCAGTGGAATAGAGGACTTTCAAGCATTCTTGAAGAAAAAACCAGAGTTGAATAGAAAATTTGACATTCAGACACAAGAAGCAAGAGATGCTTGAGAAGGTAATCAGGGAAAAGAAATCAAAAGGAACTTATCAAACTTGAACTATTTACATGCCTACATGGAAAAACAATAACTGTGACTGATGAAACCTTTGTCAGTATGAAAATAATTGAAGAACGATATATGGGCATATGAATACATACGTGAATGGGTGTATATATGTTTACAGGTATACATGGATAGAGGGCACATGTTGAATTTGGTGGGAAGGGATGATACTTAAGAGGTGAAGTTAAGAGGTGAGAGAGGAATGTGGCAAGTGGAGATGGGGAGAGACAGGGTAGGGTAAACTATCTCATGTAGAAGAGGCAAGGGGAAGTAGTTGCAGGGGAGGGGAAGAACAGGAAGGCAAAAAGGCAAAACCATATTCTCATTGAATTTGGCTCAGGGAGAGAATGACATACATACTAAATGGGATATCTCACCCTCCAGGAGAGTAGGAGAGAGGCGGATGATGGAGGGGAGGGCATTCTGGGGGGAGGGGAGGTTGGAAGTACCCACTTTTGAAGAGGGACAGGATCAAAGTAGGGAATGAACCAGGTGGGGGGTGGGATGGGTAGGAGGGAAATATAAGCAGTCTTTTACAATATATCTACTATGGTAATGTTTTGCATAGCTATACATGTACAACACATACTGAATTGCTTATCTTCCCAGAGGGAGTGGGTGGCAAGGGAGGAAGAAAATGGATCTGAAATTCGAAGTTTTAAAATTAAATGTTTCAAATATATTTAAATACTATTATTAATACTATTTTGCATGTAATTGGGAGATAAGATGTGCAGGCTTTGCGGCACAGAGATTCACCCTGCCCTAATGGTAAAGTCAAAGGGGGTATGGGAGAGAGCAGATTGGATGAGGGGATACATTGTGGGACTGCTATTCTGGGGTGGTGGTTAGGGGGAAAATGGGGGGAAAATTGTACCTCAAAATCTGACGGAAATGAATTGATGTAAACCAGAAGTTAATAAAGCATTTGTTTAAAAAAAATAAAACCTAGGGGAGGAAAGTATGACGGAGAACAGTCATTAATAATGTCAAAGGGTACAGAGAAGTCAACAAGGATGAGGACTAAGAAATGGTCATTAGATTTGTAAATTAATTGTGAAGGGCTTTAAAAACTAAACAGGGTTTATATCTGATCCAAGGGGAAACACAGAGCCAAAGCAGTTTAGTGACTTGGAAAGTAACATGATCAGATTTGTACTTAAGGAAAATTACTTTGGCAACCCTGTGAAGGAAGTATTAAATTTCAGAGAGGTTTGAGGGAAAGAGATCAATTAAGAGATTTGGGGGAGGAGAAAAAGCATTTTTTAGAGTACCTACTATGTGCCAGGCATTATGCTAAAGTGCTTTATAAAAATTATCTCATTTGCTGATTTTAAACTCGGGTCTTCCTCACTCCAAGTCCAGTACTCCATCCACTGTGCCATGTAGTGTACTGTCACAATAATCAAGACAAGGAGATGAGAGCCTAAACTAAGCTGATAGTTGCATGAAATCAGATGTGAGAGATATGGACATAGATACAAGATCAGACAACTGCCAGGATATTTAGGGTAATGGAAAATGAGGAGTTAAAGATATTAACACCAAAGTTATGAATCTGGAGGATTAGAAAGGTTATGCCTTTGATAAAAATAGGGGTGTTGGCAAATGAAAATTAGGAGGAAAGATAATGAATTCTGGTTTTGATATGTTAAGTTTAAGATGCTTTCAGAGAGAAAACGAAAAGTAAGAAAATTCACAGAGGAAAGAAATCCAGAAAAGAATGGCCAAAGGACTGAAATAGGTCTAAAAACATGAAGACTGAGAAAAGATCATCAGATGTAACAATTCACTGGTCTTTAGAGAAAGCAAATTCAAAGTCACAAGTCAGAATGTAAAGAACTGGGGACTGAATATAAGAAGAGGAAGTGGTAGCAATGAATGTAGGTTGCTTTCTCTATGGTTCTGGTTGAGAAGAAGAGAGGTATAGGATTAAAGTTTGAAAGGATAAATGGTAGAATGCAATAAAGTTTTTTTGTTTTTTTTTTTTAAGAATGAGGGAGAACTGAACATATGTGAAAACAGCAGGAAAGTAATCGATAGGGAAAGGTTGAAGATTCGTAGAGTGGCAAAATTATTGGAGTTGCTATCTGCTGGAAAAGATGGAGGAGATGAGATCAAGGGCACAAGTAGATGGGTTGGACTTGATAAAGAGAAAGGCTATTTCACTGTCAGTGAATGGGGGAAAGAAGGAGAGTGGAAGATGATGTCCAAAAGTTTTGAGATGAGGAGAAAATGAAAATTTTGGAAAGCAATTTGAGATTCACAGAAGTATAATGCTTCATAAATTTTTTCAACATTTAAACTCTCTGCTTTATGATAATCTTTCTCAAAGGGGCAGTTCAGAGAAATGTCAAGAGAGGAATCAAAACAACCCTTTTCAGTATCACTCTTCAGTCACCATTTATTAAACACCTAGTGAATTCTAAGCATTTAGTACTCCTTACTGGGGACCAGAGTAGCACTTGGAGCCTATGCCTTTATCTCAACCTCAACTGCCAACTTTTTGGAGTTAACTATAGAAAGCCTGCCCTACCCTCACTATCTATTTACTGGAGAAACTAAAATTATTTTCAGTTATCCCCTCAACAAAATTCTCTCTCTACCTGTAATGAAGTTGTTAATTTCTCAAGGACACTGGGGATTCTAAGGAATAAAATAAATGCACATCTTTAGTGATGAAGCAGAGAAAAAATTCTGAATATTATTTCTGAACGCCATTTCATCAGTCCAAACATGCCAACTTGAATTCACAGGTCACCTTATCACTTCTTCTCTAAGGAAAGTCTATTCTAGTAACATAGGTCCATTACAAAGACTAGATTAGTGCAGCTATCATGAAATCTTCTAGCCTAAACAGATGGCAACTGGTGATGCTATGACTGGAATTTCCAGAAGCTCTCAATTACCTATATAGTTACAACTGAGAAGTTCTTTAACCCTCTTCCTGAATCACCTATAAAATGGTGGAATCATTTTGTAGAATATAAGGCATATAACCTAGTTTACCTACTTAATTATTATATACACTTTGTGACACTGCTGGCATTTATAGTTGAAACTACCCACGCAGAGCATATAAGGTTTTCAGATTAACAAATATAGTTTCGGCATTGAGGTTGTTCTCCTAAGAACTTTGGTCTATTAAGCAAAATGGCATATTTATTACAATAACATAACAAGCCTGATACATTAAACTTTATTAGAAACCCAGAAAATTAAGTTAATATTGCACAATCTAAGATTGATTTTTTTTTAAAGCAATTGGGGTTAAGTAACTTGCTCAAGGTTACACGGCTAGTCATTATTTATGCGTGGGTGCTCATTTTCTGAGGCCGGATCTGATCTTGGGTCATCCCAACTCCGAGGCCAGCGCTCTTACTCACTGCGCCACCTAGCCGCCCCAGATTGATTTTTTTAAAAAGAGAAAGGTATGCACACTTCCACTGGAATTCAGAAAAACAGCAAAGCTGGATAGGTAGTCTCCTATCCTACAAAAGGATGAATAATTCATTTTAACTTTGTTGGTAAAGAAAGACATCCCTCACAGGTTTGGTTATCTGGTTGTTTCTAGAAGACATCTATCTATATGTACATCAAGGTTTGTAACACCAGAATGGCAAAACTCAGGAGACTTCCATTACTGTATAAAAGACACTTAAGACTTTAGAGAGTAAGTCACTTTCCCAGGGCAAAGGCAAAGTTGACTTCGTTACACTACAGGTATATTTATTTGACAGCAGTATTTGAAAAGGAAATTTCTCCTTCCTCCTCCAATTTTTTTTTTTAATTATACAAATGCTTTATTAACTTCTGGTTTACATCATTCATTTCCACCAGACTATGAGTTACATTTCCCCCCCATTTTTTCCCTACCCACCACCCCAGAATAGCAGTCCCACTAGATATCCCCTCATCCAATCTGCTCTCTCCCATATCTTCTCCCATACCCCCTTCGACTTTGCCATTAGGGAAAGGTGAATCTCTGAGCCCCACTGCCTGAACATCTTATGAGACATTTAATTTTAAAACTTCGATCTTCAGATCCATTCCCCTTCTCCCTTGTCACCCACTCCCTCTGAGAAGATAAGCAATTCAGTATGTGTTGTACATGTATATCTATGCAAAACATTACCATAGTAGATATATTGTAAAAGACTGCTTATATTTCCCTCCCACCTGTCTCCCCTCCCACCTGGTCCATTCCCTACTTTGATCCTGTCCCTCTTTGATAGTGGGTACTTCTAACCTCTCCTCTCCCCAGAATGCCCTCCCCTCTATCATCCCCCCTCTCATCCCCATTTCCCCTACTCAGGAGAGTGAGTGAGGGTAAGATATTCCATTTAGTATGTATGTGATTCTCTCCTTGAGCCAACTTCAATGAGAATATGCTTTTAACTTTTTGCCTTCCTGTTCTCCTCCTCCCCTGAAACTACTTCCCCTTGCCTCTTCTACATGAGATAGTTTGCCCTACCCTGTCTCTCTCCATCTCCTCTTGCCACTTTCCTCTCTCACCTCTTGACTTCACCCCTTAAGAATCATCCCTTCCTTGGGGTGGCTAGGTGGTGCAGTGAGCAGAGAGCCAGCCCTGGAGCCAGAAGGACCCGAGCTCGGATCCGGCCCCAGACACCCAACACACAGACAAAAACCCAGCCACGTGAACCTGGGCAAGTCACCCAACCCCAATTGCCCTCCAAAAAAAAAAACAGTAATAATCATCCCTTCCCATCAAATTCAATCTGTGCCCTCTATCCATGTATACCTGTGAACATATGCCATGTACCCTTCTTCAATTATTTTCATAATGAGAAAGGTTTCATCAAACAAAGCTATTGTTTTTCCATGTAGGACTGTAAATAGTCCAACTTTGATAAGTTCCTTTTGATTTCTTTCCCTTGATTACCTTCTCAAGCATCTCTTGCTTCTTGTGTTTGAATGTCAAATTTTCTATTCAACTCGTTTTTTCTTCAAGAATGCTTTAAAGTCCTCTATTCCACTGAATGACCATATTTTCCCCTCAAACAAGATACTCAGTTTTGCTGGGTAGGTGACCCTTGGGTTCATCCCCAGCTCTTTTGCCTTCTGGAATATCATATTCCATGCCCTTCTATCCCTCAATGTAGAAGCTGCCAGGTCCTGGGCTATTCTAATTGTGTTTCCACAATATTGAAATTGTTTCTTCCTGGCTGCTTGGAGTATTTTCTCCTTGATCTGGGAATTCTGGAACCTGGCTATATTATTCCTAGGAGTTTTCTTTTTGGGATCTTTTTTAGGAGGTGATCAGTGGATTCTTTCAACCTCTATTTTTCCCTCTGCGTCTAAAACATCAGGGCAATTTTCCTTGAGAATTTCTTTAAGGATGATTTCTAGGTTCTTTCTTTGATCATGGCTTTCAGGTAGTCCAATAATTTTTAAATTATCTCTCCTGGATCTATTTTCCAAGTCAGTGGTTTTTCCCATGAGATATTTCACACTGCCTTCTATTCTTTCATTTGTTTGGATCTGTTTAATAGTATCTTGATTTCTCATAAAGTCACTAGCTTCCATTTGCTCCAGTCTAACTCTGAAGGAATCAATCTCCTCAGTGAGCTTTTGAGATTCTTTTTCCATCTGGCAAATTCGACTTTTTAAGGCATTCTTCTCCTCATTGCCTTTCTGAGCCTCTTTTGCCATTTGAGTTAGTCTATTTTTTAGGGTGTTATTTTCCTCAGTCAGGCTGTTGACTGTCATTTCATACTTTTCTTGCATCTTTTTCATTTCTCTTCCCATATTTTCCCCCACTTCTCTTATCTGCTTCTTAAGGTCCTCTATGGCCTATAGCCAGCTTGTACTTTCATTTGGGGCTTTTGGTGCAGGAGTTCTGACCTCACAGTCCTCCTCCATGTTTTGTGCCTCTCTGCCCCTAAAATAGGAGTCCAATGTTGAGCTTTTCTGTTTATTTTGTTTCATTTGCCTAGGTGTATTGCCACTTAATTACTTGATTTGGGGGCTTGTTGCCACAGTAGGACTTTGCCACCAGACAGGGGAGCTTCCGCCCAAACGTGGGATCTTCACAACTTCCGCCAGTTGTGTGGCCTCTGTAAAGCCTCCACCCACTCTGGCAAGTTGGATACCCACCCCAAACTTCCCCCCCAGACCACAATCCAGATCCAGGCAGTTTAAAGCAAAAGCGATTAACCCCCAGACTGATTGCCAGATCTTCCTACAGTTGGTAGACCAGGAGCTAGAGCCACTGCTGACACTGCAAAATGGCTTCTGTGCAGCTGTTTCTTCAGCAGCTTTTCGCCCCCAGGGGAGGAAGCCACGTGTTCCCCAAATACTGGTCCCAAAGTCCATAGGGCACTAACCTTTCACTTTGTCCTAGGCATATCTGTGCTGATAATTCTGGAATCGCCACAATTGCTGGTGTTCTGGGGTTCCTCCAGCGGGCTGAAGGCCTGGCCGCCCTGGGGCTAAAACCGAGGACCTGGGCTTGGCTCTGCAGGCTAAGCTGTCCCAGCGTGCTGTGCTGCCTGCTCTCAGAGCTCTGTGCTGACCGCTCCCTGCAGGGCTTCTGGGCTGTCCTCAGCAGAAGGTTAGCTTCTCTGTGCCGTTCTGTGGGTGCTGTGGCTCCAGAAGTTGTTCGGAGCTCCCTTTCACATTGTTTGAAATTTGTGTGGGGCAGAGCACATTGGAAATGCTGTTTCTACTCTGCCATCTTGGCTCCGCCCCCACCTCAAAAATCCTCCTCCAATTCTTTTAAGGAACAATACTTAACTATCTTTTATTTGGCAATGAGACAACCCTAATGAGGTGATTTTATGACTTATGAGAGGCCATTTTCTCCCTTGGTTAATGAACAGAAATTAAGCTATAATAATGCCACAAAATTATAAGATCTAAGTAACTTGCATTTGTAAAAAGCTGAGTAAAATCATGATAAAAATATTAAGGCATATTTTATTATTATTATAATTATTATTATTCCCATAGTATTTTTAACAGCCAAATAAGGTAGGTGTTACAAACATTAACATGTCCATTTCATAAATAATGAAACTAATGATTTGCTTGTGGTCAGAAAATAAGTTGTAGAAGCAACACTCAAACTCAAGTTTTCCAGTTTCCCGTTCGGTATCTTTTCCATTACATACACCTTTGCTGTTATTGTTGTTGTTTTTGAGTCAGATCCTCCGGACTCCAGGATCCCTCGCTCTATCCAGTGAGCTAACTACTTCAAACACACACAAAGCTATTCTCTTAAGCTCCGTTTTTAGAGAATTAGGCATTATATATGTAACCCTGACAAGCTGACAAAACTAGATAGAAAATCAACTTGTCCTTCACCAATCAATCCTACCCAACTGTTTCAAATGATTCAGACAATGTATGTTGGGAAAAGTCAAGCTGGAATAGGGCGAGAATCACTCAGTTTAATAGAAATATGCTCTAACTGAAATTCCCAAATGAGCTCTCAATCCTAAATCCCAACAGAACCTTTGTTAGTTTATATGGAAACTTACTTTTCAGAATCCAAAGCAATCAAAGCACTCTCCAAGGTTTCTTTTACGGGTCCCTGTGAAAGACCAGTAGTAGGCTTGACAAAAACTGAAGACCCAGACAATTCAAAGCCTTCAGGAGCTTGAGGAGTTGAACTCTCAGGCTTCTCCTCCTCGGACAACTGTGTTCCAACTCCACTTTGTTTAAAAAAAAAAAAGTTTTGAAGCAATGAGTTAAGAAACAAATGGGAAAAAAATCTTTAAAAGACTCGAAACCTTCAAAATACTTTCTTCATAATTTTCTCCTACTATATGTCTTTTAATTTATGAAAATTATTTTAGTCATCCTGAGAACATGTAACATTTAAAACTATAGAAAACTGCTATAAACTAGTCTGTCACAAATTGATAGCTCAGACTAGGGTCCCCATAATAACCAACTACAGAATAATGGTTGAAGATG